>JAZFAU010000127.1:280000-825000 GCA_037178615.1 Dione vanillae
ACGAAAGATATAGTTTTAATATACATCAAATCAATTAAAAAAATTAAATGGACATAAAAAATGTATTATTGTAACAATTAAATGAAACGTTTCAATATACGCAATTTGCAATATTTTGGAAACATTGCATTTTTATATTAATATCAAATGTCAAAATAAATATGCGCATAATAAATAAAAGCTAATTCTTTGATTTACATAAATCCATTTTCGTACAAAAAAGATACTAATGATAAAAAATATTTCCAAATCGACTATTATATATAAATAATGTTAATTAATTTAACTAAAAACATTTTAAAGTTCATAAACAGTTTGGCAACCACAGCCTTACGATGTTGATGAAACAAGGCCTTGATTGAATTACAACTTGCGCTTAAAATCATTCATTTTGGATATCAATTAATTTTATACTTTTTTTAATGCATTATTACAAAAATAATGATGATTTTTCAAAATGTTTTAAATTACATTACTGTTCCTTAAATGAAAAAGATGATTGTAATTCCAATTGTATTTCTAATGCAGGGGCCTTTAAGCGTGACAGTTTGTAGGTTCAATTTCCACTCGGTCAGGATGGGTTCAAGACAAACGCAATATTTCTTGGTATTCCTTCATTAATATATGGATTTTTTTCGCTTTTCAAATAGGCAAGTGCGGCTTTGGAATACGCAGCTAAACAAGCAATGGCTCGTAACGCTCGTAATGTGAGGAACAGAGTGTCTGAAGACTATTCTCTCTATCTACCGAGGTGTAAAATGAGATAAAGAGAAGCAACAAAAAGAGAAAAAAAAACTCGAGATTATTTTATCACTGAAAACGTTATACTTTATAACTTAAAGAGTAACGTCAAGACACTTCGTTGTCTATTTACCACTCGAATTAAATTTGTTCCTGAACTCAATGCTGCGTTTGTCAAGAGTGTGAAACCAATAAAATAAATTGAATAAACAATAAACGTCGAACCTTTAACCACCGTACTTACAGTCAGACTTCGTCCTATTGAGCCATAGCAAAAATTTACTTTTTTCATTTTTTATAAAAAAATAAAATCCTTTTCCCTCACATCACAGACTGTAGCTATATAGTATGTACCTACTATAGAGGTACATTTCGTAAGTAAATAATTTTACAACACCCATATATTGCATAATAAATATCGCAATTTTAAAATAATCCCTTACTTGTTTCATATAACTTGTGGTTACGGTATTTAAGCACTATTTTACATAAAAACATTGAAAAGTAACTGGGGCCGTCGTGGCGTAGTGCTCGCTCTATTAACAAAATTGACGGCGTTGAGTTCCGCCGCTGTTCAAAAGGCGACGAGGATGGAATTGGAGTGTCTTGACACTAAGTTCTCTCTGCCCTACAATCCTACACTACTCGCGTGAAGCTATTTAAATAAATAAAAATTACATTTTAATTATATTAAAAGTAGTTATCAGTACTTATAAAAAGATAAAAAGGAAAAAGTATTTACAAAAAAATATTGATGTAATAAACAGTCCCTCACTATACTTTCCCTTCGCTATGTCCTTGTTACCGATTTATCTGTATGTATATATAGATTTTCTGTATATTTGTTTGGTCACCCTTACTTCTACACGGCTGGGTATTCTTAAATAGAATCATTTAATGAAATAAAATCACTGTAAGTAAAGCCGGACCGGAGAAAGCAGGGACTAAAGCAACGGAGTGTCTTAACACTAGGTTCATATGGTTCCTGCAGTTCCCTCTGCCTACCCTGCCATGTGCGGGATAAAGCGTGAAGCAAAAAAAAACATCACCTGTATAACAGTGGGCCCCGATAGTCCAACATGACAAAAAAAGTTGATTAATATTTCAAAGTTTCATAATTTGATAAATTCATTAATAATTTCGAGTTATAATTCTTGATTATTTATTTTGGTACATATGTAAGAGCATTTATGCTTAATTCTATAATAAAATGTAAGTGTCTCTTGTTATTTGATTTACAAAAATGAATATACCTACATATATTGTGTATGATTTGTACAAAGACCGTAGTGGCGCAGAGGCGTACGCGTCTGCCTGTAAACGTGACGGTTTTTAGGGTTCGATTCCCACTCGGGAAAGATGTATTTTTCTATTTCCATTTTCTTCGCTCTGGAAACTAGGCAAAGCGTGGCGTTGAGTTCCGCCACTCAACAGCCGGATTACAAGGTACATACGGCGATCCTGCTAGTATAAAATGTCAAACAAGAGGATCTTTACGTCACGTTTCACTAGGATAACAGTTGTTGGCATAAACGAAACCAAATATAGAAAAACATTGAAGTTATTAATTTAGATAAATAAACATATGTCTATCAAAAATTGTGTAGATTAATTAAATATGTAGAGCTATAAGTAATTCTAATAATATGGTTATTTTCTATAATCATAATTTTCTACTAAATAAAACAATTGGTAAAAATGTATAAAGAGCATCATTGTAAACGCAATAATTTCCTCTTAAAGGCCGCCTCTCACTCTCCTATTCAATGTCCCAAGGTCCAATTTAACAATAAGTGCCATTGTTTTCATTGTTAAGCGATTTTTATTGGTTTATATTACATATTGGCAAGTGAATGACTACCGATGGTCAGGCATTCTTTTCCCAGTTGAAGTAAATAAAGAAAGTCATTTGATTTGATTTTATCGACGTTTTGATATTATATTATTTCACTAACCCGCTTATTTTATACGGACTATGAAACTCCACTTGTAAATCCCCTTTCTTCCCACTTTACGTTGCTTCCCAGCTTGTCAAATTTTAGTGGTGGGTATGTGTGTGTGTGTGTGTGTGTGTTAAATTTTGTTTGCATTGTCACATAATATATACAGAATATAAATTACGTTAGTATTTTATAAGGCCTTTTTTATATAGATTTTTTTTCTATTAAAATTATAAATTCATTATGAAGTTATTAGAAATAAAATTTCAAATAATAAAATGACGATTAAGAATTTATCTGAAAGATAAAGGAATAAAAGTAATCCCAATTAATGTTCTAATACAGTTTAATTGTAAGTTAAATAAATTTGTAGTTATAACTAAATATTAATTTAAATAAATATGTATTTAAAAATAAAAATCTGAAATATCTAATAGAATCAGGCTTTACTTCGCGGAAGTCCATCCCAACTAAGAAAGGCACAATATGTCGCATTACATAGCGGAAGTACCTACATAAAAAAATCTTTCTTGATAAAAATCTTATAATCGGTTTACCTTCTCCACCCTGTCATTGGCTTGCGCCGGAGGTCCTCCTCGCTTAGTCCATACAGTCCGATGCAAGCGAGAAACCACGCTGTGACAATCAGATAGCAAATGACGATCACTCTGAACGGCAACAGAATTACTGTGAAAATCGCCGTCTGAAAAATAAAAAAAGGTTTTTATTATTTTGAAAGTTAAGTGAAAATCCACACTAACGATAGAGAAAATATTTAAAGAAAAAACATAAAAATTTAAACGCAGCGGATTTTTTTTGTTTTCTACAAATAAATGTTATAATAATAAGTTAGTATAAGTTTACTATTAGGTATTAAGGTAAAGTGTTGTAATTGATCATATTGCATTTCAACAATATAATATATACTACTGACAGGTAGTATTATGAATTTTGATTATCGATATCAGTGATAAGGGCAACTAGAAATAATAGGTACCTAAGTCCTGCACTTTACCCTGCACGATAGAAATCCAAGATTATCCGCTCTTGGTGAAGAAAAACAATACAATGTGTTAAATAAATCAACGGCTCGCTTCGCTTCTAAATCAGAAAAAATAGGGAAAAAAATGGAATCGAACGAACAACCATCGCGCTTATAATCATACTCTATACCACTGCGCCTCGCTTTAAATATATGTACATTATTATTACGTATAACTAGAGCCACCCGTAACTTTGTCTATGAAAACTTTAATCCACAACATTTTTATTGCTACTCCATTCTTGTTAATTATAGCATGATGTTAACCCTGTAGCCATTCCTCAATAATTGGACTATTTAACAAATATATAAACCAGTAGTTACTAAGATTAGAGCGTTCAGACAAAGTATTGACCTTCATATAAATAATATAAATGACGGTGAATAGAAGATACTATACGTAGAAATAACCGAATGGCGAATCCTGTGTGATATTTATTGCGTAAGACAACAAAAAGCATAGATCATTACACTTTTTCCGTTGATAGTTATCTACAATCAATTTATATATTTTACACGTCGACTAAATTAGCATTTGGCATTTGAAATATAACGATGCACGCTTCACGCTTTAACCCACCCATAGCAGACTAGAGAACCAAAGAAACCGAGGGAACCTAGTGTTAAAACACTCCGTCTCCCACCTTCTGCCTCTCGAGGCTTATCGTTTTATGTAATTCATTCTCTCTGTGTATGATATGAGTAATCGAACCCACAAACCATCGCGTTAACAAGTAGACACTGCGCCTCTGCGCCACGACGGTCCTCAATTATCTATATCTTGTAACTTTCAATCTGTAGACAGCAATAACTGTATACCAAACAATTTCACTTTTAGTACCCAAAGATAAAATATAATAAAAAAGAGAGTTTTTTGAAACAATTACAAGATTAAAGAAATTGGAAAGTGTCCAAATCGCCAAGGTCGTCTCTACTGTTTAGTGCAATATGCGTTCACATAATGTATAGAAAAAACATACAAGTTAAAAATAATGGCAGACGTAAATAATCTTTAAATATCTGTGCTTACATCAATGGGACTCCCAGAGACAGTGTTTAGTTAAAGGCAAGGTGTTTGGGGATTCAAATTCCGCTAAAGGTAATGATGATATAAAACAAATAATTAAAGAAAACATAATAAAATTTTAACGCAGCGGGTTTTTGAAATAATAAGTTATATGAAGCATATAAGAATTTCGACACGGCGAGATGGAGAAGCCTAGTCCTAAGCGCTATAAGAGAGCTTGCACGGTTTGCAAGAGAAGAGCGGTTCAAGTCTTACTTTTAATTTATATGTTTTCTTTAAGTATTTTCTTTCTATCCTCAGTGTGGTTAACACTAAAAATCATAAAAATAAAAATGATAACATTTTACTCGTATATAGCAACACTATAGTCTATCTACCAATCGTTAGATCTACGAAGGAAATACGTAAGAGAAATCAAAATAATAATAATTTGAGATCAATTATAATAAAGTGAGTTTTACATGCGGCTTCATGGACTAAACGATATTATTAAGAGGTTACATCGTTTCTATACTTAAATAGTAGTATTTCCTGAGATATAAAGACTCGCACATGGCAGGGTAGGCAGAGGGAACTGCAGGAAGCATGGAATCTAGTGTTAAGACACTCTGTTGCTCAGTTCCTGCTTTCTCCGTCTCAGCTTTCCGCTTTTTTCGAGGCATTGCGTGTTGAGTGGGCGAACTCAACGCCACGCTTTGCCTAGTTTCCAGATTCGATATAAAGATATATAAACATATTGCAGATTAAAGGTAATATATTAACAATTTTTGAAATCTCTTCACTCCTAACCCGAAGGCTGCCTGATAGAGATCGTTTATTTAGCGATAGACTACCTATCGTATGTACTTTCGGTTAAGATATATTTGCTTCCACTTATATGTATATAGGTATATATGCTATAAAGTAAAAAAATATTTTATTTTATTGCTACTTTTATTTTACATATTAATTTGCAATATTCAATTTCGTTGATATCAAGTATACGTTAAAATAAATAATAAAATATTTTTTATTACATTCTAGTTACAAGTAAATTATTTAAGTTGTCCTTCTATATAGGTGAATAAAAAATATCCCAGAAAAAACTTTACACAAGCACATTTAAATACAAGGTCTGTTTCTATAAGAGTACAATAATTTACAATTAGGGCGGTTGAGTTTGATTTATCTGGTAATACTCGCAATGTCTCGAAAGGTGGAGAGCGGAGAACGGAGTGTCTTAACTCAGGGTTCCCTTTTCTACGTCTAAGGGCTTTGAGAGCTCAAAATATAATTTCAATTTTATTTCATTATTTATTATAAGCCTGTTAGTTATATTTATAAAAATCTAATAAATACTAAAATAACGAGAACCGTCGTGACGCAGATACGCAGCGTCGAACTGTAAACATGACTGTTTGTGGGTTCGATTCTCTTACGGGGACCATGAATGATGTAATCTCCATTTTCTTTGCCCTTGCTACTAGGCAACAGCGGCGTTGAGTTACGCTACTCAACACGTAATGCCTTGAAAGAAGGCATTATCACAAGTATAACACAAACACCTAGATACCTGTAACTTTACCGGTTGTATATTACATCCTCATTAGTTCTTTTTATCTTACTTATCTGCCGCATAATACAGAGCAAGTGATGCCACGAGCAAAGTAAATTAACGTGAAGTAACTTTTTGAAAGTAATTTCCATTCAGATACAGGCTTTTTATTTAAGCTTTAGAGAGAAAGTTAGTGTAGATTACATGTGGAATGCAGCTAAATGCAGCACTTTGTCTATTGAATGGCGAAATCAGAGAATTAACGAACAGACCAAAATCTGTTGGTTTAGTGTTCAAAATCACTAATCTGGTCATACTAATTATTTTAAGACGTCAACAAAATTGTAGAATTTAATACTTTTATGCTGCTATGTTGATATGCATAATATAGATTTTAATAAGTCAAGGTCTAAACGTCTTATACACAGGTTAGGTGTTTGCCTTGATACGATCTAAATTTTAATATATAACTTATACTATATTGATATATTATACGACATATACGACAGGCACATATGATTTTATAACATATAACTATCATGTATTTTATAAATTGCGAAATTGGCAATGACTTGTATTTAAAAGTGAAAAAATAGTTTTAAAAGATTTAAGAGTTACTCTTTTAGCAAGTTTCTTAAATCATTAAAATCATTTATCAACATTTAACATTCTACGTGATGGTTTTTGGATGCGTCTTCATTTGGCAGCATTTTTAACTTCAATGTAATTATCCCGCACTAAGAGCCCTCGACCTCACAGGGACTGAACATAACGGTGTAAGGCCCCAGAACAGCCTTTCCAACTCGACCACAGATTCACGTGTGTACATTAGGCCCGATATGACTTAAGCACTGTCACGTGCATATGTACAATATGTTTCTATATAATACTCACGTTGTTGTATAATAATAATAATAGTAGACGTTGATACATAAATAACATAGAGTAAAAATATCGCTAATAATTAAACAGTTACTAACATAGAATTCCAGATACTGCACAAGTCTGTGAACCTATGAATGAGGTAAGAATGTAAGCCCTTTATATTCAAATACTGTGACATGATATACTATGGCTGTACTATAATGCACTGTGAGATTTGGAGATGAGAAAGATATGAAACGAGAGGCTGCGTGAGAAACGAGAGAGGCTGTACTACTGCACAGGTCTTATCAACGAGCCCTAATATCAAAAAAATTTACTATTGGAAACCTGATGCGGTTTATTAGCTATGGCGTTCCGAGTATCATTTTAGTACCGAACAATTCGTTTAGAACATGACATTACGATATTTGTTTTATTTTTAGCGCAAATTACTCTATCAGCCAGTTTTAGATAGGGATCACTAGATAAATCTTAAACGAAGTACATTAATATTTTGATAGGTTGACATAAATAAATAAACGAAGAAATAACGGACTATTATTATATTTTTTTAGCTTCACGCTTTATTCCGCACATGGCAGGGTAGGCAAAGGGAACTGCAAGGGCCGTGGGAACCTAGTGTCACGCTAAGACACTACGTTGCTTAGCCCCTGCTTTCTCCGTCCCCGCTTTCCGCCGTTTTCGAGACATTGCGTGTTGAGTGGCGGAACTCAATGCCGCACTTTGCCTAGTTATCAGAGCGAAGAAAATGGAAATAAAAAATCCATCTTCCCCGACTGGGGATCGAACCCAGAAACCGTCGTGATACAGGCAGACGTTGCGCCTCTGCGCCACGACGATTTACACAACACTTATTTACCTCTATCGATTAATTAGACATATATCCCTATTAATTTTGTCTATGGAAAGCCAATCAATTTCAATCAATCAAAAATGAACTGTAGGTAATGGATATCCAATATCTTTTTAAATTAATACACGTAAGAGTGCTACCTGCATCATATATGTAAAAAGCTTTTTGTTTCGAAATCACCTTAAATTATATATTTTTAAATGTTATATGAATTGTGTAACTGTTCTTTATGAAACAAAATGGTTTAATACTCCTTATATACAGTCAGTCAGTCAGTCAGTGAGTCAGTCTAAGAAGCAGACTACAAGAGAAAAGTTTTTTTAATAGCTTGTAAACGATGTATTATCCTGCACATGTCAGGGTGGCAGGAGGAATCTAGTGACAGATTTTATTTGGGGGCGGGGCTCAACGCCGCTCAGACCGTTTATTTGATTTGAATCTAGAACTCATGTATGCAAATTATTTACATCAAGCATATTATTTACATTATAAGGGAAAAAATATTATTTTAAATTAGTTTCAATAGCTTCACGCTATACTCCTCATAGCAGGGTAGGCGGAGGGAACAGAGAAATGGGAAGGGAGCAGAGGAACCTAGTGTTAAGACATTCCATTCCCCGTTTTCTGCTTTTCAAGGCATTGCGTGTTGAGTGGCGGAACTCAACGCCGGCGTGTTTACAGGTAGACTCTGCGCCGCAACGACACATCAGTGCTCTGTACTCTCAGTTTATTTAACATTTTTAAATAATTTAATGATTATTCATTTTTAAATAACTTAATGATTTAAAGATTAATTTATATTATATATCGAAATAGGAAGCTGACGCTATCATACTTCAATCTGCACATTACATAACGCATGGTCGTTTCTGTTCAAGTAGAAGTTTGTTGGTCTAACGGTGTGTCGACTTTCCCTCAACGATCAATGGTTAAGCGAGTAATTTTCAACTTTCTTTTAGTAAAACACTTAGAAATGAGAATAATACCGTATTTATATTGCTATATGTATATTAATTGTTTTGCCAGCTATAGAAATGTTTATATTATATATAAAAAACATAATGCGCTTAGAAGGGAAATTAAGGTTACATTTTGTTGAAACATTTGAAAGCAGCTTGTATTTTAGCATATACTAGTTAACTAATCTAGACCTGTTTTAAGATATGTCAATCAATCTGTAGTCAAATTTCTAGACCTAGATACAATACGAAATGGACCGATTAATCACATTAAATTTTGTGCTTAATCTCTAGAGATGTATCAATAAAATGTATGAAGAAAAAGTTCGAAGAAATACTTGTTATATTTTTAAATGTAGCATAAGTAGGTAATATTTCTAATTTTTTTATGAAATTTGTCAGTCAAGTCCGCATAATGAAAAGATCGGACAATTGAGTCTATTATATCACATATATAATATTTTACAAATACCTTGCTTAGTCCAGGAAATAGAATTAAGAAAGTATAAAAACAAGGTAATTTAGTCTACTTATAAACTCATTCAGGGTGATGGGTGTGGAGTAGCGGTCCAACGCCCTCCTTTCCCTTCACACCTATGCCTAACCAAATAACCGTACGTTAATTCAAGAATAACATGACTTTGACTTTGACTTTAAAGTCAAATGTGTAGATAATAGTGTTGTTACTGTTACAAAAATTGTGTACACACTATAAGTAAAATGTAATACAATTTTTATCATTATGAACCATGAAGTAAAATTTAACTAATTAATACTGTAATCCCTGCCCTGCTGGCCTTGACAGCGATATTGGTTGGGAAAGGAGTATAATACCCTGTCCCTGAGAAATAGCAAGCTGAAGGCTATTTGAGAGCGGTCGTCGGCAACAAGGGCCCTGCGAGACTTCGACCTCGGCTTCGAGCAAGCTGGGATTCTTAATTAACGAATCGCGGGAAAATTAATGTAGAGGTAGTATGGACAGTTAGAGGCCTAAGGAATCTTCAATTATACCGTCCTATTTTTCTTACGTGCCATACGTCACTAGTAAAAATTGATAGATGAATGGTCTTTACAGTACTGTGAGTCTGTTAAAATTCTGACTTCAGCTCTCTTAAAATTCTACCTAAATGCTTTCCAAATGACTCTTCCAGATCAAAGTAACTTAGTAAGATGGGGTAAAGCTACCGATAAATCTTGCTACATCTGTAAAGAGGCAGTGGGGACAGCTAAACATATGCTGGTGGGGTATAAGGTTGGATAGTGGTCAATACTCGCGGCGCCATGACAAAGTACAAAGAAGAAGACATGAAGTCGTTAGTCTTTCAGTAGCAAGAGCACAGAGAAACATAACAACCATCAAACTCTCTATAGAGTTTGTGAAAGAAGCTTCTCATAAAAAACCTACACAAAAGCCTTTCTCCATATTAGACCCAGTTCCTGATTGGACACTAGTGATGGACACGTATGAGAAACAGTGTAGAATCCTTGAGGATATTTGTGTTTCGTCATCCAGACCGGATATTTTTCTATATTTTCGAAGCCTAAAACGCGTAGTACTGGTAGAACTTACAGTTCCGTGGGAAACAAATATCAGAAAAGTTACCACCTTAAACTCAATAAGTATTTCGATCTTACAAAAGAACTGACCAGGAATAGGAACGAGAGGTATAACAGCGAAATCTCTCTATAGTTTACTAAAAGATCTCGGCCTGTCTAGAACTATCACAAATTCATTTCTAGAACGCACTTTGAAGGCGGCTTTGGTAGAATCATTTAAAATTTGGAGCTCGGACAGTGAAGGTAAGCGTTAATGCATTTTAAAGGGGCTCTTTAAACCTACACTAGGGTCGCAAGTCCCAAGCGCTGCTCGGAGCTCCTCTTCCTACAACACGATGGGCCCGGAAGCCGCACGGTGAATCCATGGAACGCTAAGTTGTTTCTTCTCATACTTATAAAGATATTTAAATATTACTTTACACACTTATGTCTTATAGGTTCCATCATAATGTACTTTTGCAGTTTACTTTCTTTAATAACATATAAGATGTATTTGACTAACGTGTTGCCAGTTTAATTTTTTTTATATATTAGATTGGCAATGCACGTCATTACTAAAATAGGCACATGTATGAATATTTTTTATCAAATATGTTGATTATTAGCCCCTTTATTTTTAATAGAAACCGATTTAGTAGTTTATTAGAGAACCCTTCTGACGTAAGTGAGCCTGGATAAGACCCCCTTTTGTCCTTAGACGAAATTGATAAAACCGAATAATATTGAAACCGACGTGGCGCACAGGCGTAAGCGTCTGCCTGTAAACGCAACAGTTTGAGGGTTCGATTCCCACACGGGGAAGATGGATTTTACTATTTCCATTTTCTTTACTATTTTTTTGCTATAAAGAGTTATAAAATATATTCGTGTATTCATGTGAAATCAAAAACTCTTGCCTTTAGGAATTTTGATAAAATATTTATTTAGGCTCTTCTACGATTATCAAAGTTAAAAAATAGTATTCTACTACTTACTACTTTCGGCGGATAACGGCAAATATTTAATGGCCGTATATCGCATTAACGACTAGCTTCTTTATAAATTTTCCTAAAATGCCGGAGGTGCACAAACATCCGTCTAAATAACACGTTTGCCTTATCAAGATGAAATACACAAGCAATAACAAAAAGTAACACTTAACGAACATTTAGGTCAACTCTGAACTTGGCTTTCTTTTATAAACTTTAACGTTATTTACGATTTCTATACTATAATTCATATGGGTACTATAATTCAATTTAATTTCGCTTGTCCAATCACATTTTTATTACTTTGTAACATTAATCGACAATTTAAAGTTACTTAAAGATATGACAGTTACTTGCCGCTTAAGTTTTTTTTTTAATATCGTGGTAAATAAAAACCATTATATAAACAGCAACTCTTAAGTTAAGAACAAACTAGAGAAAGTGCGACGAGTGCTTCAGTGAAATGATTACAATCATAATATTACAAAGATAATATACTATAAGAAAATATTAATTTTACTATATGTATAATAAATTTAAAGTGAAATAAGATATAAAATCATTATAATGTCACTGAAGTCTAGTATTGGAGTCTGCGCAAACAAATCACCTTGTTTTTTTTTTCTGTATAAAATATTTTTATATATAGACAACAATAATATATTAGCAAATAATTTCTTACCCGTATTTTATCATAAGTGTTATCTAATTCCAATTTATGAACAAATGGATTTAATATTTCGGCTCGCATGCCGTCAGGCGAGAAAGTGCCCGTTTCACTGTGCATTTTACCATTCATTTTCACAAAATCACAATTTCTATGTAGAATATAATGTATATTCAAACTTCATTATTTACACTTAATTTATTTTTACACTATTGTTATATAAATAAGGAAGACAATAAATCGAAGTTGTATTTAATAGCGAAAATGTCGAATTGAAACACGGAGACAGTGAACGTTCTCCACCCGACAGAGACAGGTGAATACTAAAGAGTAAAGAGTAAAGCGCTACAAAAAGAAAACAAACCCCGTTTTCATGCGCGTAATTATTATAGCTAGGTTGTAAGTTCAATAGTATAGAATTATAAAATTGTATAATCTTTTAAATAAAATATTTTGATTTTATTTTTTATTATTTTGTATAAATATTTAGGTTTTCTTCTCTTCAGTTGTTTTAAAATATGTGTGATGGAAAATTGATGCTAATGGAGATCATTTACTTTACAGTAATATTTAGAGTCTTTGTAGATTCATCCTGTACAAGTAATAAAAATAAGATTTTATCATTTATTGGGTTATAAACTAATATTGAACTTGAAAAGAAATAAAAAGTATTTTCTTATTGTTTTTCGTTTTTAACCATGGTAACATCATCGCCGGTTCAGAAGACAGATGAGAAGAGCCGGGAAGAAACCAAACAATAGATGTTTTAAAATAAAATTAGAATTGATTTGTTTAAAACAAAATCCAATTGATTTTATTTTCATACATTTAAATATGCTCGAAATTTATTATAGGCGATACTTTCAAATTTAACTAACTATTATTGAATTATTATTACATAAAAATGAGCAATCCTGTACACAAAATCTATCTTCAATCCATCATTATTCGATTTATATTCGAACATTTTTTTATTACTCCACGATATATATATTTTGAACAAATGACCATAAACTAGCTACTGGCAACACTGATACTGACAAAAGGTCATCACTTAAGATTTTATTTACTCTTAAATGCTTTGAGAGAAAATAAACATGCAATTGTATTCATATAATGGAAGCAAAAGTGCAGAAACAAATAATTGATTACTTTTCTTTTTTTGAAGAGTTCTATAATACGTCCAAAACGTGTTTGAAGATTTGCCAAAACTGCGCAATATCTATTAATAAACTGATTCGTCGGTGCAAAAACATTAAAGAGTAAGTTTTAATAGCCTTTTATTTAGAAAAGTTGTTGTAAAATATGTTTTAAATATAATACTGTTCTAGAGCTAACGTGATTGACACACCTCTGGAAGAGTTTGAAGGACTACAAAGTAAATTGCTATCGGCTTTACATAACCTAATCTCTGAAGATATTAGTGAAATTCAAAGACAACGGTTAGTGATCATGTTATAGATTCTACATTAGATCTTAATTAATATTTTTTATGTATTAATGCTAATCAAGCAATAAATATTCAACTTTCAGAACTGAAGTTGAAGAAGCATTTGAACAGCTTTGTTATAAGCATAAAATTCTTTTGGAAAGTGTCAGAGAAGTCGAGTTCCCTCAACAATCTTTACTTGTTAAAGGATCTCCATTCCAACCGCCACTAGAACAAGTCTTAGAATTTACACAAGAAACACTAACATTTGGTGCAGAAATATCTGCACAAATTGAAACATCATTAAGTGTGTTATCTTTTAAAGCTTTAAATACAGACTGCTTAGTTGATAACTTCAAAATCTCTTCTGATTGGCAGAAAAGAATTACTGAAATATTAGCCTATACATCTTTTTGTTCTGAAAACATAATATAGACATGGATCTTTTAGGTTCTATTTTAAATTCAATGCAAAAACCTCCATCAGTAAGTGAAGCTCAGAAAAAAGCAATCAAGAAACACAAAGAAGCTATTGAAAAGAAGCAAAAAGAAGAAAAGAATATACTAAATAAATTCTGTGCTAGAGTTGAGGAAAAAATCAACAATTTCATCACAGATGGAACTAAGCCATATTTACAATTTGATCCTATGGACCAGATGTACAGATCAGTAATTAGGGATGTTGCAACCACAGCTGGGGCACAAGTATACTCATTCGGCCAAGAAGGTATAGATAGGTATTGTGTAGTTTACTTAAAAGACAAAGGACCTTCTGAAGATGAGCTCACTGTAAGAAGAGCTGGTGGAGTATGGGATGAAGAGAAAGCTGCAGAAATGGCACTAAGACGAATTGAAATGGAAAAATTAGCTGCAATAGAAAATGAAGAAGAGAAAAATAGAAAACGCAAACATGGTAAAGAAGAATTAAGTGGGACTTTCTATAAACAAAAATATGCCCATTTAATTGGACAAGAAGCAGCCATTGACGCAGCGCAGAAGACTAATATGAATAAAAGTTATGGGGAAGTCCCTAGTGAGAATAAAAAAGATTTACGCTCAATTGAGCAAACTATGGCTGACATAAAAGCTAAGAAAGTAAAGAAAGCAGAAACAGAGAATCAAAATGCAGTTCAAGGAGGCACCTGACTTTAGCATATTCTGTTTAATTTGGACTTTTTTTAGCATTTTTGTTTCTTAGTAATTTCTATATGAATGACAAGGACTAACAGCCCTTATAATATAAAAATACTTTTTTTTTTAATCTTACATACCTTTGCGGTATGTTGTTAGTGCCATTAAAAAAATAATGCTCATACCATTATCCTAATATTACCAATAATCACATTTTTAAAATAAAATCTGTATACAGGAATGACAAAACACAAATAATAGTAATAGTATTGCTTTACTACATAAAATCATAACAAGATAAACTAAATTATGTTTTAAGTAGCTTTTGTGCAATGATGGCCTTATCACAAGTGATCCTTTACAGGCAAACACCATATTCTAGGATATTGAGAGCATAGTAGCAAAAAATGTTGTAAAACATAATCGTGAAGAAAAAATAACACATTTATTATTTATAATTATAAAAGTATTTAGTATCCATTTATTACAGCAGTTAGTTCTTGTGCACATTGGGCACTTAGAATTTGCCATATATCTCTCTCTTAGTTAAGTATTTCCATGCAGGCATAGCCGTTGGTAACAATTAGTTAATTTATATTTGTAGTTTGGCACAATATAAAGTTTTCATATTTTTCTTACAATTATAACTAACATTATTAAAGTATTGATTACTTTTTTGAAAGTTATTGTAATAAAAAGTTTCCTGCTGAAATTAGTTTAAAATTGTGTATAGGAACACTTTCTGGAAGGGTTTTTTTTTAATTTCTTTATCATTTTATAAAAATATTCATATTATCATTTGTAATTATGAATGTTTTTTGTATTAATTTAGTTAAGATTTTGATTAATTGGAAATACACCATTTCTCATTTATTTATATTAAGTAATAAACTGAAATTAATGTGAAAAACTATCCTAACATCCAAACACCTGGAAAATCTAAGCTGTTTAATTTTAACAATAATATTGTAGTGACTACCAATTAGGATTAAAGTTTCAGATAGTTAGTTATAGGATAACTGGTAGAGGCTGCCTACCAGATAAAAACTAATACTTAACAGGATTTTATCTGAGACTAAACACAAAACCAAAATTTGTTTATCTACCAGACAAGGAATATATTTCCTATCTTAGATTTAAATATTAAGCACCTGATTTATTATTTAAATTAGTTTGAAATTTAAATACAGGAACTGCCTCTTCTAGACTGATCGTTGTTGTACATACATGCTTAAGTGATTATTTTCCTTTTTTTTTAATTGAATATTTAGGTTAAAATATTCGGTTATAACTTATGTATATCATTGATCATAAAAGTATACATATTTAATCTATATAGATAATATTTAGATAGTATACAATTATAAAGATTTAAATACATTTGTTGTTTTTAGAATGACATTGTATATGTTGAATTAAAAAAAACAGTTATTTTTAATATAACATAAAAGTTTTTCTCTCGTAGGGAAAATTTTTAATGATGTTATAACTTATTATTAGTTTACCTATTATTTTTTAGAAGTAGGTTATTTTCGTTCTTTAATTTTACTTTACCTTATATTGTGTACCTGGTGATATGTTCAAATGTTTTAGTAAACAATGTGGTTTACATTACATTTGTCGTTTTATTGATCTTATACACTTCAAAAGATAAATTGAATAGGAAAATACTCAAATATTTTAATATTATGTTTTTGGCGTATAATTGTGGAAACTCGTAAACTGTCATTTGTGTCCTGGTTGATCTAAAATAAAATTTGAGGACCGTCGTGCCACAGAGGCGTAAGCGTCTGCATGTAAACGCTAAGGTTTGAGGGTTCGATTCCCACTCGGAGAAGATGGATATTTCTGTTTCCATTTTCTTCACTCTGAAAACTAGGCAAAGCGCGGCGTTTAGTTCCACCACTCAGCACGCAATGTCTCGAATAAAAAGCGGAAAGCGTTGACGAAGAAAAACAGGGACTAAGCAACGGAGTGTCTTATCACTAGGTTCCACGGTTCCTGCAGTTCCCTCTGCCTACCCTGCCATAAATACGTGAAGCTAAAAAAATCTATTTGTAATAAAAAGAAGCAAAATATTAAAATCTAAGTATTTATTAACGACATATCAATCGAAAGACATCTATTAGTAGACAAAGGCGTCCTAAATTAAGATCATTAAATGTCGGTTCTGTGACGCCATCATCCATTGTATTCCAACGACTTTAACTAGTTGTTGGGTCCAGCTTGTAGCAGACTTGCCTTCGCTTGGTTGTACATAGGAATCGTGCGGTCCATAGTCCTATATAGAGCCCCTGTGTGGGCGATGGACATAACAACCAGCACTCTCACCATTCTCCGCAAACCGCAGAGGGCGATGCCCATCAGAGTCATCCGCGTGTATCGCACGATTTCCTACGAGGCAGCTTGCATTTTGGCTGGATCCCCACCCTGGGACCTTGAGGCTAAAGTATTCGTGTCCTTGTATAGATGGCGCGAGAAAGAGCGGTCACGGTGTTCGAGGCCGGTGCAGCGCCTGATTACGCTTCGCCGATAGGAACTCCATAGGGTTTAAAGAATGGCGGCTAAGGCATCTGCACTTTACCGCCGGCGTGGCTACCGGTAAACTGGCTGCGGAGAAGGCATGGATCCCTGTCTTTTAGGACGATACAGGTGCTGTCGGGGCACAGGTGCTTTGGCAAGTACTTGTGCTGTATCGACCGGAACCGGACGCTCGGTGCCATTGCGAGGAGGACACGGCGCAACACATTCTCGCCGAATGTGTAGCTTGGGAGTTACACCTCTCGTTCCTACTTCAACCGCATTTAAACTAGCTCTAATGTGGTAGACTTCATAAAACATAAGATTAATGAAACAAAAGAATGTAATTTTATTTAAACATTTATTTACCATCAACACGCAATAGATAGACAAAATTTACAATAAGTACACAAAACAACAAGATATGCAATATCAAGATTAACATTATTTAGGAATAATACGGTTACATGAATTAAGTATACTCTATAGTCTATACAACATCTAAATATATTATTGTCCTTTGAATGTAGAGACGGTTACTTTAATTATTTAATACAGGCGTTTCATATATACCTATCAATTTGGAAAGAAATTAATAATATAATATGTGTAAACGATTACTTAGGCATATTTAGTTGTTATACGCTTTTATTTGTTTGTTATACTTAAGTATAGTAAAAGCTTTTTATTCACGGCACCACACATATCAGTATTCGTTTGATAAACAATTTTTTTTTTGTATATGTGGAAACTTTTACTAAAGTTATAAAAAATATTGTTAAATTCAATTCAATTAAAAATATAAAAAAAAATGAAGTTTGCTTAAAATTAAAACTTAAATAATTTAAGTAACGTTCTCGATATTCCTCACATTAGAATTTGTTTAATTTTCTATATCGTTTATAAAATTGTGCTAATTGTGACAAGTGCGATGCATTAGTAAGGCTAGGCGAATTATTGTCATAATACACGTTAGAATTTTTAATAAATATAATTATACTAATTATTTGTCAAACTAGTATATATATGCCTATTGTCTTTCTTATATAAATTGTTTATAGCAATTTTAACGTCACTACAAAAAAATATTACATTTAATATCCTAAAAGTATTAAGTATCTATACAATATAATGAATTACAACATTATCATATGTTTGTTTTTTTCTAAACAGTACAATATGATTCGATGTGCGCTTAATTATTTTTGACATTTAAACAATTATTTTAATTCAAATAACTATTATTAAATAAACTAGAAATAATTAAACCTTTCTACAAAATTATACTTTAGAGTTTAAATTAATATTGTAAATTAAAAAAAAATATATAATGTCAAATTCTACAAATACAGATAACATCAATTTCTAGACATTTAATTGACTTTTTTTATTTATAAAAATAACACCAACGATTAATACATGTAATTAATCAATGTAATTATTATAATTTAATATTGTCAATATCGATTTTAAGCAATTAAACTATGTAACTATATAACAAGACTGCATTAAGTGTTAAGGACGCTAAATATTGGCAAACATGGCCCATACGCAGCCGAAAGATTACAAACGTTCGCTACAAGCTTATTTAACTTACATTATCATAAGATATATTTTTTATTCTATATATAAATTATAACAACTAATAAATATATATTAAATAAATGGAAATATAAAATTATAATTCTAAAATATATTTTAGATGTCGTATAAAGAGGATCGAATACAAAGATTACTTTTATGCTTTAGGCTTTTCGCAAACTGATATGTTAAAAATTTTTGGAATTATGTATAGTTAGATTAGGATTAAAGTAACTAACAAAATATATTTAACAAATTATTGTCATTATCGGTCCGTTTTGCGGAATTTAATATCCAAATATGATTTAAATAGGTTATTTTACGTTTATCTAATTGTAGTATCCTAATCGCTCTAACTATATTTCATTTCATTCGTACATAATTTTTTTCACTTTAGAGATGAACTCTGTAAGTTTTTTTTTTTATTTGTGCGTATTTGAGTGAGCTATGTTTTTGGAATGCTGGTAGAAATGTTTTATCTTTAGAATTTACATAAATATAGATTATAAACAATAAGCAATGTTAATATGACGGCATATTTAGATGTAAATTTGTTTAAAAAGATTTTCTTGTGTAAATTTGATATTTCTTTGGCTGATATGTGAAATTTGATTGAAAAATATTTAATTATTTTCACCGATATGTATATTTTCATTTTTTTTTATCTCAACACTTATGCCTTTAAACTGATAAGAAATATATATTTTTACATAGAATAATTGATAACTAAGTATATAAATTTATGTAGGTACATATATTGGTGGGGAAGGAATCCACGACGCCTAACTTAGAAGTGTCAATCATTAAATAAACTTATAAGATAATGATCTAGAAATCTCAATAACAATTTTATTATTGTCCTAATTTTATATTATTGTCATATTAATAATTTAAAATACTAATATAATTAATAACAAACAAGTATAATTTCCAAAACAAAAGTTAAAATATAAAAACAGTTTATTAATTGTAAATAAATATTTTCCAAAAACATTATTTAAATATTTTTTTATTTTATAACATGTATAAAAGGATTTATTGTCTGTATCATTTTTTAGAATATATAAACCTCAATTCACACTATCGATCACATTGTAAACGTGTCGAGAACTATTCGATAGTGTAAATCAAGGCCTAAGAAACCTTTAAAAATCAACTTTTTTAAATAGGCATAGAAGTTATTTCTAAAATAAAATATTTATAAATATATTCAATATTAATTCTAAATTCAACATTGAATAGCATTTTATTATAATTCCAACTGGATTCAATATAAATACGTAATATAAATGTATATTTTATGTCATTTACGTAAATATCACTAAAAATACTAAATAATGGCGTAATTTAGAAGAAATTTCTACGAAATAGAAGATTTCTAAGTATCATTTTCATAGAAATAACTAGCTAATACAATGTAAAATAACTCTAACAGACTACTTGCTGTCGTTAGCCAGTATTGATAAACGAATATTCGGATAATCGTACGACATTAACATTTATTACTTTTTCACGCTCAATATCTCTGGCATACGGCTATTTCAATATTTATTAAATTATTAGTCTGTATATATATAAGTTATATTACATAACAATATATATCTATGTAGTGTTTATAAACAAATGTATATGAATATAAAATGTTAATTTACTTCCACTTCTAAAGGTTCCCATTTCTTTTTAAAATATTCAAAATAAAAATGAAAATACGACGACGAATATTAACAAAAATTAAGATAGTACCTGTTTGCTTAACTAAGGTTTTACTCTTCATCATCCGTCTCACAGCATCCGGGCCAGCAGCATCCTTCAGTGCCATCCGGTCGAGTGCAGAACAGAAGTGTCTCAACAGTGGATACAGGTCGGGGTTCAATTCCGTGGAAGTCACGGAAGGTCGTCAGCTGGGAACCACTGCGCGCTCTTCATCATCAATTATTGGTATACCGAAGTATCTGAAAGTATAAAAAAATGTGAAAGTTATTTTATAATTTGAGAGTAATGTCATATAATGTTAAACGGTCTCAAAAAATATAAATTATAAGTGAGAAACATTATAATAAATAACTTTTTTTATTGACAAAGGACAAAGAAATATATAGATATATAGGTAGATATTTATAGGTATAATGTACCTATATATGATTGCAGTGTCACCAAACGCAGAGCTCTCACTATTTTCCAATAAAATTATGATTTAAAATAAAACATAAAATTTCTACCCTCAGTGTGGATTAACACTTAAAAATCATTAAAATATTTGATTAAGTTGTTACTAAAATTTAAAGCTCATAAATTCTGTAATGAAGTATTACCTGCATATAGCTAATCCCGGTATCCACAGAACCGAGGCAAGCACCAGCACGAGAACTAGTAGAACTGCCCAAATAGGCCAGGGTTTCTTCACAGTATCCCCTTCAGAACTGACCCAGGCTTCGTATCCTGAACCTTCCATTGCCAGCTCAGCAAACGAGGATATGAGTATGGAGAGCATTGCAAGTGGAGATAGATATTTCCAACATATCATCCAATATATACCTGGTCGTTGCCCCGTCATTAGTTCTATGTCGTCGGCAAATCTGAAAATATAATTTTTGTAATAGTTAAAGTGATAAGTAGGCAGTGTTTATAATTATAAGAGATTGTGATTCAATTTTATCTTGAGTGGAATATTTTATTAAATAGCTCTATGTAGTACACAGTTTCATTGACAACTTATGATAGTAATATCTGAGGCACGTGTACTATGAGAGCCAAATGCCAAGAAACTCATCCATCCTCTTCCCTCCCAAACAGGACTGAAGCTAGAGTCGAATTTGAAGTAGGGCAGCATTGGTTACAGGTAGGGCGGAAGTAAAAAATATTATAATTGATCTGCCCTCGAAGCACGGGCCCCTAAATCGATCACCTAAAGTGATATAGCTAATCGTAGACAAATAATGTATTTCATCTTAGTTTTGATATTTTTAAGGGCATTGTGATTTTAAGGTAGGGTATTGCCCCACAATGCCCCCCTAAGCTAAGGCCCTGCTTCCAAATAAAAAGAAGTATTTCGTATCGAAGTGTAATTTAATGTCAAGCCTTTGTCTTACAGACGCTGCTAAAAAAAACTTCTTATAATAATAATGCTCTGATTGATTAAATAATAAGAGAGAGAGAAGAACGAACTGACTATACTGTATCAAAAAATGAAAGAGTGGAATAATGTTTAGGTATGGGAGCTCAATGTCAAGAAACTCATACATTCTCTTCCCTAACAAATTAAAGTCACTATTTTGTATTTAGGCGCAATTTAACGTCAAGCTATGACTTACAGACGCTGGTAAAAAATTTCTTCTAATAATAATAATAATGCTAGTTTCCACCACAAACACCACAAAAGGAATTAAAGGGAAAAAATGAAAAAGTGGGGTTTTGTTCAGATTAAACGAAGAGATGACGAACGAATAAATATTCAAGGGAGGAAGACTCAGACACTCTGTTCACCGTTTTGCACACATTATATGTCGAAACGGCTGAAATAAACACTGCTATTTGTCTTTTGAAAAATCTATATAAATTAATTAAAGTTGAGAAGTACTTTTTAAACGATCATTTATGACATTAAAAAAAGAAAAGCGTTTGATATTAGTTTTAAATGTTCGAAGCTACATTAATATGTACAAAATTCCACCTTTCTTTCAAAATTCAACTTTTTTAATTCCTGATTGAAACCTGCACAAGCTTTTGGACGCGCACAGCGAAAGCTTGTTAATTTAATTGCGATAGTGTTTATAAAGAGATATTTGCGAGAGTTCAATTAAAATATGTATTTATATAAATTAGTTTATAAATTATTTTAATTTTCAATTATATTACTATATAAAAACAAGATAAGTCCTTAATAATATCCATATACATCTTTTGAACGCAAAGGCTAAGAATTTTTCTTTAAATTCACACTTCTTAAATTTAAATATCTTTTAATGTTTAATAACTATACGAGTTAATTATTATTTTAATATAAATATAATGTAAGTATTTAAAAAATACATTAAGAACTCTATAAGAATTAAATTGATTCATCGTGAAAACTCATTACCGTTCGTTTTATACATCCTTTTCAAATTTAAACCGATTCAATGCAGTTCATACAATTTATACTTGTTTAATTTATAAAGAAATAAGCTTTTAGCATTTAAAAGATTTAACATTTCTTTTTCTATATTTAACTGCTTATACATTTAATAATCGGCGTAAGCATCTGCCTGTAAACGCGACGGCTTGAGGGTTCATTTCCTACTCGGGGAAGATGGATTTTTCTATTTCCATTTTCTTCCCTCTGAAAACTAGGCAAAGGGCGGCGTTGAGTTCCACCACTCAACGCGATGCCTCAAAAAAGGCGGAAAATGGGGACGGAGAAAGCAGTAACTAAGCAACGGGATAAAGCGTGAAGCTAAAAAAAAGAATATAACAATCGTTTTCTAATATATTTTATGTATACGAAAATATTTGAAAAATATCTATATCATAGGTAACCATTACCTAATAAAACAAATGGAGGTTAAAAATGAGTTGAAAGAAGAACGTCTTAGTAATATTAATTCCTCTACAGGCATAGAATAGATAGAAAAAAATCTTGAAATTGTTTTGAAACTACCTGTGAAGTTCGCACGATTGCAGGTCCGTAGAAAGTTGATCATGAAAATCAATAGTTTTTAAATACAGACGATATTTACAAACTTTCTATCTTGTTTCAAATTTTCAATTGCCACGTTAGTTGGAAAAGACACAGTAAATATGTTGTTTTTTATTTCATTTTAATGTATGCACACTGACTTTTACCTTATATTATACTTAAAAAAAAGGGTTGTTGTAAGTGGAATCGCAACCAAGATGGACGTTTTCGTAAATTCTACTGTTCTTCACTTGTACCGTAGTATTTTTAACATACGGATGAAAAATTATAGATATTCTTCTATCATATTAAGAGGCTTGTATGAATAATGATAGATATATAACAGTCCTATACAAGTTAATTACCAACTTAATGAGAACCCATTGTTAAAATATTGTAGAGAAATAAAAATTATAAAATCCCCCGACTGGGAATCGAACACATTTCGTTTACAGTTAGACATTATCCGCCTTGCTTAGAGATTTATCCTTTTCCTTAAAAATGCAATGAGAGGAATGACGTCCTTTATTATAATATTATAAATATATTCCTAAGACATATGTCCACATACACACACACACACCATATATATATATATATATATATATATATATATATATATATATATATATATATATATATATATATATATATATATATATATATATATATATATATATATATATATATATATATATATATGTATATATGTATATATATATATATATATTTATATATATATATATATATACATATATATATATATATATATATATATATATATATATATATATATATATATATATATATATATATATATATATATATATATATATATATATATATATATACATATATATATATATATATATATATATATATATATATATATATATATATATATATATATATATATATATATATATATATATATATATATATATATATATATATATATATATATATATATATATATATATATATATATATATATATATATATATATATATATATATATATATATATACAAACAATATTCTTGCTTAGTAAAGCTACCTTCACCATAGAGCCTTATGGGATTTCAGTTAAATAGAGTTGAACCATTTTATTCATCATTCATGTTATTATAATGATAAAAGCTTTAATGGCGTAGAATGCCATAAAACAAAGCCTGTCTCCGTAAGCTTTTTAGAAGATTACAGATTAAATGATTACACAAAACGTTTTACTAATATATAAGATATTCTTATACCTATATATACTTCATACATACCTTCGTATATCAGGTATTATATTTTAGAGCCATATTTATCTGGTTAGGCGAAGGATTTATAAGTAATGGTGCTTCCTACTTCACTCTTCCGCCTACATAATAAAATATATGCGTCTATTTGAGGCGGTCCCTATACTAAAAATTTAATCTTTTGACATTTGCCTTTATTACGTGTAGGTACGTGCTTATCCTAACTATGCAGTAATAGCCGCTATAAAAGGAGGGTCGATCAAATTTTATTGCCGAGATCATCCTTGAACAGACAGTCATTGATTTAACTTTAAACATAGAAATTATTTTATTTATTTCTAATAATATGAAGTAAGTGTTTTATAGCAACGGAGTGTCTTAACACTAGGTTCATATGGTTCCTGCAGTTCCCTCTGCCTATCCTGCAATATGCGGGATAAAGCGAGAAGCTAAAAAAAGTGTTTTATATAAAATCAGTATTAAAACAAAACTCACCTTTTGACACCATACACATAAGCGATCCCAATACATTCACAAAAAGCAATAATCAACAATGGAAAGTTTCCACTGTACATGTCGAAGAGTAGAAAAATATAGCTTCCTGAGCCATGAGCAAATCCCATGGAGAGAAGGCAGCAGATCAGGCAAAGTCCTCCAGTTAAATACTCTTTGCGTAGATTGGGAAACAGCTTCATATCCACGATAGAAGTCACTACACCCTCCAATGTTCCGAATTGGGAATCTATCCCGAGGGTGAACAGCATGAGAAAGAACAGGACGGACCAAAACTGAGCTCCCGGGAATTGGTTGATTGCTTCTGTGAATATTATGAAAGCTAAACCCGTGCCTGAAGCGGTCTGGAAATGAAAATTAGATTTGGTTATTGTATTAACAATTATAAACATACAACTATAATTATATAACAATATCATATAATAACTATAACCAACGATAAAGCTTAGAAATAAATAAATTCACGTTCCATCCACATTTGACCAAAGCTAAACTTACGTATTAGGTACATATGTTAATCGTAAATGAAATACGTTCTTGAATAATCAAAATTGAATCCGTTACTATCTCGATAACATACCAACTGCGCTACAGTAAGTTATATCTATAAAGGACGTTCGATATTCGACATATCGATATTTAAAGATATTTTCTTAATATTTTTTTACATTCACACTTTATACCGCATTTGCCAAAGTAAAAGGGACGATGCTCTTTTTACTTTGACGACAACATTGCATGTTGAGTTGCAATATTCTACGGTGCAATAAATTTAAAATATTTCATTCCCTTAAAAGGAATTTGAATTATCATTTAGTTTTATACTCCAATAGCCCATCGTGCTGGAAAGGCTTCTATTTCTAAAGGTGGCACTATTGTAATCAATATTACTACAAAACCTTGACCTAATATTGTAACGAGCTTGCATTCTGCTGTAGATTTGTTATTTAAGTTGTTAAATCCGCTTTTAAAAAAGTGTTTAAGTTGTTATTAGAAATATTTGCTTTACGCTGTACTCTGCATATAGCCGAGACACTCCATTAGGCTATTGGCCTTTCTAGATATTGCGTGTGGATTGGCGGAACTCAACGCCGCACTTTGTCGTGTTACGAGAAAATGGAATGAAATAATTAATTCTCTTCGTGTGGAAATTGAACTTTTGCGGTGGAGGTTCATATCTATTCTTTACAACATATTATTTTGTTTTCTTTTAAAAAATGTTATAGACACCATCATTAAGAATGTTTCACATCTTTAAAACATATCTTTAAGAATATTTCTTTAAGTATAGTAATGGATGTGTTTCCTATGAAACACGCTTTACGCTTTAGCTTCACGCTTTATCCCGCACAAGGCAGGGTAGGCAGAGGGAACTGCAGGGACCGTGGGAACCTAGTGTTAAGACACTCCGTTGCTCAGTCCCTGCTTTATCCGTCCCCGCTTTCCGCCGTTTTCGAGGCATTGCGTGTTGAGTGGCGGAACTCAACGCCGCGCTTTGCCTAGTTTACCAGAGCGAAGAAAATGGAAATAGAAAAATCCATCTTCTCCGACTGGGGATCGAACCCAGTAACCGTCGCGTTACAGGCAGACGTTGCGCCTCTGCGCCACGACGGTCCTCGATAGTAGATATAGGCTATAGGCCTATGAAACACAATAGTAAATAAAGAAATATTTTCTCTGCAACCACTCAATTAATAAATAAAGCAAGCATATTAACTATAGTTCGATGAAATTGTAATGTACATTAATTAATGTCGGGCAACAAGAAGCTTGGTATATTAATTATCACAAATAATTAACGATTTCAGTGATTTATTTTGTAAATATAATCTGTGGTCAATTCGAATCTGTGGTAAAATGTTTTATTTTGTATTACTTTATCATCTTAATTATTTGTAGGTTAGAAATTAGTAAAAATATTCACAAAATTCGAATAACTGAATAAAATAACTTTTATCGAACCCAGAAAGGTTTAGATTTTATCCAAAATGAAAGTAAGTGTTCGAAAGAGTTCTCTAAATTTTTTTACCGAATATGAAATAAATACTAAAATCGTTCAATATCAATTATTTCATTTCATTAAGTAATAGTAATAAGTAATATTAAATATAAAAAAAAACGTAAAGATTATTATAGATGTTCAATATGATAAATATTAATTCTATATATTATATTTTTATAGCTTCACGCTTTATCCCGCACACGGCAGGGTAGGCAGAGGGAACTGCAGGAACCATACGAACCTAGTGTTAAGACACTCCATTACTTAGTCCCTGCTTTCTCCGTCCCCACTTTCCGCCTTTTTCGAGGCATTGCGTGTTCAGTGGCGAAACTCAACGCCGCGCTTTGCCTAGTTGCCAAAGCGAAGAAAATGGAAATAGAAAAATCCACCTTCCCCGAGTGGGAATCGAACCCACAAACCGTTGCGTTTGCAGGCAGACGTTTACGCCTCTGCGCCACGACGGTCCTTGATATATTATATAATAATATTGTAATTAATTTTTGTAATAAAAATATATAGAATAAATTAAAAAAGCGTACGGACCAAGTGTCTGTAGCGTAAATTATTTTTAAATAAAAAAAAAAACAACTACTTGCACTGAAATAATGAATAAATACTTTTAAGAATAGTTTATATATTCAATTGAAATTGAATTATGTTTTCTAGTTATATAATAGCTATAATAAACACAAGTTGTGTACTGCTTCTTCGTTTAAAGTTTACATGAACTAAACCATGAGATAGTATATATTAGTGGTAAGTTTATTAACTTTACATGTTTAAATATATCTCTGAAACCTAAAACCTTATTTCATCTTTCTCCTGTAGCACTCTCGAGAATACAAAGGCACTTAAATGCTAATATTTGCCTTAAACGCTCAGTATATTCGATCATTCGTTGTTTAAGTTGGTCAGTAATAGAAGTGTTTTATATAATATGTATATAGAAATAAATATGTATATAAAATAAATATAGTAAATAAATAATATATATAAAATAAATATAGAAATAAATATATAAAATAAATATAATAACAATTCCGGTAACGAGGCAAGCGCGGCGTTGAGTATCGCCAATTAACGCATATTATTCTCGGAATAGAGGAAACCAAAGAACGGAGTATCTTAACACTAGGTTCCCACGGTTCTAGCGGTTGCCTTTGCCTACCCTGCTATAAGCGGGATAAAGCGTGAAGCTAAAAAAAAACATTTTATAGAGTTATTGTATTACTGTCGAAATATTTAACAGAGTAGATAAGAATTAAAATGAGTTTTCATGATATTAAACTTAGGAAATGATGCTGTCAATTTTTACGAGTTCACCTCTGATTAACGAATTTTTTCGCTTCGCTTTTTTGCAGATAATGTCCACAATCATAGCGAAATTTGTGAATCGATAAAGTCTTTGATTCGGGAAAAACACGATGCAGAACAAAAAATATATTAAAAATGATAATTTGACAATATAAAAATAAATATAATAATACTTACATTATCCAATTCTTTCTGCAAATCACATTCTGGCAAATTAGGCATTGTTAAATTTGTCAAATTGCCATTTAAATCAACCGGAACAGCCTGTCCCGCCTCAGGAAATGTCATAGATTTGTAAGCCGGTCCGAACAGTTCGAGCAGCGTTTCGTTTCTTATCTCCAAACACTTTTCGTACACCATTGTCGCTTTGAATCCTATTATAGAAAACACTACAATACCAGCGAACATAGACGTGAGGCAATTCGTCATAGAAACCATTATGGCATCACGATAGCAGTTGTTATCCACAGGATTGTAAGAACTGAACGCGATAAGACCCCCAAAAGCTAAGCCTAGTGAGAAAAATATTTGGGTTCCCGCTTCAAGCCAGACCACGGGGTCTAGGATTTTATGCCATTTAGGTGTAAACAGATGGACCAGACCGTCTCCCATACCCTTTAAAGTTATTCCTCTGAAGAAGAAAATGACGAGTACTATATAGGGGAAGGTCGCCGTGACGTATACAACCTTTCCCGAAGATGCAATGCCCTTAATCATGCACATATAGACTAGGATCCAAGCGATTATAAGTGCGAGGGCTATTTTGTAGTTGAATGTCTCGGGATGATTGATGTCTTCAGATATCTGCAGAGTGGTTCTATACCAGAAGTATTGGGTGGGGCTGCTTACCTGTAACGAATTAAATATTTTATGATTTTAAAGTGTTAGCCCACACAAACAATAGAAAAAATACTTAAAAACACTTATTAAAATTTGATCGCGACGGGATTTGAACCCGCGACCTCTTGTGAAACTGTGCAAACGCTCTGACCGCTGAGCTAGGAGTTCTTTATCACGCTGCGTTAGAATTCTTATATGCTTATTTCGTCGTATAAAGCATCTCTCTCGCCAAACGATTGTTCTTTGTAAAAATCTATACGTATCGGACATTTCTAAAAATTTCTCCCTACAGAGATGCTAACAACGAAATAAAGCTCAGCTCAGAAGAATATTGAAAGTAATATTTCGACATAATTTAAGTTGACTACGAGTTTAAACGCAAAGAGTGTGGAGTCGATGCCCACTTAGAGTAATTATTATTAATAATAATTAATCTATTCTACTAAAGACATTATAATACAAGGGGCTAGTATAGAATATAAGGGTTAAAATAGTATAGAATGTTAATCCTTGTATCGTTATTTTAATCTTTGAATGGCTATAGTAGGAAAGGTATTGCTTAAATTACATTTAAAAATTATGAAAAAAGACGAAAAGCACTTCTTTAGATGTAGGTAATGTAGGTTCCGGACGGGATGGCGACGCACTGTGGATGCCCTCTGCCCCAACTGGGGGTCTTAGGACCTTAAGTCAAGTAAGTCAATGTAGGTACCCCACATATAGCAGGGTAAACAGGGAACCTAGTTCTAAATATTAAATGTCAGATTACAACGCCGCACTTTATCTTAAGGAATAACAGAGACTTATAATTAAGTAAAAATAGCTCATACAATATTTTTAGAAAGAAAAAATAATAGAAAACGTCACATAAACATTGTGTGTAAGCGCGCGTTCAATCAAAGGAACTTTTCACATAATTTAATTTAGATTGCCAGAGCCAACCGCATCGGTATGGTTATAAAGTAAACCTTTTATAAAACATTAAAACGCTATATATTTCTGTATACAATGTCGAAACTGTTGAAAAATTTTGCTTAGAATTTAACATTGACACCGTAGATGCAAAATGACAAAAAAAGATATATGAAGCGAGAGTTTTAAAAAATGGTAAGAGAGGTAGTGGCACTGTTAAATATACTAGAGGAAGGTCACGTAAAACGTTTGTGGACCCACCAAGCAACCCACGAAGAGGTTAATGACAGTGGAAGAGGCAAAAGAAGTGTAAAGGCTGTCTAATGCTGCTTTCTCTATGACTAACGCTTAAGTGCGACAGCTCAGCAGATGTGTGTATGTCATGAATAAAATAGTAACATTAACAGATAATTGAGGACCGTCGTGGCGCAGAGGCGCAACGTCTACCTGTAACGCGACTGTTTCTGGGTTCGATCCCCAGTTAGGGAAGATGGATTTTTCTATTTCCATTTTCTTCGCTCTGGTAAACTAGGCAAAGCGCGGCGATTAGTTCCGCCACTCAACACGCAACGCCTCGAAAACGGCGGAAAGTGGGGACGGAGAAAGCAGGGACTAAGCAACGGAGTGTCTTAACACTAGGTTCCCACGGTCAATACAGTTCCCTCTGCCTACCCTGCCTTGAGCGGGATAAAGCGTGAAGCTAAAAAAAAACAGATAATTAATGTAAACGTTTATTAAATGATTATAAAGCTTATCTGATTTTTATATCTACTTTTTTTAATAAAAATTCTGAACTTTCGCGTGTTGTCGTCTACTATAAGCTGAAACAAATATGGAACTATCGATTTGGTAAATAAGCTCCCACCCTTTTAGACATACTTTTATAATACTTTGACATTTTCGTTCGCCACGACTTTTTATAAAATCGATTCTCGATTATATATTTTTTTAATCTTTTTAAAAACTCGCCTAAACCACAGTCAATAGTAGTCAGAGTAAAGTAATAAAATAAAGAGTATCAACGTTTCCAATTACGTCACACATCTCTATATACATTTTCAAGCATTTAAAGCATTTAAAGTTGCTTGCACGGAACATTATTCTATAAGTTATTATGGTATATTTATTATCTATATTTTTATTAACAATAAAAAGCTACACAGATAAATTAATAATCAAGTGAGATCAGTGCGAATTGCGAAACAGAACCCAATTTCCGAGTACCACTTAAAACATTTAAAGTCGTTTTTCCTTGTCTATCTGTCTGTTCACTATTTTCCGAAACTATAACAACTATTCAACTTGCCATTTAGATATATTCTCTAAAATATATAAAAAATACAATACATATAAAATACATTAAGACGAAGAAAAAATAGAAAATAAATTTAATGTTTCTCCATACTAAAAATTGCAAGACTACAATTACTGAATCCCATATGTCTATCCATAGACATATATCTATAGATAGAACTATTGATTTTGAGTTTTTAATATAATTATTTACTAAAGTGAATAATTTATGCGAGAGCTTCACCCTTTATCCTGCACATGGCAGGGTAGGCAGAGGGAATTGCAGGGACCGTGTGAACCTAGAGTTAAGACACTCCATTGCTTAGTCCCTGCTTTCTCCGTCCCCGCTTTCCGCCTTTTTCGAGGCATTGCGTGTTGAGTTGCAAAACTCAACGCCGCGCTTTGCCTATTTTTCGAGAGCGAAGAAAATGGAAATAGAAAAATCCATCTTCTCCGACTGGGGATCGAACCCAGAAACCGTCGCGTTACAAGCACACGTTGCGCGTCTGCGCCACGACGCTCCTCAATGCTCAACGCTCCTTGTGCGAGAGACATTTCCAAAATAGTAAAATGTACTATACGATGTTTGTAACTTCCATCGACATTGATTTAAACGAGATCTAATTTTATTAATGCTTTATGAATGGAACTTATGAATAGAGGCTCTATTTAAATTTCATTAAGTTAACTAAAATAAAAATATCATTCACAGCTTTCTATCTTTCTAGACATTACGTGTTGGTTGGCGCAACTTAACAACTTGCTATTCATAATTATTATATAGATAGACTCATAACGACATAAATATATGTGAGCTTTGATTACTTCTATAGAGGTTCTTAGTCTAATCCTAAGTTATAGGATTATCGTAGCGTCAAAGCGCCCACATAAACTTACATCAGAATTAGATCGTAGACAGCTATCGTAGATAAAGCTTTTTCATCTACAGATATAAATAAATTTGTTCACAGACGTTAACAAATTTCTTTACCTTTATAGATGAAAAAGCTTTTTTTTACAAGTATTAAAATTTTAATCAAATACTATAAACATATAGGTACTCAGTCGATGATGTTCGCCGAGCAATTGAAGAAGTTAAGAACAAAAGACTGACGTTGGGCAAAGCAGCTACTCAATTTTCAGTACATAAAACAACTTTGTTTAAATAATTAAATTAAACAATAGTCAAGACACCAAAAATCAATGCGCATAATTGTTTTTTGTTTTGCTGAGGCCAATGAAATATGATTTTAACAAAACCATGCAGCTAGTAGGGAAACATTGGTATTGTGGATTTATGACCAGACATCCATCTATCAGCTTGCGTATGCCAGAAGCTACTTTTCTTAACCGAATAACAGCTTTTAACGCCAATGAAGTAAGCTAGTTTTTTGACCAACTGAAAATGATCGAAACTAAGCACAATATACCTCGTCACCGTAGTTTTAATGTTGATGAGACCGGAATAAACACTTCTTCTTCACTTCACTTCTCAAAAATTACAAGATTTTGGCTACAAAAGGTGTAAAGCAAATAGAAAAGCTACGAGCGGATACCGTGGTGTCACGACATAAGAAGTGTGTGCCGTTAGCGCTAAAGATATATATGTCCCTCGCATGTTTATATTTAAAAGAAAAAGATTGAATGGGTTCAATGATTAAACGCTGTAATAATGACATGATCGCAACCATGATAATGTGCTACATTTGTAAGCTTTGGATCCACGAACAATGCACTACGGGCGAAACCAGCAAAGGTTACATGTGTAATTTGTGTCACGGAAAGTAATTATAATTTAGTTGTACCTGTTTCCTATGTCATTTTTTTTAGCTTCACGCTTTATCCCGCACATGGCAGGGTAGGCAGAGGGAACTGCAGGGACCGTGGGAACCTAGTGTTTACACAAACACTCCGTTGCTTAATCCCTGCTTTCTCCGTCCCCACTTTCCGCCTTTTTTCGAGGCATTGCTTCTTGAGTGGCGGAACTCAACGCCGCGCTTTGCCTAGTTTGCCAGAGCGAAGAAAATGGAAATAGAAAAATTCATCTTCTCCGACTGGGAATCGAACTCAGAAATGTCATTTATCTGTTTCCTATTTACCCCATATCGTTCTCATTCGCCCCGCAGACTGACCTCAATTACCCCATAGGATATCGGGTAAAAATGAAACGACAATGTTTTTTATTTTCATTAATATGTTTTATAAACAGTTGATTTTTAAGATATTTTTATCAGTTTTAAGAAGATAAATAAGTAAAGTGCAAGTCTAAAAGTTGATTATTCTTTATATGTAATAAACTGTTGTTCCGCAATTTAAGTGAAGTGTTCCCAATTCCCCCACTTTCCCCTAACTTGTATGGCTTAATAAAACTGTAGATACTGAAAATAAGTCCACCATGGCGCAGTGGGACAGCATCTGACTGAGAAAGTTGGTTGGTGATTTCCATTCGTATAAATCATGCTGACTGTTCACTCTGAAATCGATTTTATATCGATTTTCATAATTTGTCAGTAATAAATCAATAAACTTTTATTCAATATAAATAATATTGAATATGAGTTTTATACCAGAAAGTCTAGAGTATACTGGTCGACCCCAATCTATGTCAAATATTTTGTTTTGTCTTCACAGGGAAAGGGATAGGCAGAGGGAACTGCAGGAACCATAAGAATCATTGTTAAGACACTCCGTTGCTTAGTCCCTGCTTTCTCCGTCCCCACTTTCTGTGTTGCCACGCCACGTGTTGAGTGGCGGAACTCAACGCCGCGCTTTGCGAAGTTTCCAGAGCAAAGAGAATAGAAATAGAAAAATCCCTCTTCTCGAGTGGGGTTCGAACCCACAAACCGTCGAGTTTTTTACAGGTAGACGCTACGCCTCTGCGCCACGATAGACCTCTTAATATTTGTCATATCATTTTAGGATGAGTATGTTATATTAAGTAATATTGCAATATATATTATTTAATTATTAGAATGTTTAAATGTTAAATAACGATATAATAAGTAATGTATAATATGTTGAATCGAACATCGAGCGTCACTTGAATTCTAGTAGCGGCTTAAAAAGGTCAAAGTTGCACTTTCAACTACATACCGTGGGTAGGTATTGCGTTGGACGAATGCCAACTTTGATAGGACGTTTTTTTTTTCAATTTCAATACGTATTAATAAATATAGCAACAAAAAATATTTTGGTTTCGTTGTATTTATATAATATATTCATAGGTATAGGTACGATTCCCACTCAGAAGACTGAGTTATTTTGTCTGCGTCACTTCGATAGAAACACACGGTGCAGCGTTGAGTTCCACCACATAACGGAGTGTCCAAAAACTAAGTTTCTTTAAACATTTTTACTTAATGTTTGTGAATAAATAACGGATACAAGGAAAATGCCCTGTCAAATAAACTTGTACTACACAATATTGTACTGTGACAGTCGATAAAGTAATTTACACGCTGTTTCCTTACAATTTCCTCGCTCTGTGTTCGTATCGCTTTCCTCAAATTGTAATAAACAGGCTTTCGTAGTTACTAGTAACGTAGATTTCAAGGCTTATAAGAAGATAAGTGACTTTAATAGAACTAATATTAATTATTTATTACGTTAATAAAGATAGTAACAAAATTAATTATTGATATCATATATTATTAAAAACCATAGTGGAAGTGCTTTTTTTACTTGATTTGATCCCGCACCTCTCTCTCTCCGATGTAATTCTGAAGCGTAAATTAGTATTCCGAGGTCGAAGTGTCAATATAAAATGGTTTATCTATTTTTAATCTTAAGATTAAAAGAATAAAGTTTATTCTTAGTTAAAAGTTTTTGAATTATTGAAAATTCATGAAATAGTAAGTAGCAGGGAAAGTTGCTGGTGCTAAATTATTGCACTATTAATTGAAAAATTCAACGTTTCGTGAACGTCCCCTAGTCTATGTAAGTAATTTATTAAACTTTATATACAATTATTAATTATGTAACTACATTTTTTCTTTAATTCATAATAAATATAATAATACAAAATAATAAAGAATGAGTGAAGAAGAAAGGGTAAAAAAGATATACGACGCAAAAGTGAGTGGTAAGTTAGGTAAGGGGAGACCTCGGTCGACTTTAGAAAACAGTATCGAAGATACTTTAGAAAGGTCACGTAAAAAGCATGAGGACTCTCCGGAGAGCATGTATGAAGAGATTAATGACAGTGGACGAGGCGAAAGAGGTTTGCAGAGACCGCAGCGTTAGGCGCTCCGTTCTCTCTGACTACCCCGCTAGCGACAAAACGTGAAAATAAGAGTGAGAGAGAAAGAATATGACACTAATATTAAATGTTCTTCACACACTCTGCATTGTGAGTTATAGAGAATCGTAAGTGTGAAAAAAGTAGTGCATTTTATACATTTAAATTTCGGTTACATTTTTAGCTTCACGCTTTAGCTTTACTAACAGCAGGTTAGGCAGAGGGAGGGCAGGAATCGTGGGTGCCTAGTGTTAAGACACTCCATCCCCCGCTTTCTATTTACTGGCTATATTGATTTTAAATATAATACATTATAAAAATGTGGTTCAATAAATTTGATGTTTTGACTCTAAAGTACTTTGGAATACCGGCAAGGATATAAAATTGAGTTTCCGTGGAAAGTTTCTTAAAAGTTGTAACAAATGAAAACGAAATTGGAACAAAGAACTAGAAGTTAATTAATATTCCGCTAATTTAACGGCGTCTTCTTAAATTTCGATAACAAGAAGGCATATGATAAAAATTATTTATTCTCTTCTATTATTACTATTTTATTTTTCATATTTGCACATTACTGATATAATTTTGTTCTTATAAATAATATTAAACTAGCCCACACAAAATTAAACTATATTTTCTTCAGCTTTTTTCTCAATGCACTGGCTCGTAGGCAGAGAAAACCTATTGATAGGAACTCCTTTCTCTGTACTGCAGGGTAATGAAAATATATTAATATATATACATCGAATTAGGGAACCCACAACCATCACGTTTATAGTGACATACTGTTTCACTGCACCACGATGGCGTTATTTTGAGTTTTAATGAGGTAATATATTCCTATATGCTTCCAAATTTAAATTTTGCTGGCTAAATTTCATATTTCCCATCCAATTACCGTTCCACTAATCACACATTACAGGTCCAATGATTACGTAATCCCAAATGGAAATTCACAACACTTTGTATACAAAATCAATTATATTTTGTCTTAATATATTATATGTTATGTATAAAAACTAAACGTTATATTTTATTTATTTATTTTGTTTGTTTGGATTTAAAATTTAGATTTTTCTTAATAAAATATTTTAATTATGTTTTGCTTTTGTAGTACTTTTAAATCAAGTATCCATTAAACAGTTGAAGTTCGAAAATTGGCTATATTGTTTACCAATCAACCTTATTAAGAACTTAAAATGTTACCAAAGTAAAATTCTAGATCAAAAAGTCCCCTCTCTAAGTGTGTCACAAATAATATATAAAGAGATAACCAAATAAAATATCCAATATAATCATATATAAGTAATCTTGAAACACGTAGATATGGAACGTGTTAAATAATTAAGTCAGATTTTTTCGTAAAATAAAATAAATAAACAAAAATTTCTTCTTTTGTTAGTAAAAAAAGTTTTTTAAAACAGCTACTGGAGCGTAAGAGATTAAGCCGTCATCAATTTAAGTAGTGTTCGCGGAGCTCTTTCTTTTTTAACTTCTTACACGTAACTTGGAAATGGCTGCCAGTGACTTTAAATAAACAAAAAACCGGTCAAGTGCGAGTTGAACTCACGTGGAAAGGGTTCCGTACACAATATAGTGAAATATTTCCCCTGAAGATGTTTTTTCCCTAAAAACATTTTTTATCGAATTTACCATTTTATTTTCAATTTATGAAATCCTTATAGGTTTTCCTGTAATCTACAAGACATAAACTATATGGAATGGTCAATTTTCGGCTTTTTTCATGAATATCATCGAAACTATTTATTTTAAAAAATAAAAAAAATATATTCGGGATCCTGATAATAAGCCCTTTCATTTGATATATGATTCTGTAAGGTTCGCAATTTTTATTTTTAATTACCTAATTTATTCCCCGAAAATTACCCTTATTTCAAAAAAATATTTGTTACGTTACATATCTGTGTTCGGGTCAGGGCATTACACCATCCTGCCAAATTTCACCTGATTCGGTCTAGTAGATTCAGAGAAAATTGGCTGTAACAGACGGACGGACAGGAACACGAGTGATTCTATAAGGGTTCCGTTTTTTATTTTTAAAAAATAAAAGCACGTTACCCAATTATTATGTACGTAAAATGATATTTTTTATTTAATCGTAGTTAAAAATTTAATTTTTACTTTTATTATAAAATTTTGCGATTTCGATTGATAGCTTTGGCGATGTCAGTCATTTTACAATATATCCTTATAATAAATGCAAAGGTGACTGTGTCTGTCTGCTTCTCCTAAACCACTGAACCGATTTTGATGAATGTTAGTATAGAAATAGGTCTAACCTTGGAAGGACATAGGCTACTTTTTATACAGATTCTAATTCCGGAATGGTGCTAATGAAAACGTAGGATGCAGCTATATATTGTATAATTCAATATAGTAAACAGAGTATAAGCAGAGTATAGTAGCTCGGAGTACATTCGATTCCCACTAGAGGAACAAGACTTAGCGCTATGCTGAGTTCCGCCACTCAACACGCAACGCCTCGGGAAAGGCGGAAAGCAATTCCTGCTTTCCGGAAGCAACGGAGTGTCTTAACACTAGGTTCTTATGATGTCTGCAGTTTTCTCTGCATACCCTGCCATGATGCGCGGGATAAAGCGCGAATACCTAAAAAAACAGGATGTAACAGAAGAGACGAGAACAGAACAGATGACTGGAGAGGAAAGGAGAGGAGGAAAGATAATAAGAGATGAGAGTAGAGTAGAGAAACAGACATTTTGGTATCGTAGAAAAAAGGTAAATATTTTATTACATTAAAATACCGTTTATAAATAAATGATACTGATCGACTGACAATGTGCAATTGAAATGACTGGTCGTAAAGTCTACTGCATCGCATTCTAGAGAATATGCCAAATCTTCGTTATTTATTATTTATTCATCCTTTCAATAAGTAATACTGGTAACGTGTAACGTTTTTGAATGAAACGTGCCAACAGCCTTCCACGATGGATTTAGTAGCTAGCTATATATATATATACACATATATATATATATATATATATATATATATATATATATATATATATATATATATATATATATATATATATATATATATATATATATATATATATATATATATATATATATATATATATATATATATATATATATATATATATATATATATATATATATATATATATATATATATATATATATATATATATATATATATATATATATATGTATATTGTACACATAATGTAAACATTTTGAAGGTTGACCGTTTGTATCTCGCATATGAAGGTTGGAAAGGGATTAAGTAAATAGTAAATAAATAAAATCCTTCAAATGGAAATCGAACCCGCAACTATATAACATCGTAATAAACAGACAATTATATTATATTGCAGTGCAACAAATTATACAAAATCTTATAACTTAAGAAATTTTATTTACGCTGTATTCGAAAGCGAGATACACAATATTACCTCTTGAGCTCTATAACTTCAAGCAATTTCAAGCTTTTATTTAACGTCTTAGATAGGAAGATTTAATTAAGCTTATTTTTAGATTGTCGCTGTATTTGTGCTGCAGGGAGGAAAAGTTTTGTTGAGTAGGTTGAGCTGGAGTTTAACGCCGCCTTTTTCTTCCAATACAATAACTTATTGATTTTGAAGTGAAGTTACAAAGAAGTACCCCGTAAGATAAAGTTAGGCACTTTGTCCTAACAAAGCGGAATAGGAAACCGTTATGTCACGTCACTGAATACTCAATGTTCCAAATTTAGAAGGTAAATGCAGAATGGGTTCTACCTGCCTCCTGTACCTTATATGATCATTTTAATAAACCGAGAGGCTATATAAGGTATACTGAAACTTGAACTTTGGGAATGTCTCAAGGTTAGGTCAAATTATAAATGTAAGTATAAGGTTATAAATAAATAAATTATCAAATATATAAATATTTGACAATATTTGCTTAATTTGTAACAAAATAGTAAATTTATGACATAAAATGACTTATTAAATCTGGATAACATATATATGTTATTTATATCTTCGTTAATTACAGTATATCGTAAATACCCTCTTCACGTAGCTAAGAACCTCTGAGAGGGCTCTACAGGTGGATATGTACATACATATATGTGAATACACTACTGCGGCTTAACGCCAAGTGCCTTTTAAGTTATTAAACGAAAGTACGTTAAAAAATTACTTAATTAATTCGAATATTCTGATATACTTGAATTATAATAAAAATAAATTTTCCTTTATATTATGTGACATTGAACTAACTTTGAATGTGGCATGTGTATACATGGAAAAGACGTGTGTATGTGTGTGCAACTAGTTTTGCTACTGCTTTTACTTTTTGTAATTTCTAGCAAGTTTATATTTTATATTATTTTTATTAAATAAAAAAATCATAAATAATAATCATAAATAATAAATGTATAAATATTTAACTACATTTTCATTTTTATTACCTATTTATAGGCAAAACCGGAACAGAGAACTAATAATAAGAACTAATAATAGTCACTCGAGCAAAAGGGAACATGTCGAGAAACATGACTCTGAGGAGGAAATGAAAAAAGCTTTCACATTTTTCATAAAAGTCCAATGCTTTAAGTCACACATAAATCTCCCTAATAAAGTCAGATACTCTTTTATGGGTAAACTTGCAACACTTCTACTTATACTTTTTGAACTATAAATCCAAAAATATCTTTCTTATAAGATTTTTTATAACCTTGTCATAGACAATGTTCAATTTAGGGACACATCACTCCGCTTTCCACCTTTCGCCTATAAATATATAAACTGATATCTGGAATAGATATGACAAAACTTGTCTTTTTTACTTTACGCTTTATCTCGCCTAGAGAGTATTGCCCTTTTTCACATTCTGAATATCGCGTGGCGTTGAGATCAATTTTAAACCTCGTGCCAATGAATGAAAAATTATTTTCGCAAAAAATAAAACTCGTGTACATTCGTTGTCTGCCCGTCCGTATCTAACAATCACTTTTTTCTGAAAGTTCATATAGAACTATACTACGCAAAATCACAGTTGCCATATGTCACATAGATATCGCGAAAGATTTCGACAAGATCTGGCAGGGTCTTCAAGCTCCACCGAATGGAACTCTTACATTCTCTTGTGCATAACAAACAAGAGTACCTATCCAATAGTGCGTACTGTATAGAAGGGACTCTTTCGTTGTCGTCGTCGTGGCGTGGGAGTAATCTTTCCGCCTAAAGGTTACAAGACCTTCTCTATTATTTATTTGAAAATAAACCGATACCCTGGGAACGCCAGGTTAAATGTTTAGACATAATTTAAAATTTGCGTCTTTCTTTCCGACCTCCTATTACGCATGTGAGGCCAAAGCCACCTTCGTTTTGAAAAGGCTTTTCCCGCTTTTATGCCAACGAAGTAAAATGTCACTTCGTAACATTTACTTTGTTGGCATAAAAGCGGGTAAAGCCTCTTCATGACATTCTACAAAACTTGCATCCGGCCATAATGACATACGCAGCGCGTATAGTGTTCGCACACACTAAAATATACCTTCTTCAGAAAGTCAAAGACAAATTTCTTAGAAAGGCATCGGATGGTACGTACGTAATGTGGACCTCTATAAAGATTTCTAATTGGAATCGCTCAAAAAGTTGAGCAAACGTTTAGCCAAGCGCTGCTAAAAGCTTGCAGACTCTCACTCCAATCCGCTCATAGTCTAAGCGTTAAATTACGCTTCCCATCCACACAAGCTACATCAACGTCCTTGTAAAGTTATTCCAGACTCTGACAACCTAACTACTGTAGCCAACCGTCACTACAACGAAAAGTTAGTCCCAAAGACACGCCGTAAAAGATAACAGCACATCCGCGCTTCGGTGCATTGGGCCCCGCAGGTCCATGATTGTACTATACACATTATCTTAGCAGCTATAAATGCTAACTACTTTTATATTATGGTTTCTGCTGCGAATCCTTTTATAGGCTAATCCGAGTCAGTGTTAAAAAAAAATTAGTGACATCATTACGGCAAAAAAGTATAGTTCGCATTGAACCATAAAAATTGCCGAGAGGTAATCGAACCTTTGACTTTTATTTATTTTGACTTAAATACTATACCTTAATATCGTAGAAGAAAATGTAGTTAATAAACTAGGTATTTTAATAATCTCTTGTAAAGATTTTTCGAGAAGACAAGTGATTGAGTTGGAAAAGCATAACCGCAGCTTCTTGCGATGAATCAATATTTGCCCCTCGGGTGAACATTTATAAGTTCTACTTCAGTACTTTGTAGATATGGAAAACTTGAGTGTTAAACTTTATATTGAAGGCTTAACACCTAATAGCTGTTATGGTTGTGGCTACTTTCCAATATTAAAATGAAAGAACGAACCTATATATATATATATATATATATATATATATATATATATATATATATATATATATATATATATATATATATATATATATATATATATATATATATATATATATATATATATATATATATATATATATATATATATATATATATATATATATATAACACCAGCTTTGTACTGAAATTGTAATGTCATTTTGCCATAAAGTCTAAAGTTTAATCATCACGTCAAGAAGCTCGACTGTTAAATTAATCTACAATCTACTGCAAACTACTTAAACTCGAGGCTCGAGTGAAATAGGAAATACATTTTAGTAAAATCATGACACTATTAAGTTAAAACATGTTATTATAAATATATGTTATTATGTTTATTAAAAATGAAGTAATTATGATTATTAGAAATTAAATTATTTAAAATAACATTTAATGTTGAATGCCGCTACGGTTAACACACTCGTAATATTATAATGGATAGTATTCATTATAATAAATATATAAAATTAGTAACGTCATAGCAGGGTAGGTGGAGGAAGACGAAGAAGAGGAGTGTTCTGGATCTGCACCTATTTTGTGACAAACATATCAGTATATGTTGAATCATTATACGTTATTTGTCCTAACTTACCACAGTATTTGTAAAGTGCCTTAACAGACGTACGTAGCAGCGTGATAGATTGATAGGTTAAACTGTAAGTACTGTAAGGATTTAATTATTCCTAATAATAAAACAAAACATATAAGTTAAAGTTAAATAATTATTTGTATAATTTAAGTAAAATTATAACTTTTTTCGAAATAAATGCTTCATTCTTTGAACGACTAATATATAATTTACCATGAGTTCGCTAAAGTTAATGTCTCAGAACTGAGAAGTACTGGCGCCAGAAACACAGCGGGACATTCTCTTTTTCTTCAAGCACCAAATGTAAAGTATGTATGAAAAAGACAAATCGGTCTTGGTCGTGAGGTTAACGTTTTTCTATATGGTGACATCGACGTAGGATATGAACACACGCCTTTTCGGACTGGCATCTAAAACTTTTATTATTTTACACAATGTTGTTGTTCATCATGACATCATATTTAAGCATATATTGACAGGGTACGGATAGAAAATCCATTGTTAAGACACTCAGCCATTCCAATTTCCTTGTCGTATTCTAGAAACGTGTGTTAAATGCGGGATTTCAACGTCTACCATTCTAGTCTTGCCATAGAAAGGTAATTAAAAAATCTGTTTGCTTATCAGACTTTTCAAAGGATGCTAGCCCAAAAATTGTGTTAAAACAGCTATTTGAATGTACCACAACTCGATATTAAACCGCGGCACGGAATATGAATTTCTACTCATACGACGTAATCTGAAACGCATTTATTTGCTTACAAAAGCCTTAATATCACTTTATGGAGAAATGATGATAATGTAGATAATATAAAAATATTTTTTTTAATACTTTCTATCCAACTTAGAAAATAGATGAATCATAAACATGTAATATTTTGTATCGTTTTTGTATTTAGATCAGTTTACTTAAATCGTTTTATTATTTCTAAATAATAGTAATAGTGTTATTATTCCAAATATGGATAAAGTGAAGTAAGAGCCATTACACTATTCTAGCATGACTCACATTGTAATGTCTCCAGAAACCAGAATAACGGCACTAATTTCCACAAGAAATTTATTTTTTATCGGTATTAATTATAAATATACCATACTACTTTTTTTATTTAAAAACAACCCTGCTTTTTGTTTCTGTTGTATATATTACGTAAAATATGAGTAGCAATATAGGGAAAGCTTTGCCTGCGCTAAAAAATAAAAGGACATAATGACTGTAATCTTGTTCGAAATATATCATCTGAAGTAAATATTAACGAACGTAAACATTCGTATACGAGCTTTAAGCCGCAGCTTGGCTTGCGAAAAATATTTTTCCCATTTCTTTTCTCAATCTACTTATCTATAGCTGTAGCATATTTCTATATATTGAAGTGAAAATATACACGTTACGTAGACATTTCAAAAAGCTACCATTGTATGTAACTGTATAGTTGTAAATGCGGTATATGGTATTGTAAAATACTGCTTCAACTATTTTTGTTACCTACATTCAGATCTATATCTTAGTTATTCAAATTCCGAACAATTATTGAGGCACGTTTGATGAAGCTTGAAGCGCATACATTATTCTATTACCATTTTATATGTATATTCCTTCATTAATGTAATTTTATTCATATTTTTTGCGAGACTTAATATAACTTGATATTATATTTAAATTGCTTAGTAGTAATATATTAATAAGTTTCATATTCAACCCAAGACCAATCTCATCAAGAGAGCGGCTTTTGAAATGATCTCAATATGGAAAATAGACAGCAAAAAGTCTCTGATGAACAACGGTTTTACATAACAAATATATTATACAATAGGGCAGGAATCTCCATCCCTTTTTGTTTGAGTAGAAAAAAAATTACATATTAGTCTACTTTTCCAATCCAAACGTTTCGTTCCCTCCTTTCTACGTGAAATCCAGACAAAGTATGTTGGGTAAAGGAACTGAATGTGACTCTTTGTGTTACCAGAGCGGAAAAATGTACATTTTTTTTTTCGAATGGGAGTTAAAAACGCAAACACGCAAGTATACGTGACATGTGATAAGGTCTAATTTAATTATTTATATATTTTTATAGTTTTTTTATAAACAGGCACGTGCTTTAGATATTTGTCCAGTGAAATTTGAACCCATATTCATCACTATCATAGCTGGACAAGTAAATTATCTCAAACATTGATGGCTTAGCTTGCCACTCGAATGTATATCTTAGAACCTATTTTTAAGCACTTAAAAAGCAAGCAAATATTCATCTAAGGGATCCTACTTTTTCTACCAAATTTCATTATGAGTGAAGAAACTTGATCATTTTTCAAACGTCTAATATCTTTTAATTTATAATAAGTTTGTCATTAAAATTAAATTTATTTTACTTTAAATTCTACAAAAAATTTCAAATTCTACAAAAAAAAAAAACAATTTTAATTTTATATTTTACAACTTACAGCACACTCTGGTTCAGTCGTATAGGATCCATTACTGAAGTACTTCTTAGGACACTCAGCCCAGGGTAGCTCAGCCTGGAAACTTTGCGCGAAGTAGAATAAACACCACGCTATAATAGAGTTGTAGTAGAGCGCCACGTTGAAAGATACCACCGCGGAACTGATCCCAATACCACCCAAATACGGAGACACTTGATGCCACACACCTATAGCACCTTTCCTCAAACGCTGGCCGATAGCTAATTCCAAATAAAATATTGGTATACCCTCAATCGCAAGCATTACAAAGTAAGGAATCAGAAATGCACCGCCTCCATTTTTCTGGGCCAAATATGGAAACCTCCATACATTACCCAAACCAACAGCGTATCCAACTGTTGCTAGTAGAAAAGTTAGCTTGCTGTCCCAAGATTCTCTCTCACACTCTCCACCCTCCGGCTTTACACCAGCTCTCTCGTCAGCAGAGCTTGCTTTACTTGTGGGAGTTTCAGACGACCGTCGGTTAGGGCTAGTGTCTTCAAAGGCTTGGTTAGTTGCTCCGTACATGACGTGGGTTCGATGTGTGGAGTGGCCATTTTCCAGTGTTACCAAACGACCTCTCAATTCTTTCATTTCCATTCTGTCCAAAGACCGTTGAGCATATAAATCACGGGAACTCTGACGTCTCATCAGATGAGCTGTGTTCGCCATTTTTGATTACTTTTTATAAATATCAATTTTTTAAAAATCAACAATTATTAATATAATTATTGTCAAATAGTTTTATTGTCTAAAAGGATTCATTTTCTTCGTCGTGGCACATAATGGGGAACAGTAAATGGGTGATGATAACTATCGTTTTAATTAAATCTTGTATCGTTTCTACAATCGATTGGCACTGAATTTGGGACATGTTTGGATTAAGATAATCGATTTACATTCACTTTACTGCCAAGAGTTCACTGGCTGAGGGTTATAAAGGATTTTCGGGATCGCAAGGGCGATTGTACAGACGGGGGTGTAGGACGTCACTGGCGGGAAAGCGGGCTGTGGGATGAGGGAACCTGTACGCCTCGTGTGGGGCGCATGCGTCGATGTGCTGTATGAAATAGGTTTTTGTAGCTTTGACCATTAATCTTCAGTCACATAAGCTTTTGAATGTTCCTCCACAATGCGATTGGGATGACTGATAAAGGCTAACTTATAGCATATATAGATAAGTCAGATTGTGTATTGAGTGATATTGAACTTGAAAAATAATTTTTTAATTGTTTTCCAATGTTTTGTTATATATATATATATATATATATATATATATATATATATATATATATATATATATATATATATATATATATATATATATATATATATATATATATATATATATATATATATATATATATATATATATATATATATATATATATATATATATATATATATATATATATATATATATATATATATATATATATATATATATATATATATATATATATGTATGTATATATATATATGTATGTATATATATATATATATATATATATATATATATATATATATATATATATATATATATATATATATATATATATATATATATATATTAACAAATCTATGTAATTAGTGCCCTTTAGTCATGGCTATAATCTCTTAATAAATGCTCTTCTAATGGATTTATGCGGAAAGTTCGAAGAAGTCTGTGCCAACAAAGCCGTTTAAATTCACACAATGCTTAAGCTTTAAATTTATTGTATCTTATATAACTTTCAAGATATTTAAATTGACATTTTTTTGGTGGTTTAAGGTAAATTGGATAAACTGGCTTTGGCTTGCGGCTTCGCTTGTGGCAATAAAAATAGATAAGAATAGTGTCTGGTATGACAAATGGTGACAAAGAGTACTCCTAGCAAGTTAAATGTAATAAAGTCCTCGTCTGCAGCTTAATTAAATATATAAGAAGATAAATAAGCCGCGAAAGTCTGTGAGTTCGATTCCCACTCGGGGAAAAGTGGATTTCTTTCATTTTCATTTTCTTCACTCTGGCAACTAGGCAAAGCGTCTAATATTCTAATGTTATTTATTTTATTTACTAGGTGTGAATGATAAGCACTCTCTTGGGAATACCCTAGGGACGGACGTAGGGTACTTAATATTTTTATTGCAAGGATTTACGACATACCATGAACAAAATATATTAGTTAATATTAGAAAATACTAATAGAGGGTCATCCCTCTATTACTATTGTCTAATATTAGCTCTCAGTAGTATTTTTTCTATATCATGACAATAAACTGAACTATTCATCACACCTGCCCAGCGTTTCAGTATAAATTTATATGCAGTTTAGCGCGTCTACGTCCACCTTAAAGGCCGGCAACGCTCTTGTAACACCTCTGCTGTTACGCAGGGCCGTGGGCGTCGGTGATCACTTACCATCAGGTGACCCAACCGCTCGTTTGCCTTTTCCTTCCCACAAAAAAAAATGCATTTTAAGTAGGGCCGAGTGAAATCTCTCTATAGCTTACTAAAAGATCTCGGCCTGTATACATCTATTACTAATTCATTTCTAGAACGTACGTCAAAGGTGGTAGTAGTTTCAAATTTGATAAGGTAGTATGAGGAGCTCGGACAGTGGAGATGAAAGGATTTTAAAGGGGCACTTTAAATCCATACTTGAGTCACAAGACCTAAGCGCTGTTTGGAGCTCCTCTTCCTATATTAGACAAGACACCAGCACGGTGAATCTATGTAATACTAAGCAGTTTCTACTATAGAAGGAAATGACAATTTACATACAATTTATTATATTAGTATATATTTTGTTGAGTTCTAACACTTAATATACTTAAACCAGTGTGAAACACGGAAAAAGGAGTGATTTGACATTATTCTCTCTACGTCCGCCTATAAACAATCTTTCCGCTATCACAATAAAAAAAATTATAAACAAACTCCTCAGACGAAATAGATAATATACATTATACATTCCATTTATTTACACAAATAAATAAAGGACAACCCCTACTTTAAATAATGTTAAAATAGACGCCTTAAGACACCAATTTGCATTCACTTCTATCTCATTTAACCCTTGCGTAACAACTACAAAGTCCACAAAGTCTACTTCTCTCAAAGTACAGTATCTAAATGCTGAGGGTGATTGGCTAGTTACGTTGTTCACACTTCAATTATTAAATAGGGTTGCTCCTTTGTACTTGGTTAGGTGTTTGATTATTAATATTGATATTGTCGATCTTTTCTATTTATGAAGGAAAGATAAGAGAGAAAATGGTATCTATTTATAATTTTTGATTTCTACGTTGAATATAGCTGTCGAGTTTGCTTCAGGAACTTAATTTTATCAAATACAATATACTTGAACTAAATAAGGAATGTTCTAGTTTTTATTTTTATTTTTCAACAATAATTGCTCCTCAATCTAAATCCGCTCACGTACACGCTTTATCCCGCACATAGCAGGGTAAGCAGAGGGAACCTCAGGAACCTTGGTAACCTAGTGTTAAATAACTCTTTTCCCCATTTTCCGCCATTTCGAGGCATTGAGTGTTGATTGGAAAACTCTTGAAATTAGTTGGCTTTGGCATACTTCAAGATTCGATTCAAACTCATTCTCGGACAGTGAAATTGATGTTTTTCATTTTCATCTCCATCAAAAGAGAATGGTAATGAAAATATCATCTTCCCCGAGTGGGAATCGAACCCATAAAATCTACATTAAAATGTAAGTTTCAAACAAATGACTGTAAACGCTGTGTTTTGCAACTAGCAGACCAGACGAACTTTTTTGTAAAGACAACGAAACAAAGCAAGTCCAAGGAGGGAGAATATTTAATACAAATTTTTCACTGCGGGGACAGAGAAAGCAGGGACTAAACAACGGAATGTCTTAACACTAGGTTCCCACGGTCCCTGCAGTTGCCTCTGCCTACCCTGCCATGTGCGGGATAAAGCGTGAAGCTAAAAAAAATATTCACTTTATTAAAAAAATTTTTTATTAGGATAAAAAGTAAAAGTAATCAACAGTTATGACATAGTAGAAAGATATTTTTTTTAAATTCCTTTTTGGTGCTTGAAGGGCCATACCCATACTATACGTGTCGATTAAAATTGCTTAAGCGTTCTAAAATTTCAGCATACAACTGTGAGCATTTTCAGGGTCAATCGTTGTGCGTAATTCATTTAGCATTATCATGAACTAAATTGTACATTTTGCAATTCTTGCTAACTAGGAATAATCAATATTATGCATAATCACGCATCCCGAACTCTGACTGGAAATCGAACCCAGAAACTGGTTCTTTACACTAGGTTCCTATGGTTCCTGCAGTTCCGTCTCCTACCCTGCCATGTGCGGGAGAAAAGCGTGAAATTAAAAATAAAAATATAATAACCCTCGATTAAATATATATACTACGACAACTGTAGAACCAAATAGTAACATTAAAAACACACAAATAGATCTAATTTACTAAAAATCTTCAACCACAATTCAAAATTATATAAATAAATAAAAGACCAAAATATCACATCACGGACTCCAAAATTCATAATATCTTGGATGTCAAAATGTTTTTGACAGATGAGTATTATTTTTGAGTTAAAATAATAATCAAAATACTAGGACAACATAAAGTTACTGGTGGTTTTATTTTTGTTAAGTATAGAACCCACGGCTGAGACTCCATAGTATTCCTGATATTGGAAGCAACATCATTTTAATTGGCAGAAATATTATTTGAATATGCTAATATTTTTTATGTAAATAATTAATATATATCACATATTATGTTTTTGATTTATTTTATATTTTTAATTTCATTGTGCAAATGGCAACTGACAATTGCTTCACCTTTAAGTGATCATCTGTTGAACAGCTCGACTAAAAAAAATAAATTGCTGTCAGTGTCAAAATCAGTGAACACGGACGTCGACATACGAAAAAACTAATTGATACCTTGACATTAATAAACGGAATAAAAATGATAGGGCTTAAAACATGTCAGTTGCCGCTTTGATAGTATTTCATATAGTGTTATAGCAAATCTGAGAGTCCTAAACCCTGTGCCAATATCACAATGTATTGTTTACAATGGCTGATCCCCGTGCTTCTAATACCAAAGCCCGTAAACCCGGCGTTAGTAAATGCGCACGTCATGTTTATGGTGACATATCTCATTGGATTCTTTTTAGAAAGAAAGCCATGTATAGTGTGCAGTGTTGTTTTCCTAGCAACTGTTACGTTAATATGCTATAGCGGCATCGGCAATTGCCTGTTTTGGGCCAGTCAGTGTGGAGAAGAAAATTACGACACTTAATAGCGTCCTTTTAAAATTACGACGTGCTCAAAGTCAACCAAGTGTTCCAAGTCAACTAAATTGTGATTTCGTGGGTCAGATATTACTTACAGACGAATCAAATAAATTGAATACAGATAATGTTGTAAATATTTCTTTTTGAAAGTGAATGAAAATGTATCATGGTGTTGGAGTTCCATGAGGATATTAACCACTGGTTACTAATGTGTACTTATGTATCTTCCTTTGTTATTTTTTATTAACATAATTATTACAAATGTATAGTTATTGTTATTATTAATATTATGATGAAAATTATAATAATGTGAATAAAATTGAAATTATAACTGGAGTTTTGTGCTTTAAATGTTTACTACATGTATTTTATTTTTGATATTTTTTATTTTGTGTAAGCTAATCTAGTCTTAATGAATTGTGGACTAATTTATTGCTAAGTGCAATGTCACAAGTAAAGTAAATTTAAAATATACTATTTTTGTAATTTCATTTTAAAATGTTACAATTTATGATCAAACAAAAAATGTTATGGAAACATGCTATAGGTATTGGGGAACCAAATAAAAAGAAGATAATTTGAATATTTTCTAGTCAGGATTCAAATATGAAATTTAAATTATAAATTATAATTAAAATTTTTTATTTAATAAAAATTACTCTTTAGACCACAAAGTATATTTATGTGTTTCAAGTTCAAATTTCACTTATACACTCCTACATATAGTCTTGAGGACCGTCGTGGCGCAGAGGCGCAACATCTGCCTGTAACGCGACGGTTACTGGGTTCGATCCCCAGTCGGAGAAGATGGATTTTTCTATTTCCATTTTCTTCGCTCTGGCAAACTAGGCAAAGCGCGGCGTTGAGTTCCGCCACTCAACACGCAATGCCTCGAAAACGGCGGAAAGTGGGGACGGAGAAAGCAGGGACTAAGCAACGGAGTGTCTTAACACTAGGTTCCCACGGTCCCTGCAGTTCCCTCTGCCTACCCTGCCTTGTGCGGGATAAAGCGTGAAGCTAAAAAAAAAAAAAAAAAAAAAAATAAAAAAAAAAAAAAAAAAAAAAAAAAAAAAAAAAAAAAAAACATATAGTCTCCTTGTGCAGATGGAGAGTTGGGGGAGGCCTTTGGCAAAGGGCAAACAGATTATTTATAATCTGAATAAAGGCTAATTTAATTTAATAGCCTCCTTGTTCCTGCTAGGTCTAGGCTCTAAACTATGTCTGAAAGTTCAATCTTATGGGTGGCACAAATCGAGTGATGCAATTGTTTTTTTGAAGTGCAACATTTTGTAAACGTTTTAGTGTTTTCAATGTGGTTTCCATTTCTACTTGGGTCCTGCGTTGTTAGAGCACAGCGGCTTAGCATCTGACTAAATGCTTGTGGGTTCATATCCCACTTGGTGTTAACAAACTTTTTCTTTTCCTCCTTCCAGATGAAACACAGATTTTAATATTGCCACTCATCACATGCTGTTTCAAAATTAGACTGAAAGTTGGATTGGAAAAAAGATTACCTTAATATTAGATAAATTAGGTACTAGTTAACCCTTCCTATAAGCTAAATATATTGTAAAGTCTATGTAGTGTCTTCTATTAGGTGGAAAGCAAATAATGGAGTGCCTTAACTAAAATTATTAGTAACTTTGTTCATTGAATAAAAGATATCATACACCACACTGATATCTCTTAGATGAAAAAGTATATATAAGCATTACATGGTCTTGAAGTTACCCATCGTCTGCAAGAAAACCTATTGCTGATACTTAGTACATCTAGATTGTGAACAATTTTTGCCATTTATTTATTTGATATGAATTGTGCAAAAGATAATTACAAAAACATATGTACATTAGTATTGAAAGGAAACTTACATAAGAACGCTAAACATTTTCAAATTTGTAATTGTTGTATGATATATTAATAAATAAAATTTTCGGATTTACTTTTAAGTATAAAACTTATGAAATCTAGATCAACAGAAAGTAAGTATAAGTTTTGTCTTGTATTTAGATTACAAATTTACATTTTTTTCTTTTTTTTTATAGCATTCTGAATATGCCACAATTCACTTTGCCGTGTTGAATACAGAACACAGAATTTACTACAGATAGACACTTAATATTTCTGTGTTCCAACAGGTTATTTATTCTTTATATCAACTTTAATATATTGTTGCTAATCTTAAAATATGTGCTTGACAAACAATCAGCCAAACAACACACATGAACTTACAAATTTTTTTTTTCTTTTAAATTAGCAATAATCTTATAATATGTAAGTTTAATGTAAGGTAATTTTTTTTTTTTTTTTCAAAACACTTCAACAGTTTAATTTCAAAAGTTGTTACTCCTTACTTCCAACATAGGGATAAGAGGAAATGGAAGAAACAAATAAAAAATCTAGGATTGGTGTTTAATTCTGTATTAAGCAGATTACATTATGATGGTATCTTTGACGGTTTTGTTGTTACATTATAAGAGTAATTGATTACATACATATAAATTTAACCTAATGAAGATTTGAGCTGACCCTGAAAATAGAAGAAAAATATGTATTAGTAAATTTAATTCAATGCTTGAACATAAGTGCTTAATTTAAATAGGAAATTATACCTATATTTAAGCAATCTTAATGTAAAATAAAGTTTATTCTTAGGTTTACTAACACAAAGAGCATGTCAATATCATCTCTCAACATATAATAGAGAGAAGGTAGTAATTATTTAGATATTTTTTTCATAGTTTTAAAATTAGGAATTTTGTAATTAATAACAGTTTTTACTCTGAATAACATGTAAATTTGAGCAAAAGACAGGTAGAGACGTTGTTACAATAATATACCAAATTTATATTATACATTAAAATCCAATAAGATAATATTCAAATAATATATCCATAGTAATTTTTTAATAATATAAAAAAACAAACGTAAAAACTGCCAGATATTGCGATTTATAATGAAATCCGACAATCGAAACTCATCGACTTCTCTAGAACTTGTTATTAATAACCACGCATACCGTCAATGTCGACAAATCATTAATATAAGTCATTAATATGATTATAATTACCATTTTATCTTAGTCTTCTAGCTTCACGCTCAGATTCCAGAAGGGTCAAGATGTCTCCATCACGAACGGGTCCCTTTACGTTTCTGATGATTTGGCGGCTGGTCTCCCCAAGGAACTCTACCTTCACTTGGGTACATTGTCCCTGGGATCCTGTGCGGCCCAGGACTTTCATGACGCGGGCGAGAACGTTAGGTTTGTCCATATTGTTCTAGATATCGAGCAAAGTAAAAATTACACACGTGCTGCGCAACGAGCGTACACGAAAAGGAAAGATGACAGATTATATATATTTTCAATGACTTTGTCCACAGATTGTCAAAGGTTGATTGGCTTAGTGCTGCCAGCATTGGCATCAAGTAAATATGTATTTCTTTATAAGCTAGAGTACAAATCGACAACTGTCTACTAAAATCGAATGGTGAATACATATTAACATGTAATATATAATTGCTACACAATTATTATTAACTTTAAATTTATTTAATACACCATCTGTTATATTTTACTGTTGTGACAACGAATATGTTTAACTTTCGTACGTTAGCTATTACATATAGTAAAATATCTGTTTAAAATACAATAAGGCTTGATGGTTAGTATATTTGCAAAAATATATAAGATTTTCTATTAATATTTTCTAGTTTCTACACATAATAACACTACTTGTCAGCTTTACAGACCTACGTTTATTTATGAAAACCCCAATTACTATAAATAACAAAATTATCAACTGAAATAATAACTTAGCAAAAAGTTTAATTAAGATAATAATATTTTATATAATGTTTTTTTTTCTGCTGAAAGCTGTGATTTGCGTTTTGTTTCAATAACATATATTTTTCTCAAAGCTTATATATAAGCTTAGATATTTATGAATGTTGATTTATTATTTGCATTTGTAGCTGTTTTATGTTTTAGCAAGCTAAACTAACCATGATTTGAAAAAAATAACTTTATAAAATCAGGCACTCAGATGGGAATATATGAAAGAAAAAAGAATTAAAAATTAACATTTTATTAAATAATGTCTTCTCATATCGCGAACATTATTACAAAGCTTGTCCACACTGTTTGTTCCATAATTTACTCTCAACACATTATTAACTAATCACACAGTCTCTTCACATAAACAATAAAAAATAGAAATAGGCCACAAATGGACAACACTAGCATTAGAAATGAATGGAACTTGATGATGAATGAGATTTATTCAGCCTAATTCTATTTAAATTGTTTCGAAACACATTTCTATGCCTTCTCAGGCAGAGTTGGTGTTCTTTAATTATTGACTACAATTTAGTCATCACCAGCTGATCTTTTCGCTTTCCTCATGCGGGGTGATTGTTTTGGAGTCTTGGGTGATTTTTCTGCAACAAAATAATAGAAATTATATACTTATACTGATAAAGAACATGTAAAATCATAATGTAAAAGTAATTTCACGATTTTTTAGATGTAAGGCTTTGGTTAATAGTTTAATTATTTTTAACTGTACTCTTAAAAATTAAGATGTACATATTGACTATATTGACACTGTAAAGTGAAAGGTGCCTTCAATCTAATTATACTTATTGGACATTGGGTACAGCAGTACGCTGGGTAGTGAAAGCAAGTGCTAAATAATGAAATCAATTTCACACCACAATATAGAAACATTAAACAATATAATTCAAAACTTAGTTATAAAAAAAATTATCTACTAAAATCCACATAAAATGCCAATTTTAAAATTATATATAACTGATAAAGTAATTGTACTCACTCAGCTGATTAACAACTTCCTTAGGCAGCCAGTCGTAATCTACATCATTTGCTGTTCCTGTTTCTAAAGGTTTGGGAGCAGCTCTAGGGGACCTGCGGCGTGCAAGAGAAGATAAAGCCTGTTGTCCCAAAACTAGAGCCAAAACACATGCTGCTCCAAGGAATATGTAGAGGAAGAAAGTTTCACCATCTAAACCTTCTGACACTTCGACAATGTTGAGTGTTTGATTGTACACAGCTTCCTGTTAATGAAAAACTGTTCTTATTGTCTTGTTTATAATATGTGTTTATAAGCCATGCATGATAAGCGCAGATGATAATGTATATTACTTCATTTGTAGATAGAATAAATACAAGAAAAAAAAAATAGCTTACTTGGTAGAAGTTTCCACTGGCATCTCTATAATTGAGCTGAATGTTCAGTCCGAACGGCCGTCCAGCAAAAGCTTCGTTAGGAATAAAAGAGTAAGCAAAAGTAGCTTCTTCTCTAGGCTTAACTTCCTTGTAATAAGGCAGTGCAGTGAAGTTCTGAATATAATAAGTATAATCCATGGGATATCTGAAGGAAGCTTCCATTGTCTCTACAATATAATCTTCTGAACCCTTGTTAATGAAACCAACAAGAAACTCAACAGGGAAACCAGCCTGTAAATCTATAAACAAAAAATATATATGTTAAATATTTTATAACTTTTATGTATTATTTTAAGCATTAACAAAGTAAATGTTATATTTGTTTGGTTCAAAATATGTGATAATCATGTATAAATAAAAAAATATTTTCAATATGTCCTGTAGGTATGTAAGTCTTAAGAGATTGTTAAACTATGACTTATTTTTTTAGTAAAAAATTTTAAATAAACTTACCAAATGCCACATCACCATAGTTGGGTACAGGTTTGGTGAACAATATAGTAGTGTCTACATCTTGTGATGATTTTACAACTGAGTCATCTTCATCAAGTGCATCTTCACCGACAACCTGGTTGTCTTCTCCTTCAATGTCCACTACATCATCTAGTTCATCTTCTTCTGCTCTAGCCAAGATTGTGTTAGCTAAAAATATAAAGAGTTGTTAATTATAAGATCTATACCACACTGTTGTTACTGCTTACATTTAGAATTATGAAAACACTGTTAATTTATATTATGTTCAAATTTAAGAATGTGAGTATTTAAATATATCACCAAATTATTTCTTAAATTATACCCACCAAATTATAATATTTTTTAAAAAGCTAAGGCTTGATATAGATTTTTTTAACACATATTGCCATAGACCTACATATTCAGATTATTCTGAATGTGTTAACAAAATATGAAACTGAAACTACATATACATGTTATATAAAATGAAAGTTAGCATTCAGATATGAGACATGTAACAGATGGTTTATAAAATTAATATATTGAGTTGATTTTATCTATTCATCTTTTTATTTACTATAATAACATTACATATTTTAAAGATGTATAATTACTTAAATATGTGTTAGGTCAATAAAAGTTAAGTTAAACGAAATAAAATCAAACATTTACATAGTGAATATGCTGTCTACGATATCTGATTAAATTAAGACTAACGATTTATTTAAGTATTGTATTATAAGTATAACAATACTTAATTTAATTGAAAATCCGGTGTTTTTAAAGGATTCTTAGAAGACCTTAATTTCATTGATAACTACAGCGTACATACAACTTAGTTTAATAAGACATGTTAGTAGTTGTGAAAGCCACTTTATAGCAACATATACGAAAATATTTATAGATATTTTCTTTCAAAAATAAACTATATAACTATGCCACGTACGTGAACAAATACTTTTTATATAAAAATAACTTACCATTTTGGAAGCAGAGTAACGCCGCGGGCAGGACTAATAACGTAAGGTAGATTAATTTCATTTTTGTGTTTTATTATGGACGTATTTAAATAAAATGAGTTATTCAAATGTGACTTAAAGCCATTCACTCTACACAATACTGCCACTCGATCTCGCCAATGCCAATTGTATTTCCAACTCGATTGACGTGGAAGGCAGACTCACGGAACAGTGATGCCACAAGAAAATAAAAATTACCGATACCGGTAAATACCGTAATTACTTAATGAGTAATTATTAAATTAACTTTAATATATACATAATTCTCTTATTAATGATAATTTTAAGTTTTGTAATTTAATAATTATATTATTTATTTCAAACCTACAAAAAATTCGTTTCAATAAAAAAAAGGTAACATATACTTTTATAATCTGTTTTTTAAGAAAAGTGATTGCTTATTAGTATTAATATATCATCTGTGATCATGACAGAGAGCGGTTGCACGGCCTTCCCTTGTGTTGTGCCCACTGCCGTTCCTTCTGAGCCACAGAGTACATTATATATACTGCTATAGTGGTAACTCAACTCTCTTGTATACAACGCCATCTATCGGGAAGTTGTGCAACTAAAATATATATAACCATAATATATATACTCTTTTCTATACCACATTCCATACTATCATAGTTTATCCTAATTATTACAAGATCATATAAATATGCAACTTAAATTACTTAAATAATTGATTGTTGCATAATTACATGACCTTGTAATAATTAGGATAAACTATGTGATAATACATACAATAAAGGTAAATAAAACCGAAGGTTATAAAAGAATAAAACAAGGTTTTTTTTGGCACTTTTATTTTCTTTTTCTTAAACTTTTATATTTAAATGCTAAACATTTTAATAAATCTTGCTGGTCATAATTTGTAATCGCACCAGAGAGAATTTTGTTTACATCTCTACACCAATTACATAAGAAGAATATGCACGAAGTAAGCATAATTACTAATAACTTCTCTACAATATCACTTTTATGATTTTCGCATGATAAAAAATTAAAATCAAGCCTAATCTGTAGAACTAGTTTTATATAATTTTTAATATTTTGAATATCTGGCCTTTCTTTAATTATGAAATGTATAATATCCTGTATTTCAGAAAAGCATTTAACCATATCAATAGCTGGATATGTCAAATAGTTCTTTTTCGAATTGTATTCCCGCAATTTAATATAACTATTCTCTTGGGGCGAATACAAATTTACACAAATTTTACAATTTTTGAAAACCTTTGTGTGACATTGTTTTAATAAATAGCTAGTTACATATTCTAATGCAGCTATTATTCGCAGATCCCTTTTTTTAGTAGTCAACTCGACTAACATATTATCATTACAAATGTCTTCATAATGTATTTCAGAACAACTGTTGTCTTTATATTCATACTTATACATGGTTTTGCTCAAGGTGACTAGAAGATATTATTATTATACTATAGTATTCAACTTTTAAAATTGCTACCTACTTTTGAATTACACATATCATTATAATTCTTACTTTATCAGTTTAAAATTGAGGAAAAGCCTCTTTCAGGATAATAAAGGTTTAGTTCTTTTTGGTGGGTTTCTTAAACATATTCAATTAAATATTAATTATCTTACTTGATGTGGGGGTTTTCAGGGTTCCAGAGTTCAAAAATTCAGATGTAGAAGGTGATGGAGATTCTTCCATGTAATTTGTTATGGATGTTGAACTATTTATAATGTTAGAATAAAGGCTAGATGATGAGGCAGATGCTGCAGTTATATTCATATAATTTGACATAACTGAATTGTTTGCTAATTCAGCTAGAGGTACTCTCTCGGTGACGGCATCTGGACCTACATGCTTAACTAGCTTCTCGGTATTGACAATTTATTACCTTGTATCTATATATGGACATGTGCCCACCTGCACTTTGTTATTGTACATTTCGTTCATGTTTTTATTTTCATGTAATAAATTATTAAAAGGTTGAGGATTTTATCGCAGAATACTTGAATATTACGAATGTCTCACATAGTTTATTGTTTCACATAGCTTCTATATTAAATAAATAGTAACAAAACATAACATTTATCAATCTATTATCATTTATCAATTTACAATCCGCAAAATAACTTTGCATAGTGATATTGTTAAAGTGAATTGATTAATTGATTTAGCGTTCAGAAATGTTACATTTATGTTCTACGTAATAAAAATAACTGTATTATAAGAGATATATTTTCATTTATTTGCTACATTACTCATTTTTTGATAAAATTATGAGTAATTTACTAAGTACAATAATTTAATTCAGAAGTTTATATTGTTACCCAATTATTTAATATTCAGATACACTTTTGAACGAAAATTTACTCCAAAATTTTAATTTTACAATAAGCGCCATCCTTTGACGAGTGTACGAACTAAAATTTCTATAGTAAAGAAAAAATGTACTAAGTTTATAGGCCCTGTTCTGAGCAGTCACTTGTTTCTATGATCACTGCTTATTGACGTGACAACGTCTTAAATTAGGTTGCGGCTCGGAGTCACATATGAAAAAGGTAACGTAACGATGTGTCAACTGTCACCGAACTATGATCGGTCCGCCGCGTGTATCACTTGACACATGTACAATGTTTTAGTAAACAAAATATATTTTCTATAGTTAAAATTTGTACAATTTATATTATAATTATTATTCATATCAATAAATATTCTACCGAGAATAAGACGTTGTCACGTAAAATTTTCGCCCGTAAAACCCACCTTACAGGCAACCATTTTTTTTATTTTCATATATAATCCATTCTTGTCCCTCCTTGCCCGGCAACACTGTAGAGATTATATAATATTAAAGAGTCTTGGCAATAACAGTAGCAACATACGTGAAGAGACCATATATTCAACATATAAATATGTGTATAAAGAAATAAAATAAACATTAACGTTAATTATATTATTCTAATAGGATATTAAAATTAATTGTGAAGTAAATTACTATTTATTGTATTTTGGTTACTAAATTGTAAAAATTATATGTAAACCGTCGTGGCGCAGAGGCACATTGTCTGTGTCTAAACGCGATGTTGGGTTCGATTCCTACTCGCGAAAAATATTCTTTTTTTTTCATTCTGATAACAAGGCAAAGCTCGATGTTGAGCTAGGCTACTCATCCCTCATTGAATTAAATGGGGAACGGGAACTTCATAATATTAGGTTCCTATGGCACGGTTCACTCTACCTTCCATGTCGTATGCAGGATACAGTGAGAAGAAAATAAATTTAAATTAGATCTTATTCAGGCAATCTTATCTGGAATCATAGAAATTAAACAATAATAAGTTTACTTATTTTAATATATCACTACGTATACATGTATGTGGATACACATAAACACATTTTATTAAATCAAAATTATGTAATCGTTATCGTTTCGTAATCGACGATTACGTTAGGCACAATTACTCAATTTCTTATAATAATCTTAAAAATAAGAAAACTTCTTGGTAAAAAGTTTCGAGGTTATAACCTAACCTATCCTAGCAGAGTAAAGTTCTGCAGTCATACACATTTTATTATCAACAAATTTAAGAAAAATAAACAAAGGTGGCAACTGACAAGGATTCTTAAGAGATAAGTTATATTTGGAGGGTGAACCATTGTAATTCATTTAAATCATTCTTCGAAATAAAATGGGACAAAGTTGATTGAAAGCGAACTTAGCAGAAATGCTCATATATTAGGATAAGTTATATAGGTACTTAGTTTTTTTTCTTTCCTTTGAAAAATGTCCGTGGCATTAACCTGTATATTTTATCACAAGAGATTATTTATAAAAGATAATACAAAATCTAGCTAAGATATAATTTGTTTATATATATATATATATATATATATATATATATATATATATATATATATATATATATATATATATATATATATATATATATATATATATATATATATATATATATATATATATATATATATATATATATATATATATATATATATATATATATATATATATATATATAAATATATATATATATATATATATATATATATATATATATATATATATATATATATATATATATATATATATATATATATATATATATATATACATATATATATATATATATATATATATATATATATATATATATATATATATATATATATATATATATATATATATATATATATATATATATATATATATATATCGTACGTCATATGAAATAACGGTAATCTTATAGGAACACTTTGTAGTCATTCTTTTTGATATTTTGTCAATGTCATTTTTCTCCACATCATATTAAAAGCATATCCACGCTCGGAACGCCATAATTACAGAAAGAAAACATATGTTTTTTTTCCCACTGCATTTAAATGAGTATCTTATCTAAATTTTTACGAATTCAAATAAAGAAAATAACCCAGAATTAGAATTTTATAGATATATCGTGCAGAAAGGCAACTATTAACAAATTATTATTACGTAGTTTTTTTCGACAATTATTTTAATAATTAGTTTAATTATGAAATTAGCCATGAATGTAAATGTATGAAAGAAGGTAAATAAACTGAGAATTGGTAATTTTTAAATCTCTTACAAACAAAACCTACAACAAAGTTACACTTAGCTATAATTAATTACAAAGAAAACATTTAATGCAGAGAATGTTTAATGCACACAGAATATATGGGCGGAAAAAGAAAATTTAAAATTTAAATTCAGCTTTGTCCACTTTTATAAATTGTAAGTACTTTTTACATACAATCACGAAACTAGTGTGGAATACTCAGTCCGGGATTATAAGTCACATTTGACCAATATTTGATATCATAGTTTTGTTACTACAATAATTGTTATCAATAAATAAACTGTAGAAAAAAAAATAAAGCAGCGGTCAAGCAGGCAGGCATATATATATATATATATATATATATATATATATATATATATATATATATATATATATATATATATATATATATATATATATATATATATATATATATATATATATATATATATATGTTTGTATATACATATATATCTATGTATACATACAGGTATGTATAGATATTTACATTTTTTATAATGTTCGTTAGCCATTTCCGTTATTGCATTCCTTTCGTCAAAGGCTGTGTGACAGAGTTTGCTATAAGCAATAACACTGCATTTACATGCTCTGTATGTGTTTTAGTATTTTTTATTTTTGTTTTCTTTATATTATCTTTGTACGTAATACCACTCACATCTATCTATCTGTATATACTATAAGGGATTTTCTGATGTTATTTTCACATGTCTTGATTTTTATAATAAAATTTTATCTTTGAACTACATACCATCTTTGAACCTACAACAGCGTTTACAGTCAGACACTGCGCTTATATGGTCAGCTTTTTTTTTATATTTGTTAATGTGTATATGTCCTTATGTCTTTTACATTATTAATATCAAAAGCCAATGGTCACGTTCTGTTATTATTCACATTAACTTCACCCGAGCTCCTATAGCCAGTGCCGTATTTGCATTATACAAAGCAATGGCAAAGCAAGGTTTTATATTTACTTGTATATTTTTTAAATTATCCTTTTCTCGAAGAAAATTTATTTTAATATTTTGTACACATATAATAATTGTATTATAAAAAAGTCTTAGTACTTTTAAGTTAAGTTGACTTTTTAAGCTATATTTTTTAATTTCAGTGCCAAGATTTTGCTTTAAAGTGCTCACACGGAGTTATTCTGCCGCATTACCAAAATGCGACTTCGCACCGAGAGATTATAGCGTAAGTTAAAAAAAATGACATATACTCTAAATTTTTAGTTATTTATGCAAGGCTCAGAGTATATTTAAAATAAAAACAAATAATTTTATACATTTTATGTATTTTAGGGCCCCTCAGTACAAGAAACAGATAAAATAAAATCAACTAATATTCCACCGGCGATATTCGATTTATACAGACGCCCAGTAGTTCTCCACCAGGGTCACATGCAATGGCTTTTTGATCACGAAGGTAGAAGATATCTTGATCTCTTTGGCGGAATCGTCACCGTATCAGTTGGTCATTGTCACCCGTAAGTCATTTTTTTTATAATAATATTTTAAGCGATGTAGAGTATTTTAAAAAGCCTGCGAAATTATTTGTAAGAATAACGACATTATATTAAAAGTACATTTATTTTTGAGTTCATTAAATATTAATCTAACGAGATTTTTTCCTTTTTGTTATTACAATTTTTTACGTTCAAATTTTCTTTGAATTCTAAAAATTAGGTAGGTATTTTCGTTTTTATAGTTTTCTTTAACAGGCATGATGACTGATTTTAAAAAATGATGCTATAATATTCTTAAATATCTAATTATGTTTACAACAAAGAAAAGTTTTTAAAATATGCAAATATATTTCAAATTATTATTGTTAACTTACTTTAAACTTACAAAGGCAGGAAGTGTCATGGCGTCTGCTTGTTACTTGTCTCATAAACATTGGTAGTCAAAACAAAAACTATGTTACTACTTCACAAGTTATTTGAAATCCTTTTTCCATAAATTAATATTTTATTATATTATTCTTGATAATATAAAACAAAAAATGACAATTGTGAACTACTGGATAAATAAATAAATTAATAACAACTAAGCAAATATTTCAAGCAGTTTAAATAATGATGGCGAACTTGTATATAAAGTTTTATTGTATGAGATATATTCTATGAAATATACAACAATATGGGGTGATAAAAAAAATATGTTTTTTTTTTATTTATTCCATTTCAACAGATTAACATATTATTTTTTCAATTTTAGTATTTAGCATCATCTCTATTATAGAATAAAATTATACCATATGTATTAGTAGTATTAGTATACAGTAGTAAAGTCTTAAAGTAACAATCAGTATAGTTTATTAAGATTAATACGTGACGCTTCATAATTTGTACAAGAAATAATAACAATAAACCACACAATACATTTATCACTTTCCAAACTTATCAGTGATCAATATTCAATAATAAGCATCTCACATAGCCTGAGAAAGGAGACAGTAAACAACAATCTCGAGAGGCTGTCAATATTAATTAATCTTATATATTGCTCTTTGTTATTGACCTAAATACTTTCAAGTTCTGTAAACGTAGTTATGATATAAACAAACAGTTCAAATATGAGTTTAAAAAAACTTCCGTACTTATATGCGTTAATATTTTGTCTTTTTTTAGCTTCACGCTTTATCCCGCACATGGCAGGGTAGGCAGAGGGATCCGCAGAGACCGTGGGAACCTAGTGTTAAAACACTCTGTTGCTTAATCCCTGCTTTCTCCGTCCCCGATTTCCGCCTTGTCGAGACATTGCGTGTTGAGTGGCGGAACTCAACGCCGCGCTTTGCCCAGTTTGCCAGAGCGAAGAAAATACTGGGGATCGAACCCAGAAACCGTCGCGTTACAGGCAGACGTTGCGCCTCTCCGCCACGTCGGTCCTCATTTTATGTCTTTATTCTTTTTATTATATTATTAAACAAAAAAAAATTACAAAGTCAAAGGTCAATTATATATCAAAAAAGATGTTATAATATAAAAACTTTATATCAAAATATTGTTCATATCTTGAAACCAAAACAAATTACTTGCAGTCTGACCATAAATGCTTGTATCTGCCCAGTGGCCTCTAATGAACTGATGCAAATTGAATATATGTTACATTGGCAGAAATAAATATTTAAATTAATTCTGAAGACATTTTTGAGTCACAAGTATATATTTTTATTTTATGAATTAAAATAAAAATATAGGAACTATCATGCCGAAATGGCCGGTGACATATTATGAATGTATTTAAATATTAACACGTGTTAATTACTTGCCTTGGTTACCTTTACTTGTTTATTTGGTATCTTAATACCTATATAATACCTAATATTATCAATCGTACAGGATTAAAAAAAATATGTAGACGATAAAAACGCGCGACGTGGGTGACAATTGGGTTTATATAATTTAATTTTTAAAGCGTTTTATTTTTATATTTTTGGTAACAACAATAAATATTATGATTATCGTCGTGGCGCAAAGGCGTAGCGTCTGCCTGTAAATACGACGGTTTGTGGGTACGATTCCCACTCTGCGATGGATGGATTTTTCTATTTCCATTTTCTTCGCTCTGGAAATCAGGCGAAGCGCGGCGTTGGGTTTCACCACTCAACACTCAATGCCTCGAAGAACGCTGAAATTCGGGACGGCGAAAGCAGGGACTAAGCAACAGAGGGTCTTAACACTAGGTTGCTATGAGTCCTGCAGTTCCCTCTGCCTGGCAGGGTGCCATGTGCGGGATACAGCGTGAAGACGCAAAAAAATAATCTGTTTTAAAAATATCGAATAATAATATATAGAATACAGATATATTTTTAGTAATATGATTTACGTGAAATAAAAACTATATAATGCAACTATTTTTTTAAATTTAAATTCAATAAATAATATATTCTTTTTAGAAAAGTGACTGCTGCACTTCACGACCAAATAAATACTCTGTGGCACACTACCAATATTTATAGACATCCTAAAATATATGAATACGTTGAAAAACTTATTTCAAAGTTTCCCGGTGATCTAAAGGTAAAAAGAAAACAAAAATAATATCTTTTTATTTTTGAAATTACATATTGTGTTTTGCTGATATATAAAAAAAATCTTACTATAATCAATCAAGTAAGTATTTTTTATACAATATATTACTTATTTAAAAAATGTTATTCATTTCTTTCTTTATCTGATTCTTTTTCTCTTTTTAGACTATTTTTTTAGCTTCACGCTTTATCCCATACATGGCAGGGTAGGCAGAGAGAACTGCAGGACTCATAGCAACCTAGTGTTAAGACCCTTTGTTGCTAAGTCCCTGTTTTTTTCCGTCCCCACTTTCCGCCTTTTTCGAGGCACTGTTGAGTGGCGGAACTTAACGCCGCGCTTTGCCTAGTTGCCAGAGCGAAGAAAATGGAAATAGAAAAATCCATCTTCCTCGAGTGGTAATCGAATTCAGAAACCGTCGCGTTTACAGGCAGACGCTTACGCCTCTGCGCCACAACAGTCCTCTTTTAATAAATTTATATATTATGTTAATACCTATTACCATAAGATCTAATCATTATAAATCCTTAACAACATTTACAGAAAACATAAAAATATATTTTCTTTCAGGTTGTATATTTGGTAAACAGCGGGACAGAAGCTAACGACCTCGCAATATTGTTGGCTAAGGCTTACACTGGGAATAATGACATTATATCTCTGCAAAGCGGCTACCACGGCCTCTCTAGCACTCTTATGGGCCTAACAGCGACTCAATCATATCGCTTACCGATGCCAGTACCAGCTGGATTTCATCATGTAAGTTATTTTAATTAATTAATATAAAATGCACCATATAGTACAAGATTATACATTAATATATATTATTACTTACATTAATATAAAAAAATCTAGCCATATGATCGATATTTTCGATCGGATTTCTTTTTCTAGTGCAAAATTCTTTGTCAAATCAAATTCATCAAATCAAATTAAAAAAAGTATATAATTATAAAATTAAAAAATAATATATGTAATTGTACACCCGCCAACATCCATATATCATTTTCTCTTTTCCATGGCAGGGGTTGCCTGGAAGATATCACCTATGGTAATAAGGCCGCCTTTACACGACATTTGTATCACACTCTTTATTTTGTTTTATTTGTTTTCTTTGCGTAGGTGTAATAAAGCATTAAAAAAATAAGTACATAATAATATATTTATTAAAATAATAAATATTATTCTGTTAATATTAAGTACGTTCTTCATAGGCAATGCTGCCAGATCCATTCCGAGGTGTTTGGGGCGGGTGTCGGGACTCGCTCTCGCAAGTACGGGATTCGTGTAATTGCGTCGGAGATTGCTCTTCCAGCGACAAATATATACATCAGCTGCACGAGGTAATGATTAATTGTGTGCTAAAAAATAATCGTGTATTATTTTGTACCTGTAAGTTTTACTTTACCTCAGCTTACGTTCTTTAAGACTTATATGGCAAATATCAAATTAGGAATACAACAGGATTTTGTGTATTCACACAAAATGTTCATTTTCAGCTGTTATGTTTTTATATATTTTTTTGTTGTTAAAAAAAAATTAACAAGTATTTTTTTATAGCTTCACGCTTTTATCCCGCATATAGCATATACTTTATAAATCTACGTAAATTACAGCTTCTAGACAACTCAGTACCTGCAGGTCGTGTGGCGGCACTTTTCGCTGAATCCATTCAAGGCGTGAACGGCGCTGTACAATTTCCAAAGGGTTATATCAAAAAAGCTAGACAGTTAATAAAAAAATACGGTGGATTATATGTTGCGGATGAGGTAAAAGCTTCTTTTAGAAGATTTTTGTTATTATATTTTTTGTAACTTAATAAAAACATCTCCATATTTCACTTTCCAATCATTTTGAATCCATTCAAAATAATTAGGTTTATTTTATTATTTTTAGGTACAAACAGGTTTTGGTCGTACAGGTGACGCGTTCTGGGGATTCCAAGGCCATGATATTATTCCAGATATCGTAACATTAGCTAAAGGAATCGGCAATGGATTCCCTCTAGCAGCTGTCGTCACTACTAAGGAAATAGCTGATGCTCACACAAAAGCGTCTTATTTTAACACTTTCGGTGGTAATCCAATGGCTGCTGCAGTAGGAAAAGCTGTTCTGGAAGTAAGGATCGACGTTAAGCAACAGATTATAAAACATATTGACGTAGACGAGTATGCACGATTTAGTTTTTTTTTTTTATCAAATTTAAATAATTTTTTTCTTTATAACGTCATTGGTGACATTAGAATTAGCTATATCGATCATATATGCATATATACATAACTTCACGCTTTATATCTCGCGGTTTTATCTATGCGGTCTCTGCATACCTCTTTCACCTCGTCTACTGTCATTAACCTCTCCATACATGCTCCCTTGGTCCTGAGGTCCTCATATTGCATTTGACATCAATATATAAAATCATTATTGTAAATATTACAGGTAATTGAAGAAGAGAACCTTCAAGACAACAGCAAAGTCACTGGAAAATATTTCATAGAGCAGTTAATGCAATTACAAAACGTGCATCCAGTTATTGGTGATGTGCGTGGAAAGGGGTTGATGTTAGGAATAGAGCTTGTTGAGCCCGGTACAAAACAAGCGCTTAGTGTTAACAATGTTTCTGATATAATGGACACAATTAAGGATCTAGGAGTATTAATAGGACGTGGTGGGAGATGGTCAAATGTAAGTTTTTTTATCTGTTGTGTTGTATTTCTAGTACTAAAATATATTTCCACGTCAGTGTCACTTTTGTTTCATTCTAATAACTTAATGATTTGTAAGTAATATTAAGTGCTGCTATCATTGTTTTTTTTTTGCAGGTATTAAGAATTAAGCCACCAATGTGCATTAATCGGGATGATGTTGATTTCGCTATATCAACTATCGATCAAGCTCTTACTAAATATTCTAAAAGTAAATAGAAGAAAAATAAAATATAATATATAAATATGCGTTTCATTTCAATAAAAAATTACCTGACGCAGTATACATATTTTATAACTGTTTTCAGAGACATATTAGTTATAAAGTATACCAGTTATTTAAATTATTATATATATATATATATATATATATATATATATATATATATATATATATATATATATATATATATATATATATATATATATATATATATATATATATATATATATATACATATATATATATATATATATATATATATATATATATATATATATATATATATATATATATATATATATATATATATATACATATATATATATATATATATATATATATATATATATATATATATATATATATATATATATATATATATATATATATATATATATATATATATATATATATATATATATATATATATATATATATATATATATATATATATATATATATATATTAGTTTAATATTTCTAAGTATATAGTATTTGGTAATTCGGTTGAAAGATCATGATTTCACAAGAACTTATCATTTCAAGTAATAAGAAAATATTTCAAATATATCTATAAATCCTTTTCTTACATATTTTAAAAACTATAGGTATTATAATACACAAAGAGCGTTAAATTTAAAGAGAAATGGTTATGGTAGCAACACTAAAGCTGTCAAGTTAAATCTCAAATTTCAATGTATATTTTTGACGTTTAATGAAAACATACCGTTCAAAAATATAATAAAAATATATTTTTAACACGCAGAACATATAGCAATATCATTTATAAATAATGGTGTTTAAATGCCAAGAAAATAGCTTTTTAAAAGAGGTATGCTTTTAAACTTTATTGGTGTTATTTTTATTATTTTAAACTTAATTATAATTTTTGGCTACATTGTACATTGTATGATTGATAACTTTGTATGTAAGCTGGTGTAAGCTGTTTATTTTTAGTATTCAAAAGAATATTTTTCAGTTTACTTCAAAAGTAGTCAAATGCGAAGAGACCAAAGAGCCCATAGTCGAATATGGAAAAGTATCTAAATTTGAAGGTTACCAAGTAACCTTAGAAAATACTATTTTGTTTCCAGCAGGTGGAGGACAGGTACAGAATAAATATGTTAATATTTATTTCATTTTCACACAATAAAAAAAAACATCAATCTCTTTTCTATTTAACTAATGGTGTTTATTAAAAAATATAAAGTGGATCTAAACAGACTTTTACTTAAATAATTTATTATTTTAAATTAAACATCCATTTGATCCAAATGATCCATTTAGCTTCTACAGATTTTGATCAATCCGTTAGGTGTGCACTTAATTTTCTTAAGTTTATTATTTATTAATTTCATTTCATTGTTCACAATTTCATATTAAAACCAAGAAAAAACTAAGCACAAAAGGCAGTCTTATTAACACTGCATCCTTATACATAATCATAGTACACATATAAACATAAATATATATACTTTGATAATATATTAAACATATTATTAAGTATTTAAAATAAATAGTGGTTCATATTAATGTTATTTAAATATGACATTTGTTTTATTTTCAAGCCACATGACATTGGTTGGTTAAATGATGTAGAAGTGTTACAAGTCATACGAAAAGGTGATGAAGCTCTACACTTTACTCAACAACCTTTAGAAGTAGGTACTGATGTTGTACAAAAAATAAACTGGAATAGAAGATTTGATCATATGCAACAACATTCAGGTATTTCCTTATTTTATTAGGAATTGAATATTCTTTTTATTTTTTTTATTACATATACTATATGCGAAGTAATATAGTAGACGCAGAAACAGTATTTAACTTTCATATCTGCAGATTGTCCAAAGCTAAAAATATTTTATTTTTTAAATAACTTATATATACTCATATATGTATATATCTTCATACTGTCCTACATGGTTATTGATTAAAGCTATAATGGTATAGTGTCATAGTATCTGACTGTAAGCACAAAAATTGTGCTTTTAATTTTCATAAGAGGATCAATGCATCATGTTCAGATTCACCACTTAACATGCAATATCTAAAAATACAGAAAGCAAGTAATGGAGTGTCTTAACACAAAGTCCTCTATGAAAATACAACCTGTCAGTGTAAATGTAGTGTAGTGTGTAAATGATTTTAAGAGTTTGGCAATGTCATGTTTTTGATGAATAAAAAGTTAACATAAATTATCCATTCTAGGACAGCATTTATTATCTGCAATATTAGAAAAAGAACACAATCTACCCACAACTAGTTGGTGGCTCGGAGCAGAGGAATGTCATGTTGAACTCAATTGTACCAACATAAGTGAAAATGTTTTAAACAATGTTGAACAACGATGCAATGAGCTGATAAGTGCAGCAATACCTGTTAATGTGAAGTTTTGTAAACCCAATGATCCAGATTTAGATGAGGTAAGAATAATTATTAATAATATTAATTTAATCAACCCGACTCAAACTTTTGTATCATTATGTTTTTTTTATAGCTTCGCGCTTTTTCCTGTACATAGTAGGGTAGACAGAGGGAACCAGAGCTAATTGCCAGGGCGAAGAAAATGGAAATGAAAAATCCATCTTCCCCAAGTTGGAATCGAACCCACAAACTCTTGCGTTTACAGGTAGACGCTACGCCATAATGGTCCTCATTATTTATTTTCTAACATTTTTTAAAAGTTTTTTTTTTGTAAAAGACCGAATTTTTGACTGACAAAAATGGCGCGCTATTTTTAAAGCAAAGCCAATTGGTTCACGCGTAGAATTTGTTTTATCAATTATCGATTGATTCCACCTCTTCGAGATCTTTAAAACGGTACCAAAAATATAATACAAAATACGTTTCTTTAAGTGTGCGCAATTAAAAAGCTTCCACAAATAATATATAAATGATGTGTTTAAAAACTAATAACAAAAACTTTAACTGTATATTTATGCTTTTAAGTATTAAAATATATTTTTATATTTTATTAAAGTATATTTAAGCTTTTAAGTATTATTTTCTTGATATTTAACTTCATTCCATTTCAAACTGGCCAATTATATTGTTCTCCAAGTACCATAAAATGAAAAACATCAAATCAAACTTGCTGTGAAAGTTATGTTTTTTTTAATTATTTCTTTCATCTCCCAAAGTTAAATAAAATAATTTGAAACTACTTTCAATTATTTTTCTATTGTATAAAATACTGTGAACCTAGTGTTAAGACACTCTGCTTAACACTAGGTTCTCTCTATTTGCTCTGCGATATGAATGATATAACGTGAGGCGTTTGTATGAGGTTTTTTACATGTATATTTTTTATTTATTTTTTTCTCAGGCGCATACAAGAGGTCTACCAAAAGACTGTATGGACACAATACGTGTGATATGCATCGGCGATGTAGACGAGAACATGTGCTGTGGCACACATGTGTCTAATTTAAGGTAATTAAACTAATTATTAATAAATACAATAATTTTCTTTATAAAAATTACAATAAAAACGTAGAATATAAAGTGTTTTTCAAATTTATTAAACATTGTACTCATAATCATCGCAAACAAAATAATAAAAAAATATATGTTTATATATTTTCATATTGATTTCATAGTATTAAGTATTATTAACTTAATAAATTTATGAAAAATATTCAGACTAAAGGGTCTAAGGGTAGAGGATATTTTTAAGAATGTCCTTATAACTGGTATTAACAAAAAATATTGTAAAATTATGAAGTACATTAATATTATGAATTAAATTTCTATAACAATTATTTAAGAAAAATGCAAAGAAAGTCATTATAAATTAAATGCAGTGGTTTCATACTTTTCCATAGGGATAGTGGAGCAGACAAAAAGCACCGAATGCCAAGACACTCCATTTTCACTTTTCCCCCACTTTCATACAAGTTAATTACCGGAACTCAATGCCGAAATATTTCCCCCGAATGAGAATAAAACCCACTAGTAGCGTGAAAAAATATTTATATTTACTAACACATAATTATATTATTAATATCAAATTTGTTTCAGCCAGCTACAAATGATAAAATTATTAGGTACGGAACCTGGTAAGAAAGGAAAAATGAACCTCAAATTTATAGTTGGAAATCGTGTCACTAAAACGTTTCAACGCATGTTGGATAGGGAGAAGGCTCTTACAGGCTTATTGAAGTAAGTGGAAAAGTTGTACATTATTCAAAGTTCACGGAACTGTGCAGTGTGTAAATGGAATATATATATATATATATATATATATATATATATATATATATATATATATATATATATATATATATATATACATATACATATACATATACATATACATATACATATACATATACATATACATATACATATGCATATGCATATGCATATGCATATGCATATGCATATGCATATGCATATGCATATGCATATGCATATGCATATGCATATGCATATGCATATGCATATGCATATGCATATGCATATGCATATGCATATGCATATGCATATGCATATGCATATGCATATGCATATACATATACATATACATATACATATACATATACATATACATATACATATACATATACATATACATATACATATACATATACATATACATATACATATACATATACATATACATATACATATACATATACATATACATATACATATACATATACATATACATATACATATACATATACATATACATATACATATATATATATATATATATATATATATATATATATATATATATATATATATATATATATATATATATATATAAGGAATTTTACTTTAAAAAAACAATTTTCAGTTGTTATGAAATAAAAAGCTAAAATAAAATCTAACATTTAAAATGTTCATATTATAAACATTTAAATCTCTGTAATTTTGACTGAATGAACTATTAACTGTTTAAAATAAATAATAATATACATAATTAATAATGATATAAAAATAATAAATAATATATAAAAAATAATAATATAGAGCTTGCCAGACATATTAATATAATATTTACATTTCCATTACAGAAATGAACCAAGCAAACACGAAGAACTAGTGACAAAGTTACAGAAAAATATAAAAATTTCAAACAAAAATTTACAAAATGTTCTAGCAGAATTGGCCCAGTATGAAATTGAAAAGATAAAAAATGCACAGCCAAAGCCAAAATATATATTTATGTTCAAAAAAGAAGCTACACCAGAATTCAATAGAAGTATTTGTAAAGCTCTAGAAAGTGAAAATTTGTTTATTTTCATGGCATCTGAGGAACCTGATAAGCCCAAAGAAGGTCAAATAATTATACAAGGCCCGGAGGAACATTGCCAAGCATTGGGGCAGCAGTGAGTTATTTTAGTCTAAATTTTTAAAAAAAATTGTAAAGTTTTTGTAGAAATAGTGTGAAGTTATTTTTTTTTTTTTGTTTGTTGGTATAAGTATTGCATTCAATGTTATTAATTTGTTTAATGCTGATATTTAAAACCTATTTTGTGTACACTAATAAATAAAATTTTCTATATCAAACATAATGGATATCTAAAATAGTTTTCTTTTCTATATTGTCGACAGTACCTAGTATTATGCAAGTATTGGAATTATTTAATAAAAAGTCAAAGTACTAAATATTAGTATATATAGTAATAATGAGGAATAATAATAAATGAAGTAAAAGTAACCTTAATTTTACAGAATAACTGATATTTTGAAAGGCAAGGGAGCATTTAAAAATGGCAAGTTCCAAGGAAAGGCGGGTGACTTGAGTGGTATAAGCAAATGCAAAAAATTAGTAGAAGATTACTTTATTAATACACCATAGTACACTATAAATGCTATATAAATACAAATTTGTAACAGATTTGTAGTGATTTGTAAATAAAGATTTTTGTTAAATATATTTCTAATTTCTTAAATCCTTTTTTCATTAATGGTTTAAAAATTACAAAAAAAAAGGAATGGATAATGTATTTTATTTTAATTTTTATATTATTCCATAACTACATTTACTCAATTTGAATTTAAACTCAAAAAGAAATCAAAATCATCTACAATCACAAAATCAGCCCGATCCAATAAATTATATACAATTATATTTATAAGAACTTCCATATGACTAATTTAATTAAATACATAAAATATCCTACACAATTTATAAAAATAATATAAAATATATAATAAAGACTTCATTTTGAATTATTCTTTATAATCCCTTTCTTCGTAACCATCATTGAGTTAGATGCATTAACACTGGCAATAAGATTTTCAATACCCAAATTAGTCCAATCCTGAGATAGATCATCCAAATAATTGTCAAAATCTATAAGATCTTTTTGAACACCTCGTTCTAGTAATTCATCTAATGTCATTAGTATATAAGGACTTCCTGAAATAACATAATACACATTATATATCTTTATACCGTCGTGGCGCAGAGGCGCAACGTTTGCCTGTAACACGACGGTTTCTGGGTTCGATCCCCAGTCGGAGAAGATGGATTTTGCTATTTCCATTTTCTTCGCTCTGGCAAATTAGGCAAAGCGCGGCGTTGACTTCCGCCACTCAACACGCAATCGCCTCGAAAAAGGCGGAAAGCGGGGACGGCGAAAGCAGGGACTAAGCAACGGAGTGTCTTAACACTAGGTTCCCACGGTCCCTGCAGTTCCCTCTGGCTACCCTGCTATGTGCGGGATAAAGCGTGAAGCTATAAAAAAATATATATCTTTATAAATATTAGTAGTTCTTAATAAGTTAAATTTTGGCATTCATATGGGTATTGCAAATTGTGGCAATTTCTTAATAGCATACAAAAGTTGAGTGCTAAAATTTGTACTGTTTAATACACATTTAGAGTCGTAAACTTACGGAATATAACACTTGATGGATCTTTTTGTTTCCACTTGCCATCACTGTATTTATGTACTTTCAGAGCACACCCTTCTTCTACATTCTTTACATTTGCGTTATCTACCTATAATAATGTAATTAAGTTATAAATTATTCACTGAAGTGTTTTATTTGTAGTTGCAGTTTTACAATTGACATGTTTAGTGCGGAGGTCCCTAGTAATAGGGACCGGTGATTGTGCTTACGGGCGGGGATCCCTATTAACAGGGATCACCCTCTTTTCCATAGAAACGGCTTTCTCCCGCCCATATGGTCCCCTCCACTCACCTTTTTTTCCCGGGCCCGAGCCTTTTCTCTCAGTGTCATACATGTCAAGGATGAAACGGGCTCTGCATTGAACATGTTAATACACAAATGTCCTTACCACTATGAAAACAGCTGAAGGAAAATGTTCCACAATCTTTTCTGCAATTTTAAGACCAGGACACTTTTCAACTGTATTGTCCCTATAATTTTCACACGCCGCATAATATCCAACTATAACTCTATTATCAGCTTGTGCCATTGTCTCAATCTGTAACAAAAAATATTATATTCAGTTAATACTATAAAAGATGACTTGATTTGCTACCACTAGGTTTAGTACAGCAAGAATTATTTTGCTGTACTAAGCCTAGCCTATATATATATAAAAACGAAAAACCAACATTTTCCAAGTTAAGGTAAAAGCACCAATGGTAGACACTTTAAGGATGACACAAGATTTAAACAAAAATATTTTTTTATTGGAAAAGAAATACAAAAGAAACAAAAAAATTAATTATACCTTGGTTAATACAAAAGTATATTTTAAACTAAAAATCCACCGAATCAACGTAAATGAAAACAAAAATTCCACTTTTATTAATTAAGTTAAATGACCCTAAAGATGACAAATTCAAAAATCAAAACACCAATAGTGGACACTTATTTGTACCAATAGTCAACATGCAAGCCTGAATATAATAATCATCAAATATATATTAAAATAAGCTTAAAACGACATAACTGAATATTATAATTTTTTTTTTATTAGCATTAACTGCAATCCTTGAATAAGTATCAAAAGTTTTATAAAAATAAAATTTTAGTCATGTTCCAGTTCCTTTGATTTTGAACTTCTGGCCTTTTATAGGTGGCATCTTGAAAAATTCGACCATCAAAATACATACTCCAAAAGTTGACACCCTGTTTACTATTGAAGTGTTTTAATATTGTCACAATTTTAACAGTAGGTACTTATATTGTTGAAAATAGTGTTGATAATTGCATAAACCTATGCTTAGGAATAGGTTTCGTTACTGCACCAAAAGTAGACCTGCATGTCATCTTTAGGGTATTCTGACTATTTTCAGTACCAATAGTAGACACATGATTTTTTAGAAAAATAATATCTGAAGAAGTAATGAATTGTTCTAATCTTTAGAATATATAAATATCAATACTAAATATAACAAATAACAGAACAATATCTTTATAAAATTAATTAAAATCACTTGTACCGCTGCGGCGTCCTTAGCTAAACTCACAAGCAATGGCTAAAGACGTGTGACTTCGTCACATTGCTCGCAAAAATTGATGCTATTTTACCTTTTTAAGCAAAAGACCGTTGTTATGACTGTGTTATTTGATCAACAGGTGAAGCAGCTATTTTCTGGTACTAATAATTCTGACATGCAAGTAAAAATATTCTTAATATTGAACTTAATTGTTGAAAGTGTCATCTTTTGGTACACTGTCCACCATTGGTGCTTTTACCTTACTATTCTTTATTGGTTAGTTTTCGTCTAACAAAAGAATTAAGCAGTTAGATTACCTGTGTCAAAGCAACTTCCGCCATTGGGGATAAATAATGGCTATGATGGAATAGTGGCACGGCATCCAGGATATCCAAGTCATGATTTTTATTTACAGATCTAGCTGATGAGCTCTCGGCAAGAAGTACCCCATTTACAGCACAATATGGATATTTCGCTGCATGTAGTATTATTTTAGCATGAGCCGAAGATTCTAAATATACTACATCCATATTTATAAAACGCTTTACGTTACAAGCACCTTAAACAAATTAATATTGAAGATAAGTTAATTGAACATTGATATCGACGAGTGTCCACTTCTATCTTCTAATAGCTATTTGTCAAAGTCAAACCTTATTAATTGGAGATCATAGATAATATATACTGCAAGATTCGAGCGTTGAAAGAGAGTTTTTAAGAGTTAAAGCTGAAGCATAAAACTCTTGTACTATAAATAATAAAGATATTTTTTGTAATAGACTTTTCACATAGTAGGTAGTCAATGCAAGGGTAAGTCCTATTAGTTTTTTATTTAATGGCATTTTTAGGAATGAATTGTAATACTTATAGCTATATGTTACTGAACATTAAACTAAAAACTTAACCATGTCACGCGATGTCACTGTCAAATTTTGTGCAATAAATGTCAATTTTCGCAATCATAGTTTGTTTATCCTACTTGCAAATTTGACTCGATAAATAATAATTAATTTTTATTATGGATAAGTATGATACTTCCCAGCTGACGGAGTTTCCTCGTTTTGAATCTGATTCGAATCAGGGAGGGGTTAGTACATTTCTTAACAAGTTATGGAAGTTCCCAATATTTACACCAAGTGAAACCACAGAAAATCCAGAAAATAAGTTACCAAGTGATATTAATCCAAGCGAACAACCCAATGTGGATGCAGAAAAAGAATTAGAAGAAAAATTGGAAACAGAAAGTTATGTTGACGAATATGAGGGGAGGAGTTTACCTAATATATTGAAACGAATAAGTGGCCTTGTTGCCTTAGGATCCGGGGTATACTTATTTAGAATATAATATGTTGATATTGCTTTTAATTAAATACTATAACATATAAATTCTTACAGAGTGGTACAAAATACTCAGACACAGATCTAGCCAGATATTGGATGCCTGATGATATTTCACGAGAATGTTATGAATGTGCAGCACGGTTCAGTACTCTACGAAGAAGACATCATTGTAGGGTGTGTGGACAGATATTTTGTTCCAGGTGTTGTAGCCAAAGAGTGCCTGGTATGTACATAAAAATCATTTTTTTTTATCATGTTTTGTTTTTTCTAAACTTTGTTTTAGTGATAAAATACTCTATTCTCTACTTTTTGACCAATTGCATTTTGAAAATTAAAAGGTGAAATACCCAACACCATAATATGTAATATATGATTGCACCACAAACAAAGTGATGTATAAAACATAAAATCTGTGATTAGTGTAATTTTGAATATAACTAGAACTTCCTTATGTGTCTGAATAAATTGAAGTCTATCTGACTTAAGATAATGTAGTCTATTTATTTCAAAACAAACTTCTACTAATATATAATAAGGATTCGAACCTATTTACTCTATGGCAAAATGTTTATTGTTAAATCTTTTATGTAATATGTAATTATAAAAAAAATATTGTTAGTCTTCATATAACCCGGTGTAAAAACATTCCACTCTCCATTTTTCCTTATTTTAGACACTGATTATTATATTATAAAGTTATTAATTAAAATAAAAATTAAATATGTATTTATTAAATATGATTAGGTCAAATTTTTGGCTGTGCTGGAGGCCTACGTGTGTGCACGTACTGTTGTAAAGTAGTATTGACATATTTACGTGAAAACGATCTCAACGGCGACATATCGCCCGATTTGAAAACCTTACAGGAAAGTCTGCAGGTAATTTAAAAATAAACTTTATTATAAAAAATATACTTCAAATAATTAATAAATCTTTTGATATAGATTATAATAATACATTAAAATGTATACAAAAAAAAAGACCGTCGTGGCGAAGAGGCGTAGCGTCTACCAGTAAACGCGACTGTTTGTGGGTTCGATTCCCATGAGGGGAAGATGAATTTTTCTACTCCCATTTTCATTGCTCTGGAAACTAGGCAAAACGCGGCTTTGATTTCCACCATTCAACACGCAATGCTTCGAAGAAAGCCGAAAGCGTGGACGGAGAAAGCAGGGGCTAAGCAACGGAGTGTTGAAACACTAGGTTCCTACGGTTCCTGCCATGTAAGGGATAACGCGTGAAGATATAAGAAAAGTATATATTTTATTAAAAATAAAACATACTTAATACATTCCTTATTAAATAATAAAGAAAACAATAACCAAGCGTAGAGTAGACACCAAGTTAAATAATAAAAAAATCTCACGAAAACAGGTGAAGTTTCCAGAAAACAGATCGCAGTCGCACAAAAACAGGGATTTCATATTCGCACGCGAACAAGAGCCGTGTGAAGTGCGTAGTTCCAGCAAGGAGGCGATACACGATGTATACAGAATGTTGTATTACGCGTTGCCTACTCAACATCATAGGTAAAACAAATAGGTTCACGTTACAACCTGTATATAGCAGAGTAGATTGTGGAACTTAGTGTTACGACACTCCTAGATATATTGTGTTAAGTCTCTTTGTCTTGTTACTGTAATGTAGGTATAAGTAAAACAATTGTCATCCTTCAGTCGGAATGAATAAACAGTACTCGCAAGTCGTGCGTGTGTTGCTCTTAATATTTCTCAGTATCCATCCCAAAAATACTTCAGTGGCGACGAGGATCATTAAAGAATCTAGCGTGTGTGTATTTACAAAAAAAATGTCAATCGGGAAGATTTCCGAGTTTAATATACAATCGGACAATTGGCAGTTATACGTTGAGCGTCTTGAACAATATTTTTTAGTTAACAAGATCGGCTTAGAATTACAAGTACCTACACTTATAACTGTAATGGGAGCGGAATGTTACGAACTATTGGTGAGTTTGTGTACTCCAGAAAAACCGAATACAAAAACTTTTAAGGAATTAATAACGATAATGGGAAATTATTTACAACCAAAACCTAGTGAACTTGCCGAAAGATATAAATTTCGTCAACGAAAACAAAAGACGGTGAAACAATCGCAGAGTATGTGGCGGTGTTAAAAAAAATGTCTAAGACTTGCGAGTTCGGGAACTGGCTACAGGATAGTTTGCGAGATCAGCTAGTATGTGGTATCAGAAGTGATATAATACGTCAACGATTATTTGCAGAATGCAAGCTGGATTTTATTAAGGCGTATAATCTCGCAATTAGTATAGAAGCAGCGGAAAAGGACGCCGCTATTGTTGAGGGGGACGCGAGATGCAGCGGTGTCGCGGCAGATTGTCAAGCGGTATACGAAGCGATGCCAGCGCAGCGCTCGGCGGGAGCGGGCGCGGCTCGTGCAGCGCGCGGTGCGCGCGGGACGGCGCGCGGCGTGGCGTACGGCGGAGCGGGACCGGCAGCGGCTGGCCGTGCGCAGTCGCAGCAATGTAGTGTGTGTGGTGGAGCTCATACTGGATTGTGTCGATTCAGTCGTTATGTGTGTCGAGTATGTAATAAGCGGGGGCATTTACGACGCATGTGTCCTAATGTGATGAGTCACCATACCGTGGATGCGACACCAAGTTACGAGTTCCCCGATGAAGAAAGCGACATGAGTGACGAGGTAATTTATATTAATATGAATCAATTATCTATCACAGACTGTAAACCAATAGTTATACCGCTACTAGTTCATAAAAAAATGCTCAATATGGAGTGTGATACCGGTAGTGCGATATCTTGTATTAGTGAAGAAATTTATTGTAAGTTGTTTAGTGATTTAAAAATTAAACAATGTAATATAGTATTAAAATATTATACAGGGGAGATTGTCGGACCCCTTGGTTTTATAACGCCGCAAGTTAAATATAAGAATTTAGAAAGAAATCTTGATTTATATGTGGTTAAAAATGGGAAGTCATTATTATTAGGAAGGCAATGGATCGCAGCGCTCGGCATTCAACTACCAAATTTATATGTGAAAAATGTGTTAAATGTAAATGTCGATGACTTTGATTTTCACGCTTTTAATTCCAGATTCTGTAAGGTGTTTGCGGACGGTTTGGGACGATTCACTGGTGATCCCGTGCGCATTCACGTGTCGCCGGGCGCGCGGCCGGTGTTCATGCGTGCGCGCCCTCTGGCGTACGCGCTTCGCGAGCCGGTCGAGCGTGCGTTAACGCAGATGGTTCGAGATGGTATCCTCACCGCCGTCGAACGCTCGGAATGGGCGACTCCAATAGTTCCAGTGGTAAAGAAAGATGGTAATATCAGAATATGCGCGGATTATAAATTAACTTTAAACAAGGTCATTGAGGTCGATCGTTATCCGTTACCTAGGGTTGAAGATTTACTCATAAAATTGAATGGTGGTGATCGTTTTAGCAAAATTGATCTTTCACAGGCTTACGCTCAGTTTGTTTTGGATGATTCCAATAAATATACAGTTATAAATACTCACAAAGGATTGTTTAGGTATAACCGCTTAGTGTACGGTTTTTCTTCGAGCCCTGCTATTTTTCAAAAACGATTGGAGCAGTTATTTGATGATTTGGACCACGTAGGGGTTTTTATTGACGATATTATAATAACCGGAAAAACCACTAGGGAACATATTGACAATTTGTACAAAGTTTTTGAGCGCTTGGAAAAATTCGGCCTTAGGGTTAAGAAGGAGAAATGTGTATTTTTCAAAACCTCTGTAAAGTATCTAGGGTATGTTATAAGTCGAGACGGCGTTCATACGTGTCCAGATAAGGTCAAGGCTATAGTTGATACGCCGGCCCCCACGAATATATCAGATTTAAAAGCATTTATCGGAATGGTAATGTATTACTCTAAATTTATTAAAAATATTAGCACAATTCTGGCTCCACTATATAACTTATTGAGATCAGGTGTTAAGTTTGTATGGAGTAAATGTTGTCAAGACGCTTTTAGTAAAGTAAAGCAATTACTGGCATCGAGTGAGGTTTTAATGCACTATTCGGTCGATTTGCCTGTGGTGGTTACGGCGGACGCTAGTAATGTGGGCGTGGGGGCGATTTTGTCGCACGTGACACCGTCCGGCGAGCGTCCCGTGGCTTATGCGTCGCGATCACTCACTGCTACTGAACGGGCTTATTCGCAGATTGACAAGGAAGCGCTAGCGATAGTTTTTGCATTAAAGAAATATCATCAATATTTATACGGTAGAAAATTTGTATTACGAACAGATCACAAACCATTGACACATATATTTGGAAAAAAAACAGGGATTCCAATCATGGCTGCATCGCGACTGCAGAGATGGGCGGTTTTATTAACGGGATATGACTACGATATTGAATACGTAGCGTCGAAACAAAATTGCGCTGATAGTCTTTCGAGATTACCGTTACCTTATAACAAAATAAATGAAAAAGGGGAAGTAACGTATGTAAACTTTGTCCAAGATTTTTTGCCGGTCACTAATGAGGAAATAAGAAAGGCAACAAAAAGGATAAGATACTAAGTAAAATTTATATTTATTTAAAAACAGGTTGGCCAAAATCGTGTACAGACGATGAATTAAAACCTTATTTTTCAAGACGTAACGAATTATATTTGGATTATGATTGTATCATGTGGGGTTATAGAATTGTTATACCTGATTCGTTGCGGGCCGCGGTGCTTAAGGAGGTTCATAGCGGTCATATGGGAATGGTTAAGTCGAAGGGAATCACGAGGAGTTACGTGTGGTGGGCTGGCATTGACGGTGATATTGAGAATATGTGTAGAAACTGCAATACGTGTGCAGCCGTAGCTCCTGCACCAGCGCGAGCACCGCCACAGCCTTGGCCGTATCACACGCAGCCATGGAGTAGAATCCACATTGACTTCTTAGGACCATATCGGGGTAAAACATACCTCGTATTAGTAGACTCTAGCACTAAATGGCTAGAGGTTTTTGAAATGCAGCGTACGAATTCTATTAATGTAATTCGAGTTTTGCGAGCGACTTTTGCACGTTTTGGTTTACCAGTAGAAGTAGTATCCGATCAAGGTCCTCCCTTCACTAGTACCGAATTTAAAGATTTTTTACAAAGAAATGGTATAAATCAAAGTTTTTCCCCTGCTTATCACCCTCAGTCAAACGGTGCAGCAGAAAACGCGGTTAAACTTTGTAAACAGACTATTAAAAAAGCTATTAGGGATAATAAGGACATAGAATGTTCTTTACAAACATTTTTACTATCATATAGAAATTCGGTACATAGTACAACCGGCGAAACACCAGCCCTTTTGCTTCAAAGGCGTACTTTACGTTCACGCTTAGATTTATTACGTAGCGAACGCGGTCTCGCTGATAACGTTAGAGCTGCACAACAGAAACAACAGAACTACGCTGGTGGAACGCCACGAGCGTTAAAAGAGGGGGAGTCAGTTTGGGTGAGAGAATATGGCAGTAATGATAAATGGATTAAAGGATCCATAGCGCACCGACACGGTTCACGGCAGTACATTGTAAATACGGATAACGGTCGACCTGTGGTACGTCATACGGATCAAATAAGACGCAGATCACGATTATCTGATATTGCCTCTTCAACTCAGGACGAGGGCGAGGGTGAGGATACGAAAGAATGCATCAACGATAGGTCATTGTCGATTGCGGAGGAAGTCAAAGCGGACACTTCTATAGCGGAGGCTAAACAGCCCCATTCTGAAAATTTAGTAGTGGACTTAAATAGTCCGGCTTCCTCGCCTCAACCGACAAATTCTAACCAGTCTAATCGTCCCAAGCGAATCCGCCGTCTAGTTGATCGTTTTGTAATTAAATAATAATTTATTTGTTAAATATTTTTCGTGAATTACATATGTTGTTATACAAACTAATTAGGCATGTAGCTCTAAGTTAAGTAAATTAAGATATGAAAAGTAGAATATTGTTAGTTAAGCTTTAAGAGTTTTAGTTTATATAGTTTTATATCTTATTAAGATTAGTAACTAAATATATGTCGGAGGTGTAATGTAGGTATAAGTAAAACAATTGTCATCCTTCAGTCGGAATGAATAAACAGTACTCGCAAGTCGTGCGTGTGTTGCTCTTAATATTTCTCAGTATCCATCCCAAAAATACTTCAGTTACTAGGTAAAGGAAGTAATATTTCCTGAAAATAATATTTGATCACTCCGTTTCTCTACTTTAATGCATAAAGTATATTAAATATATGAATATTGTAAGTTATCAATAAAAAATTATTGGCATTCCCCCATCTTGTCATTTAATTCTTTCGTTTCTATTCTCTTCTTGGATTTTTTTTAGGATATGAGAATAAAATACTTTTTAAATTGTATTTATATATATATATATATATATATATATATATATATATATATATATATATATATATATATATATATATATATATATATATATATATATATATATATATATATATACATATATATATATATATATATATATATATATATATATATATATATATATATATATATATATATATATATATATATATATATATATATATATATATATATATATATATATATATATATATATATATATATATATATATATATATATATATATATATATATATATATATATATAATGTTAATTTGAATACCCAGGTATCTTCTAGTGAGATACAATAATGTGTGGCAAGGTTGCGACATCATGCAGTGGCTCATGGATAATACTTCACATAAAACTAGGTAACATTTTCATATACATACATTCTATTATACTACTATATAAATAATATATTTTCTTTGTTTCATTAATTTAACTTTTAATTTACTTTTTTGAACTTTAATTATATATTATAAACATATACAACATTGTTTTGTATGTAACAGTGACAAAATGTCAGTATAGCACAATTTCCATCGGATAACTGTGTGTACATGAAGTAAGTTACAAAATAATAAAGAAATATCTTTTTTTTATTTTTGATTTTTTTAATGATAATTCACACTTAGGATGGAAAAATACTTAAAGAAAACATAAAATTCGCAGCAGGGTTCAAATCCCGGTGCGTTCAAATTTTGTATACATTTTCTTTAAGTAAAATATAAGCAAATTACATTGAAGTACCTTCCGTCTAACTGCCACAGAGCACAAGCCACCCTGTTCTGCCAGACGCTGTTAGGCAGCGGTTACATGGAGCGGGTGACGGAGCCGCCTCAGTTCGCGGACTACGCGCTGTACCGGCCCGTGCGCCCGCACGACGCGGAGGACGACGCCGCGACACCAGGTCGTATTAGAAAATGGCAAACGATTAGGGAAATTTCATGCTTACAATCATTATTTTCAATAATGGAAGATAAAAAAGACATTGTCTAGTAAATACTTCAATGATCGTGTCAATTATTGTTATAAACTCTTTTTTTTAACTTCACGCTTTATCCCGTATATTGCAGGGTAGGCAGAGGGAACTGCAGGAACCGTATGAACCTAGTGTTAAGACACTCCGTTGCTTAGTCCCTGTTTTCTTAGTCACCGCTTTCCGGCGGAACCCAACGCCGCGGTTTGCCTAGGTTCCAGAGCGCGGAAAATCGATATAGAAAAATCCATCTTATCCGAGTTGGAATCGAACCCTCAAACCGTCTAGTTTACGTCTCTGTTATAAACTTGAAATATTATATATATGTCTTGGTAAAAAAAATTAATGCCAATAATAGAATATTTTTTAATTGAAAACTTTGTTAACTTTTAATATCATTACACAATTTGTTTAAAGAAATTATGTTTTTAAATAAGTACTAATTAAATAATTTTATGATTTTTAATTTTTGGGCCTAGATTTTTTTTTAAAAAATAAAGAAATTTATTTATTTAATAAATATCATGTCGGTAATTTAAAGTGATGTTACATTTAAAAGAAAAATCTAATATCAATTTTATATGTTTACCATTTTTTTATACATGTACTTTTTAGATGAAGAGTGCAACAGCAGGCTGGTGGAAAGCGTTTCCTCTTACTGCCTCGATTTAAACCTTGGCAATAGTTCGGCAAGATTAATTAAAGCTACAAAACCGGGTTAGTGAGATAAATATAATAAATTTAAATATTAATATAATTTTTATTGAATGCTTGAGTTATATTTTTTGTAATTTATTTTTGTTTTTATAGAGCAACCGTCAACACCGTCTAGCGAGGAGGACCAGCCTATTTTGGATCATAACGAAAGTCAGTATTTTATATAGTTTCAACAGTTTTTATTAGGGCGGTTAGGTTATAATATTTTATACCATGAACTGAATATAGAAGAAACACTATATCGTTTTCAGTTACGGATATTAAATTATTTCTGATTATCTGGTATGCTTTGAAATAATTATTAATTTTGGTTAGCAAAGAAAAGAGAAGCAAGAGAACGCTGATGTAACGCTAGTGAGTGAACTTAGTTTGGCAAAATTAAACAAAATTAGAGTAAAAGGTTTCGCCTATTCTTCCCCTAGATCCGAAATTATCCCATCATCTTAAATGTCGAATTCGTTAAGGGTGGTTTTAACCATAGGGTGGTTAAGATTTAATTATATTTAAATTATATAGTTTTATATTATTTCTTTTATATAAATATAATAAAACATAAAGACTATGTTGGTACTATCTGTACTACTGTCAAAAAGACCATTGCTTGTGAAAGATTTTTTTGTAAATATACACGACATACATTGGCTCAAATGTTTATTCGAACTTGTTCCAAGCTCGGTTTTTTACATTGCAAATATCGATACCGGTGACTATAGTGTAGTCTATATGACACGACGCAGAGGCCACGAAGCAGGCGTGCAAGGCGATCGAGCAGTCGGGCGAGGAGCACCTGCGCCTGCTGGTGCGCCAGTGGCTGGCGCGCGCCGCGCTGCCGCCCGCGTGGCTCGCCGTGCTCTACCCGCTGTGCGTGCGCGCCGCCGACTGCATCTCTCTCGGTGACTGCAGTTCTAAATTTAAATTGTTTTATTCAAATTAAGAACGCATACATACATAATATTCGAAATAAGAACACATATATACATTTTATTCAAAATAGGAACACATACATATTTTTTATTCAAAATAAGAACACATACGTACATTTTATTCAAAATAAGAATACTAGGTTCCTATGGCCCCTGCGGTTTCCTCTGACTATCCTGCTATGTGCGGGATAAAACTATAAAAAAAAGAAAACATTATTCGTTTTTTGAACGTTAAAAACATTAGGACTATTTTTTTAAATATGATAATGACACGTTTAAAACAGATTTTTTTCCCAAGATGTGTTGTCATTTAAAAAATCATTAATTAAGTAATAACCTTTATTAATACACAAACTTCTTTTACACAATACAACTAAATAAATAAATAAATAAATACTTTTAAATTGGTATATAGAGTTTGTATGTGTGCGTGTGTGCGTGTGTGTGTGTATGTGTGTGTGTTATGTTAAAAATTACGTGCGTGTTACAGACATGATGAGTAATGACATCGACGTGCGCAACTACGTGCAGGTGAAGAAGGTGCCCGGCGGGAACATGTCCGACAGCTGTCTTGTCAACGGCGTAGTTATGACCAAGAATGTTGCTCATAGGTGACGAAGTTATTATTTTTTATATATAAAATTTAAGTATGTTTTGGTTATCTTCTTTTTTCATGATCTTTTATAATTTGTTTTAAACAATTTTGTATGATATTTATTGTTTTGTTTGAAACAAGGTTTAGACCTAATCAAAATATAAATCTAAATGATATTCAAGGGATGCTATATTTTTAAATACTGAAAAAAAAAATGTGTTTGTGTACCCCTAGATTAAATTTAATTTTATAGAAATTTTCAGGGGTATGCCTAAAAATATAAAAAATCCCTCGGTGCTGCTGCTCGACTGCTCCATAGCGTATCAGAGAGTGGAGGGGAAGTTGACGTCGCTGGAACCTCTTTTGATGCAGGTACTGTCCGCGTTTTGTAATTTTAAAAAAAATCTTGAAGATTTTTGAATAGTAGATAGTTTTGCGTTAAGGGATTTCATAATTGAAAGTCACCGAAATATATTATTTATTAAAGTGATTAGTTTTAAAATAGCTGTAATGAAATGCTTCTCCTTGTCAATTTTTATGATTTTTAGTTGAGAGGAAGTACAGGGTATTTGTTGGGTAAGGTAGGATCATATTACGCATTCAATCATACAACATAGGCAAAAACGAAGCTTAAATCTTGTATGTTTTGTTTTTGTCACTCAGGCCGCTTTTTTCTTAATTCATGCGCATCATGCTTAATTTTTCGAACGTCAATTCATTTATTTAATGATCACCAGTTTACTAAAGTCAAATCAAATACTAATAAACTAAAGTTAAATGAAATCAAACACTAGTTAACTAAAATCAAATGAAATCAAACACTAGTTAACTAAAATCAAATGAAACCAAACTAGTTAACAAAAATCAAATCAAAACAAAACTAGTTAACAAAAATCAAATGAAATCAAACACTAATTAACTAAAGTCAAATAAAATCAAAGACTAGTTAACTAAAGTCAAATGAAATCAAACACTAGTTAACTAAAATCAACGCACCAGGAGCAAGAGTACCTGGTGCGGTGCGCGGCGCGCGTGGCGGCGCTGCAGCCCAGCGTGGTGCTGGTGCGCGGGTCGGCGGCGCGCGCCGTGCAGGACGCGCTGCGGGCGCGCGGCGTGGCGCTGGCGCTGGGCGTGCGCGAGCGCGCGCTGCGGCGGGCCGCGCGCGCCGCCCGCGCCGACCTCGTGGCCTCCATAGACGCGCGCATCGGCGCGCCGCGGCTGGGCGTCTGCGAGCGCTTTTATGTCAACACCTGTGAGTGTTTGGGCAGTTTTGTTGGTTTCGATTGGTGTGGGAATAACACTAGAATGAGTTAATGATTCTGTGGAATTTTTAATGTTTTTGTGAATATTAAACACAGTTGTAACAACAGTGTGGTACTTGAGCTAGCTTTATTATCCTGTCAGAGCGAGAAAGATATTTCCCTCTCTCTTTCGATTACTTTTTGAATGAATGGTTGACAACGTTTAATAGAATCTTTGTAGTCACACACAGATCTATAGGTTATTTGTATTAAATGAGATGCTATTAATGTGGTCACGCGTTACACAACACATATAAATATAGTGAAATGGGTAAACTTAACTAATTTTTTATATATAGCCTTAAAATATTTTACCCTATAGGTAGTTTTGACTACTGCCGCGCTGTCATATATACACCCTGTATAATCGTTACGTACATTAGTTTAATATTAAACTATAATTATTTTCGTTTGCCAGACTCCAGCAAGACCCTTATGGTTCTCGAGGGTTGCGCAGAGCCTCAGCTAGGTTGCTGTATATTACTCCGTGGCGGATCTCTACAAGAATTGATCCGCGTAAAAAAATTAGTCAAATTCATGCTCTTAGCTTGCTTCAATTGGAAATTAGAAAAAGCATTTCTCGCTGACATAGAAGCCACTTTACCGGAACCCGGGACTTTTGTTGATGACGATATTGATAATGAACCAGAAGTTAATGATATTGCGTCAAACACTCGTATTAATTCTCAAAATAATGACGATGGCAACTCCAGTAATGATACGTCCGAAGCTGATGATGCTATTTTTGGTAACAATGCAAATGTACGTAAGGAAGTAAAATCTTCAAATAATGATATTTATGAATCTCGTATTGATAATGAAAATCAACACCAAGATACTAATATTAAAAAAACGGATAACAAAGAAACAGAAGAACAACTAAAAGATGAAGATATGGGGAAATCTATGGAAATAGATGATCCTTTACAAAAGTCAAAACAATTTTCTCGTAAAACTGATAGCGATAAGAATCTGAGCTGCGGAGTGCCGATCAAAGATTTTAGTGATCCTCTACAGTCGAGGCTGTCCATTGAAGACGATGTGTTCTTGCCTAAAGAGGAGGCTAAATTGAAAGCGGACACGCAAAACGAAAGGTAAGATGAAATTGTCATAAAAATATCACATATTATTGAATGTAGGCGCTAATAATAAGTAAATCAAATCAAACCAAAAATCATTTATTCATATAGGTATCACAGATACACTTATGCACGTCAATATTTGTCTACTACCATTTCGGAAAGGTGCTTCGTCATGAAGTAGAAGAAATGGCGAAAGAAACTCCTCAGCACATCTTTTAAATAAAAAAAAACAATTTTACATACAACAAATGTATTACAAGTATCGCCTAGCCTGAGCGGAACCGGTTGCAGAACTGATTAACTCCAAGCGTCTTTGTCATTGATATAATCATCAACCCTATAATAACCCCTTTACTGTATACTAAAAATTAACAGTGTACTAAATTAAAATATAAATTTTCTATATTTTTTGTTGTTTATGGAACTTTAAACATTTTAGTTTAAATAATTAAAAAAATATTTTGTATATATAGACTATAATCGTCAAATTTTAAAATTATAACGTATCTTTATAAAATCGTATCATAGCACTAGTTAGCGTTTCACCCTCTTCCCTCGAGAGTCTATGAAAGGGGATTCTCAGTCATTTTCCTTCTCAATCAACGCCTTACCTCCCCCAACCGCCACAGATGGTGCACAGACGACATCGTGCTGTCGATGTCCCCCAACATCGTGATTTCAATATCCTTCTCGGCTAACGCCTTACCTCCCTCTCCCGCCACTGATGGTGCACAGACGACATAGTGCTGTGGTCGTCCCCCAACATAATGATGTCAATATCCTTCTCGGCCAACGCCTTACCTCCCTCCCCCGCCACAGATGGTGCACAGAGGACAGAGTGCTATCGACATCCCCCAACATAGTGATGTCAATATCCTTCTCGGCCAACGCCTTACCTCCGTCTCCCGCCACAGATGGTGCACAGACGACATCGTGCTGTCGATGTCCCCCAACATCGTGATCCCGGCGCCGACGCTGCCGCTGGCGCGGCCGTCGCCCTGCCCCGGCGGCGCGCCCCCCGCCGCCCCGCACACGCCGCGCGCCGCCCGCCGGGGGGACGCGCAGCCGCCCCCCGCCAGCCCCAGACCGGTAAACTTGCTTTACATAGCACACATGTATACGGCATAATTTTCGAAATTGCAATCAATAACGTAATGTGACCTTCTGGAACAATAAAGGAAAGTATGTCACAATTATAAAAAAAAATACAAAAGTTTCTTTTTATGTTTTTTCAAGAGTTAATCCACACGGAGGATAGAAATAATATTTAAAGAAAATATATACAAATTTGGACGTAGCGGAATTCGAAACTGCGCCCTCTAGGGAACCGTGCAGGAAGTTAACTGTTTGTTAATATTTAATATTATAGGGACCAGACGATTTAAGCGTACATACAGACAATCCAGATTTTGATATTATAATAATTCAAATTGCAGAGGAAATAAAAACTAAATAATGTGTATATTTTCATAATTAAGTGCTCTCCACACTGCCCAGGCCCTGCACCCGTTCGTAGAGCGTCCCATCACGGCGCCCGCAGACGACCCCGCCTTGAGAGCGTCGCTCGCACATTTCCGCGCTACAGGGTGTTCCGTTACAGGCACACACAAACGTAAGGAGGGAAGTCTAAGGAGGCTTTTAATTCACTTATCTATAATATTCAAGCCTTAAAAGCTCTTTGGGATATAGTAACAGTTGTAACCGGGATTTTAAAGTTTGAACGAATTAATTATTATTTACCCGCTTTGGTAAGACTAACTGCGGTGTTGAGTTACACAAAACAATGTCTCAAATTCAGACGGAAAACGGAGAATAAATTGTCTTGACACTAAGTACTCTCTTTCTATGTACGGAAAAAAACCTTTATACTGTTAATAGTACTCACTTAAAAAAATTAAATAATATACAAATGATGAAATCTACGTACAAAAATAATTATGTTCGTCTTTTATTATTATGTTATAACATTAATTCACTAACAAATTAAACGGCTTGACAAAACTATTCCTGTTCTTGCACTATTAACGAAATGCTTAGAAATTAAGAACCCATGGGTAATATAAAATCAATAATGCTTTTCAGCCGACTGTCCAAAGTATAATCCATCCATAGTGAAGAAGGTGGAAACGGAAGAAACGAAGGCATCAGATCCAGAGCCTTTGGATCCTTTGTCTCCGGAGAATCATCAAAGATTAAGCGTTTTGTTGTATAGTTATAGCAGCAAGTCGCCTAATGTGCCCGACTTCTGTGTTAATCCTTGGTGAGTTTTTGTTAGCTTTATCTACATCTATATATCTTTTTATCTGTATTTATCAAAAAGCGAAAAGCAGGGACGGAGAAAGCAGGGACTTAGCGACGGAGTGTCTTAACACTAGATTTCTATGGTTACTGCAGTTGCCTCTGCCTACCCAGCCTTGAGCGGGATAAAGCGTGAAGATATAAAAAAATAAATCTTTAATCTATATACTCGTAAAATACCGCCCGGTTTTCCCGAAAATTGCAATTATTTCATAATATTGACCTGATACTCTTGATTGGAAGATGATTAGGACAAAATAGGTTAAAGCCAAGAAAATATTGTATTAATTATAATATTTTTTCTAATAACTAAGATGAAGATTTTCACTGACACACAGCTTAGAATACATATATGTAAAATACACATATGTGTGCGTATATAGTGCATAAGCATGTGTGCGTGCTTGTTATTTGCATATATTATGAACATAGTTTTAAGCATATGCTTTGTGTGATTAGGTATATGACTTTCTATGATTATGCATGTATGTATTTGTGTTTATCTGTGGGTCATTTTGTGGTGTAAGCGGGATAGTCAAAGAGAAAAGAGGGCCAAATGTTCTGGGCATTACATACTTCTTTCGCCTCGTGTAATGTCATCCACCTCATCTAACTCCTCATAGATGTTCGTTCTTACGTGAACTTCCTCCCGTGTAATCATCGACGCTTTATGTATATGTATATAAATATATATATATATATATATATATATATATATATATATATATATATATATATATATATATATATATATATATATATATATATATATATATATATATATATATATATATATATATATATATATATATATATATACATATATATATAGGTATATATGAGGACCGTCGTGGCGCAGAGGCGCAACGTCTGCCTGTAACGCGGCTAACGCGACGGTTTCTGGGTTTGATCCCATGTCGGGGAAGATGGATTTCTCTATTTCCATTTTCTTCGCTCTGGCAACTAAGGCAAAGCGCGGCGTTGAGTTCCGCCACTCAACACGCAATGCCTCGAAAACGGCGGAAAGTGGGGACAGAGTAAGCAGGGACTAAGTAACGGAGTGTCTTAACACTAGGTTCATATGGTTCCTGCAGTTCCCTCTGCCTACCCTGCCATGTGCGGGATAAAGCGTGAAGCTAATATATATATATATATATATATATATATATATATATATATATATATATATATATATATATATATATATATATATATATATTATATATATATATATATATATATATATATATATATATATATATATATATATATATATATATATATATATATATATATATATATATATATCTGTATATATATATATATATATATTACCCTTTTTTCGTATAACGTACCGTATGTAAATCTATACAGGGTGGTAACAATGGAAATGTACGGTCGCAATGACATTTCACTCGGAGCTTTCCTCGAGAAGTACTGCTTTAACGGTGACAACAAATGTCCCTCTGCCAATTGTCATATACCTATGAATCAACATGAGCGGAAGTAAGTAAATTAACCTGTATCTTATGTAATAAATTGCGGCGTTGAGTTCCGCCATGTCTTTATATTAAGGTATAAGCTTACTTTTTGCTGGATAAAGCCATTAAAATGATACAGTAATTTAGTAATAAAATTCAAAGTCAAACTAAAATAACTATAACTTACTATATGTTTACTAAATAGATGTAATATAATATATTTTGGTTTTAGATTTGTACACGAGGACGTCTGCATAACTATAACGTGCAACACGATCGGTCACAGCAATGTGGATAAACTCAAGGAGGAGCAAAGTAGACAGGTTATAAGTAAAGCTTTTTCTGAACATATTAATATTAAAATTATTTATTTGTATATTCCGCCTGATGTAATGTTCTGGTGGCATAGCAAGACTCTTAGAGAATTTTGATGTTAATTGTATTGACTAACTCTTAGTTTGAGTACCGGTCTGCGATTTTGTTTACCTTTTTGCGTTTTTTGGTTTTATTTGTGAAGTAATTTAAAGATTTCTGCTTTCATTATGAATTTTAAAATAACGTTTACATAATTGGTGCAGGGTGTAAATAATTAGAAAATGCTAGCTTATTTGCTAAACAGTAGCTGCCGTAAAATAATGTTACTCATAGGGTTTTACGAGGGTATTAACGATAGATTTTTTTATAGCTTTACGCCTTACCCTGCACATGGCAGGGTATTCAGAGGGAATTGCAGGAACCATATGAACCTACTGTTAAAACATTCCGTTACTTAGTCCCTGCTTTCTCCGTCATTTGAGAATTTGGAGTAGAGGAACTTAACGCTGCGCTTTGTCTAGTTGCCAGAGCGAAGAGATTGGAAATAGAAAAATTCACCTTCTTCTCACGCGAATTGAACACGCAAACTGTCGCGTTTACAGAAAGACGTTACGTCTTTGCGACACGACGGTCCTTACAATAGATCAATTGGTGAATATCATTTGTATTCATCATTTTATACCAGGTAATGTTCTGGTAATTTAAAAAAAACACAAGTTTCACCTCTATTTAAATTTGACATGTAAACGGTTGCTTCATCTCTTTATTTATCGCGTTCATTTATGGCTAGTTATGGCCAATTGAGCACAATTAACTTCGCCAATGTCGCGCTAAATGCGGAACACGGAAAGGAGAACTACTTTACATTCAATTTCAAGTGCACTTGCACAGGTGATGTTCTGGTCGCGCTGCGAGCGCTGCGGCGCGGTGTCGCGCGGGTCGCGGCTGTCGCGCGCGGCGCTGGGCGTGTCGCTGGCGCAGTACGTGCGCGCGCGCGTGGCCGCGCCGCGCTACCGCCGCCCGCAGTGCGCGCACGCGCTGCACGCGCACTCGCACGCCTTCGTCAGCCGGCTCACTACTGCCTGCTTTAAGTTAGTACATATATATATATATATATATATATATATATATATATATATATATATATATATATATATATATATATATATATATATATATATATATATATAAAACAGCATTCAACCAGGCGGCCAAACAACTTAAATACCTGCTGCAGGAAACCTCAAACTCTTCTCTGCGAAGTACCTTGGAAAAAATGACACCACAGGGAAAGGGCGATATGTGTTTATGGAAAGCTACCAAATCTGCAGAAAAGCCACAAGAACACAGACATCCCCTTAAATGCTTAAGCTCATGGGCCCGAACAGACGCTGAGAAAGCAGAAGTATTTGCGAGTCATTTGGAGGACATATTTAAACCAAACGGGGACTATGATGACCCCATAGTCGAGGATATCCTCAGCCAAGACTTCCAGTTATGTCTTCCTCTCAAACCTACGTCACCAAAGGAAATAGCTGCTGAAATCAGACAACTCAACCCAAATAAGGCCCCTGGTTTCGACCTAATAACTCCTGTGGTATTGAAACACCTCCCAAGGAAATGCATAACGTTTCTTGCTTGTCTCTTTAATGCAACACTAAGACTCTCATATTTTCCTAAAATCTGGAAAGTGTCTGAAATTCTCATGGTACTCAAACCTGGGAAATCGCCCCACGAACCTTCATCTTACCGGCCGATTAGTCTCACTCCAGTTCTTTCAAAATTATGGGAAAAAATATTCTTGGTTCGCTTAAGGGAACACTTGGAGCTTTATAACATTATTCCCGAGCATCAGTTTGGGTTTCGAAAACACCACTCTACTATCGAGCAAATGCACAGAGTTCATCACGAAATCAGACGCTGTTTTGAAAGTAAGCAGTACTGCTCAGCAGCATTCCTGGACGTCCAACAGGCATTTGATAGAGTTTGGCATAAAGGGCTCTTGTGTAAACTGAAGAGTAAACTTCCACACTCCCTCTATCCTATAATTAAATCTTACCTGGAAGAAAGACTCTTTCAAGTGAAACAGAGAGATGCCAGATCTACGTTACGAGAAATAAAAGCAGGAGTTCCACAAGGCTCTGTTATCGGCCCGATACTATACAATATATTTACCTCAGACTTACCAATATCTGGAGATGTAACCGTTGCAACGTACGCTGACGATGTAGCTTATCTCGCCAGCGATAATCTTCCAACTGTGGCTAGCAATAAGCTCCAACTTCTTTTAGATGAGACCGACATATGGATGAAAAAGTGGCGTATCAAGGCAAGTGCACAGAAGTCGAGTCACATAACATTCTCGCTCAGAAACGGAACCTGCCCACCTGTCAAACTTGGAAGCGACTTATTACCAGAAACGGAGGTTGTCAAGTATCTAGGCTTCCATCTAGATAAGAAGCTGACCTGGGCCTGTCATATCAAAAAGAAACGAGACGAAGTCAACCTTAAGTTCCAAAAGTTTTACTGGCTCATAGGGAGGAACTCGGTCCTATCAGTAGACAATAAGCTGTTGATCTACAAGGCTGTGTTAAAACCCATATGGACATATGGAATAGCCCTATGGGGCTGCACCAGCAAGAGCAATGTCATGTGCATCCAACGGGTTCAAAATAACATTCTGAGATGTATTGCCAACGCTCCGTGGTTTTCCAGAAATGACGAGCTACACGAATACCTGGACATTCCAACTGTACAAACAGAAATAGAGCTACATAAAGAAAAATATCGTGTTCGACTCTCAACTCATCCAAATATCCTAGCTAAGGACCTTTTGAAATCCTCTCTTACAGCGAAAAGGCTTAAGAGGAAGGATGTGCTCTGAGGAGGCAGATGTGATACTGGTCTCATCGCCTAATCGCCATTATTACTTTGAACCCATCCGCTTATAGTCTTGCGACTGATTGCAGATATTATAGGAAAAAAAAAAAAAAAAAAAAAAAAAAAAAAACTTAGTCCCTGCTTTCTCCGTCATTTGAGAATTTGGAGTAGAGGAACTTAACGCTGCGCTTTGTTTAGTTGCCAGAGCGAAGAGATTGGTAATAGAAAAATTCACCTTCTTCTCACGGGAATCGAACACGCAAACTGTCGCGTTTACAGAAAGACGTTACGTCTCTGCGACACGACGGTCCTTACAATAGATCAATTGGTGAATATCATTTGTATAAAAATACCAGGTAATGTTCTGGTAATGTAAAAAAAAACACAAGTTTCACCTCTATTTAAAGTTGACATGTAAACGGTTGCTTCATCTCTTTATTTATCGCGTTCATATATGGCTATAGTTATGGCCAATTGAGCACAATAAACTTCTCCAATGTTACATTCAATTTCAAGTGCACTTGCACAGGTGATGTTCTGGTCGCGCTGCGAGCGCTGCGGCGCGGTGTCGCGCGGCTCGCGGCTGTCGCGCGCGGCGCTGGGCGTGTCGCTGGCGCAGTACGTGCGCGCGCGCGTGGCCGCGCCGCGCTACCGCCGCCCGCAGTGCGCGCACGCGCTGCACGCGCACTCGCACGCCTTCGTCAGCCGGCTCACTACTGCCTGCTTTAAGTTAGTACATATATATATATTTTACGGTTGATCCCGCACATGGCATGTGTGGGATGGGAATCGAACCCATAAACTTGCACGTCACGACGGCACGCCACATCGGTCTTATATATGTTAAACGACAAGGTAAAAATTTGTCCGTTTCACAATATATAAAATATAATATAAGTAGGTGCTGAGGACCGCTGTGGCGCAAAGGCGTAGCGTCAACATGTAAACGCGACGGTTTGTGGGTTCGATTCCCATGAGGAAAAGATAGATTTTAGTATTTTCAGTCTCTTCGCTCTGGCAACTAGGCAACGCGCGGCGTTGAGTTCCACCACTCATCGTAAAGGAAAATGTACGATAAAAAGAAGATAACATTACACAAAATTGAAATGCACATTTAAAAATCAACCAGTTTAAACAACAGGAACAAATAGAATAGTTACTTAATTCTCTCATTAACACAACAGGTACAACAAGATCGCGACGTACTCCGTGCAGCTGCCGCCCGACGTCATCTCCATCAACTACGACACGCGGCTGATGCGGGACGCCCTCATTGCGCATCTCAACGACCTCATGCTCAGAGGTCATATATGTTTTTATGTCAAACACACACACACACACATACGTTCTGTTTTATTAAATTCATAATAAAGAATAATTCTTAGTAATAAAAAGGATTTAAAGAAAAACTTGCTATATAATAATGCAAGGCGATGTATAACAAATCGCCATTGTAATCATTTTTTATTATATTAATCTTCTAATTTTGTTGTTTTTATGAATGATTGTGATTCTACGATATTTTAATATTTTGAAGACTAAAATACCAGACAAACTATTAAAATAAATAATGAAATGGTGCGATAAAGATAACATTTGAAAATTTTCGTTGGTTCTCCTATGGTATAAGAAAAACGAACTTTACTTTTCAGTAAAAATTATCATGCGTGATGAGAAAATTTCATATATTAATGTTTTATTGAGCGAGTGAGGAGCGCAGCGACGAGCGAAGCTCTCTGTTAGTGGGGGTCTATGCATTCTTTGTTCGCTAACTCCTCCTAGACCACTGAACCGATTTTGATCGGATTTGTTTTAAACGATCACTGTGGCCATGAGGAGTGCCAACATATATAAAAAACTGTGATCGGACATGTCCTTGAGGAATAATTGAGAAAAAACCAACAAAATTCGATTTTCATTGAAAATGCATTGGATTAGCTTGCGCGTGCAATTTCTCAATGGCCAAACACATTGTGAACTTAATTTATTGAGAAACCCATTGAAATTTGCTAGCGCGCGCCATAAACAGAGATTTCAATTCCCCAGCATAACTCTATGGTACAATTATCACCCCTCATCCCTCAAGGACATCATTTCATGAAATGCGATATAGCTACCACTTGGACCTAATTTCCATGCAAAGTTTCATCGAGTTCTGTCAAACGGCCTCGGAGGGGACAGGCTACAAAAAACGGCGAAGTGAACATATAAGAGCTTCGCTTCAAAAAGTGTCTTTATTGTACCGCTTCCGCGCTCGCTCAATTAACAGGCCGGATGGGCTGAATACCTAGTTATTAAACATATTCGTAATAAATATATTATGGCAGAGATTGCTTAAGCAATATGGCCGTTTTTGTACATATAATCTGTACAGGCCACGAGGCGTTCAGCAACGCGACGGAGCCCGACGGCGAGAAGGCGTACGCGGCCTTCAAGCAGCACATGGACCAGATACATCTAGCACTGACTACGCACGATAACTTTTCGTTTGCTGGTAATTTATTATTTAATATTTATTCACGCACCAAAAAACATGACATTAAGTGTGAGCGGGAGCGCGGAACGAGCGATAAAGACGTACAACCTGTCACATCTTTTATTTAATGATATATATTTATTTATTTATTTTGTTAGCTTCACGCTTTATCCCGCATATTGCAAGGTAGGCAGAGAGAACTGCAGGAACCATATTAACCTAGTGTTAAGACACTCCGTTGCTTAATTCCTGTTTTCTCCGTCCCCGCTTTCCGCGTTTTTTCGAGGCATTGCGTATTGAGTGGCGGAACTCAACGTCGCGCTTTGTCTAGTTGCCAGAGCGAAGAAATAAGATAATCAATTTTTCTCGAGTGAGAATCGAACCCACAACCACCACCCACTTCAAGTAAATCCACGAAAATATACTTTAAATTTCAAATGTATTTTTACTCGCATATCTTAGAACGAGTAAGAAAACTATGGAGTGTTCACGACGCCATCATCAACGGGGAGAAGATGTTGCGCGACAGCTCGGACGCGCACCGACACCGTCCCGCGCCTGACATCTCTTGTGAGTATATGCTGCCCTGGTACTTTATCGATATTTTTACATTAAAAAAAATCTATATTTCGTTTGGCTATGAGTGTGAATGTGGGTACCACCTTACAAGTTATGCTCGCCTGGTACTTCTTTTATTTTTTGCTTGGAAAAAAAGTTAAAAGTGGGCGTGACTATAAAACGCAAACAATAGCAATATATATATATATATATATATATATATATATATATATATATATATATATATATATATATATATATATATATATATATATATATATATATATATATATATATATATATATATATATATATATATATATATATATATATATATATATATATATATATATATATATATATATATATATATATATATATATTTATGGATAAGAGGAGTAAAAAATTAAAATAATAAAATTAAAAACGACTGATCCTTGTTTTTCGTCTCCTCTTTTTCCTCTCCTTTCATCCATCGGTCACAAAATACCTAGTCTACCGTGTCCTAGTATTTTTGTATTTGTTTCTACCACAAGCAAATACCATTTTATTTCCACATCTATTTTTAAATAACATAAAATAAAATTTAATTACAATGTTTATATAAATTTGGAAATATTTTCGTACTTTCCTTTTTCATTTATTTTTATTTAAGATATCGATTTGTTTTCAGCGGACGATAAATCGGATCCAGACGAAGTATCTGATGTGGCAAGTCTCGATGCTGCTGGTAATATATATTAACATTAACTTGATTAAATGCCATAAATCGATATAATCAATTAATTATTACTATAATAATCGATTTATTATTTTCTTTTTTTTTTATATAGAAACTTTAATAAAGGACTCGGAAAAGGAGCACGCGGGTTAGTATTAAAAACTTTTTTAATTTATACTTTGCGTTTACAATACAATGTTTTAAAAATGGAATCTTTTTGACTATAAAGGAAATTTTGAATTAACGACTTTAGAATTATAAACATAAGGTAGAAAATATCAAATCAAGCTAAAATATATTTTTTTATTTATTTTATGATTTAAATCAAGGAACAGAGGAAGATGAGGAGAAAGGTGATAAGAAAACTGTCAAACAGATCTTGTCACAGCTGCTGTCGAACAACCAGCCTTCGAATCAGGTTTAAATATTGATACTTATATTATAACTTCTTCAAAAAATAATTAAAAATATTGTGTATTGACTTGTAAAGTGAATGTAAAATTATTTTTATTTCCAACAATTTGCAAGACAAAATGCGGCGTTGAGTTACGCCGCTTCCATATATGTAATGTCTAGAATTTTGAGATTACGCAGAAGATGGATTTTCTAAAAGTAATGTGTTATCTGAACACATTCATATATAAACTATTAATATGTATAATCTGAATACATTGGTATACAACGTGAAGCGAGAAAAAATATATTATAAAAAAATAGTAAGAGATACACAGAATACTAAAAGATATAAGATAAAATTATCTTTTTGAAATACAATTATTTTAGCAATTAATTAATTATGTACAATATTTGTTGACGATTACTAATAAAACGAATGCCTGAAATGGCTATCGTTTGAATCGTATTTAAGAGAGGAGGTTCGAGTCCTACGTTTAATTTTTTTAACTTCATACTTTATCTCGCACATAGCAAAGTAAGCAAAGAGAATCGCTGGAATGTAGTGTTAAAACACTCCGTTCCCCGTTTTTCATCTTTTCAAGGCATGTAATTTGAGTGGTTGAACTCAAAAGCGAAAATGGAAATGAGTGGGAATTGAACCCACAAACCGTGGCGTTTACACGCAGACACTACGCCTCTGCGCCACAAAACTCATAACAATATTAATAAATATCCTTCCTTTAGTTCAATTATCAAAAATAATAGTACTATTAATAAGGTCCTCAAATAATAATTAATGATAATAAATTTGGTTCTCCTATCAGGACGGTATGATAATAACAAGTGGCGTGATACCAATAGTGGTGAAAGCGGGGGAAATAGGCTCCGTGATCGCCGCCGCGCTCGCCTCCGTCACCTACACGAAGACGCTGCACACTCAGCGTGTTACGTAAGTGGCGCGTACAGCTTCACGCTTTATCCCGCACATGGCAGCGTAGGTGGAGGGATTCGCAGGAATTGTGGGAACCGACGTGTTAAGTTAACCCGTTCCGTGCTTAGGGTTGTTTTGTTTATTTTTTTTTTTTTAATTTTATTATACAGGTATAGGATAAAGGAAATAGTGAACATATTAAATTATGTTTTGTATTCGAATGAGGTCTTGTTGCTTTAAGCAATTTCGAATAGACGACCCTTTTTGCCAAACGTAGGGAACAAAAAAGGGAGCGAACAAGTCTTAATATTAAATTAAATATTATTTTATTGCATTAAGATAGTATGACAAGGAGGAAGACAGAAATATCATAGGAAAAGGTGGACTTATCTCTACAAGAGATTTCTTCCAGAGAGAGTGAGTGTGTGTAAAAGCAGAAAGTAGCGAGAAGACAAATTAAATGCAATATAAGGTGACATAAATAAATCAATACATACAGCATAGAAAATATAAAAGGTTACTATAAAAAGGTCTAATTAAAATAGCTTTTCTTCAGTTAGTTATTAGATATTGCGTAAAATACAAAGCGACCTTCCTGAGGGCTTTTGGTTTGATAGGGATTCAAGATCAATGACCTGATATCTGCCATTTTATTTTGCCAATTAAAAAGTATGTATTAAAAGACAATTTGTGATACGTTTTAGTAATTATTAAATACAGCTTGCATTTATAATTATATTATTTCCTTTATTTTTTTATTAGTGTCTTAACATTAGGTCCCTACGAATTACTAATTATACTTTACACTCAACGGAGAAGCGTCCATTTAAATGTATAATAATTTTTTTTATATAATAATAAAATAATATAATTAATAATTATATTTATTTTTTCAGAAGTCAGAACGACTTCGACGACGGAGAGAACACTAGCTCTGTGAAAGAGAAAGCCGATGGTGACAAGGCGAAAGCGAGAAGTAACGATCATATCGAAGTTTTACTAAAGGTATTATTATGTTAATAATAATCACGCGTTTTTTTTTCATTTTTTTTTTATGTTTTCACGCTTTATCCCGCACATGGCAGGGTAGCTAGAGGTAACTGCAGGAACCATAGTAACTTAGTGTTGTCTTATATAAAATCAAATAATAGTTTTTATTTTATATATTTATATTTATATAATTATTAAATGTATATTTATTAAATGTATCTCTGAAATAAAATGTATACGTGAAGATACTATTTGGAATATTTTCGAAATGATGTGAAAAATACTATATTCTATAAAAATACTATATACTATAGTCATTACTTACTAGGCAATTCATACAATATGCAGCAAAAAATAAATTATTTGTTAAATTGTATTTATGTTTTTTTTTATTTTGCGTTGTATCTCTTATATAGGAGGGCAGGCAGATAATGCTGCAAATTGAGTAAACTTGGTGTTAAAACACTCTTTACCATACAATCTGTCTTTCGAGAATAGAAAATGGAAATAATTGGAGAATGAATTATTTTCATATATCAATGGGAATCGAACTCACAAATTCTTTTATTATGTTCAGTTCTCTGCGTCGGCCAGTATCATTAACCTTTATGTATGGCTCGTTTAAATATATGTTCAAAATAAGAAGGAAAGGATTGACCGACCAACAGAGGGTCTAAACACTAGGTTCCTACAGTTGTTACATATCCCTCTGCCTACCCTACCATGTGCGGGATAAAGCGTGCAGACAAAAAATAATCAAACTGCCATACACATATATCCTCCATATATTTACATCACTCGACTCCACTCGACTCCACTCGACTCCACTCGACCGCGCCCCGCAGGACGGGCTCCTCTGCCGCGTGTACTACGCGGCGCAGTTCCACCGGCTGCGCCACATGCTGCTGTCCCCGCTGGAGTGCGGCGAGGCGGCGCGCGCGCACTGGCAGGAGGCGCGCTGCTGCGACGACCTCGCCGACAGTGAGTGCCCATACGATTTTTTTTTTCTCGAAAGGGCTTGAATGCTGTTGACCTCAATTGGCCTTGACAGCGTCCCCGGGCGGGGGGGGGGGGGGACGGAGTGTGCCTCGTCCCCAGAGAATAAAGTGAGTATTATGGCTGCTCAGAAGAAGGTGTGTAGGGCGGTATAGCCCATACGAAGCCGAGTTGTTGCTTTTTAAGCTATTGTAAAGCTCTTTTCGGGGGCTTGCGACCGAATCCAGAAATTCCGTAACGAAAAAACCTAATACCCCCCACTCCAACCCACACAGCGGTGATACTTTTTAGTAGGGTTGCTTGTCTCTTTAGTTTAGCAACCCGCCTTTTGGTGGCATTGGTTGTATTGGAAAACTACCGTAATCAGCTGTTTGTAAGAAAGTATATAGGTGTATATATATTTTTGTTTTATATATAAATGTTCCTGAATAACCTACATGTATTGAAAGATAATAAAAATATTTTAAACAATATTAACATCTCATATATTTAATAAAAGAAAAATTTGTTTTTTTATCGGTCACCACACTTAAATTGTAACTTGAATTAATAGTAACTGCATAAATAAAATAAATATATAATTATAATTGCTTAAGTTCATAAAAAATGCTATGCAATAGCTTTACCGCGGCAGTCGCCAGTGTTTTTTTTACCCTTATAGGCGCACGGGATAAGGACAGTGAGTACCGATACGATGCCGAGTTGTTGTTTTTTTCATTTTATTCCGCTTATAGTAGGGTAGGTTGAGGGAACCACAGAAACCTTGGGAACCTAGTGAATCATAACCTGTAATTCGTATTATCGCATAATTGCCAGAACGAAGAAAATGGAAATAGAATAATCTGTTTTCACCTAGTGGAAATCGAACCCACAAAACTGTCGCTACACCTCTGTGCCACGGCGGTCATCGAATTCATTTTTTTTTCTATGTCTATTTTTTTGTTTATACCACTTCTGATACAAGTTATTTACATATAAATATAAAGCATTGTTACAAAAAATTTTATCGTAAGAAAAAAAGAAAGATAAAAAACAATTTAATATTTCTCTTGTATATTATTTTTTTGTAGCTTCACGCTTCATCCCGCACATGGCAGGGTAGGCAGAGGGAACTGCGGGAACCATACGAAGCTAGTGTTAAGACACTCCGTTACTTAGTCCCTGCTTGCTCCGTCCCCGCTTTCCGCCGTTTTCGAGGCATTGCGTGTTGAGTGGTGGAACTCAACGCCGCGCTTTAACTAGTTTGCCAGAGCGAAGAAAATGGAAATAGTAAAATCCATCTTCTCCGACTGGGGATCGAACCCAGAAACCGTCGCGTTACAGACAGACGTTGCGCCTCTGTATCGCTCTCTCTTGTATATTGTTATGTATAATTATATTAAATCCATTTAATAGATAAAGGTATCTGCGAGATAGAGGAAGGCTTCATCCGGTCGCTAGCGCACTGTGTGCCGTGGGCGGCGCGCGGCGGCAAGTCCGGCTCCACCTTCTGTAAGACTAAAGGTAACCTGTTCAAATCATATGTTGGTTATATATTTAAATATTCCAACGTCCTTTGTTGATGCAAAAGTATTTATTTTAAACTAAAATTATTTTATGAATTAAATGTACTAAAACTAATACTAGTGGTATAAATTCTAGAAACTAGTATAAATTTATATGATTTTTAAAATATTAATCCACATTAAAAATTAGATAATAGTTAAAGAAACCAAAAATATTAAATTCAGATATTGAAATTGCTTATTGTCATAAAGTCTAAAATTTGGTCTAACTATTGATAACAACATGTCTTGGACATCACATATTAATAGTGTTAGCAAACGCAGGCACTTCTCTTTGCACTCTCTTATCTAAAATATTACCCCATTTTTAAGACCAAAATTATGCTTGCGCAATCTCCTACCAATTTTGGACTACGCCGACGTTTGCTATTTAGATGTGACTGAGGAGTTTTTAAACAAGCTGGAGCGTCTTCAAAATCTCGCCATACGCTTTATTTATGGTCTGCGAAAATATAACCACGTTTCCCAATTTCGAGCTCAGCTTAATTGGCTCCCGATTCGCCTTCGCCGATATATGCCTATCCTCACACTTCTCTTTAAAATCCTTAATTATCGTGATTTCCCTCCTTACCTATGCTCCCGCTTTAACTTACCACTTTAACCGCTCAAGGCGGTCTTGCGTCTTGCCGACGCTAGACATACCGAAGAGTAATACCAAATTCTTCCAGAAATCCTATTTAGTATATGCTGCATCCCTATGAAACCAATTTCCTAAATCTATTAAAAAATGTCCATCCTTAAATTCCATTAAATCTCAATTAAAAAAATATCTACTCACAAATTTAAATGCACAAGATTGACTTTAGATGGTGGTTTTAATTTAATCACCTGCCAATATTTATGAATATGTATATGTGTATGTATATATATATTGTGTATTTATATCTATTTGTTCGTACGTATACGTATTTATATAAACATATATATGTATGTATATGTGTATATATAATTATACTTATTTTTATTTCTTTAAATTGCACTTGCTTCACCCGTTAGTTACCACTCATCCACAATCTCAGGTTGGCTGGAAGAGATCTCTTGTAGAGATAAGTCCACCTTTGTGTACTAAATTTACTGTAATACTCTAAACTTTAACTATGTATGTTAGTGCAATAAAGATTATTATATATATAAAAATTGTACACAACCGTATTTGAACGCGCGCTTATTGAAAACTATCCAAGCGCTCTGACAACTGAGCCTTGCATTCTTCATTACGCTGCTTCGAATTTCTTATATGGTTTATACAACTTATACAACTTGCTGTTTTCAAGAAACCTGTATAGTTAATGTTTTTTAATAGATGACAGATACGTTTTAAAAGAGATGACGAAGCCCGAATGGCAGCAGTTCTTGGAGTTCGCGCCGCACTACTTCAACTACGTCACTAACTGTCGACAGAAGAAACTGCCTAGTTTACTTGGTAAGTGGATTTAATTACTTCAATTGGCAGTCTAAGTCCATAAATTATAATATAATGTAAGAATTTACTATCTTACCATGTATTGCAGTGATTCTCAACCACTGTGCCACTCCAAATTTTGCAAATATATATCTCAAGTCGGCGTACACTCTCCTCTTGTATATAATGTGTAGTTTTAGTGATAGTTTGGATTCACAGGGTGTTGCATAGTAGTTACTGCACCTTTTATTTCGTTAAAATTGGCAAATATATGTGATTTGGTTTAATATTCATTTTCAGATTTTTGCTTGTGTGCCGCCAAATTTTTGAAATCGTTATATATGTGCCGCAATAAAAAAAGGCTGAGAATCACTAATGTAGTGTATAAATATAGGGGAAGGTTGCTATCATTGGACCACTTAGCTTTGTGATACCATATCTCATGAAATATCACCTACAAATTAAGACAATTAATGGTATCCGATGCTTTTTGACGTAAATTAATGATAGATAAATTATTGGCAATGAAAGTTGAGAGGTTTTAGAACTATTCTAATATAAATTTTCAATGACGAGTTGCTTTCTTTGGACCACCGTCGCCATGAATGAACCACTAAGTTGCTATGATTGGACTTTGAAACATCTGTATTAATGGTCCAATGAAGGTGACGCAAATGAAGCACTAAATAAGAATTACTTTTTTAATTCAATTTTTTTTATTAAATCGATTACAAAATTGTACTGATAGCTCTTAGTTGACGGAAACTTATATCTGGATGGCGCTTCATGAATGCATAGTACTATTTATCCAGCAGCTTCTTTGGTTTTATTAAAACGATGTTTAATTTTATTGGAAGCTAATTGTAAAACAAGTTGCCTGACATCTTTGAGAGTAAAACTAAAAAAAGAATTCTCCATTCAATATGTGATTGCTAAATTCAGTTTCTAAAGCCTTAGGGAGATCTCCTTTTGATCCCACTATTTGGTCTTTTTAATGTGGCTTTTGGAACGACATACATTCGACTTCTTTCATTTAATCTAATAGTTTTTTTTAAAGATTTTGTAGTGAGTTTCATACTAGTAACCAATACTATTTCTTCTTCTTTTCCTCTGCCGACATTCTGGAATATATAAATATAATCCAATTATAAGTAAAAGGTAGATATCTATCTACATGCAATACTAAAATATTCAATTTGCAATATAAGAAAACACTATTTATTAACGTTGATATTAGTTTCTTCGATTGGACCGGTTCAATGATGGCGTCACAATTCCGGTCCATTGATGGCAACAAGGCATATGAGCAGAACGAAAGCATTTATTAAAAAACGTGCAAAATTACGTAAAAAGCTTAGTACTGTATGTAAGCGCAGATAAATTTGCTGTTCAAATCTAACACAATCATTAAACATTAATTAAAACAATTTGACTTACATGAGTTTGTTGATGGCTCGGTTATTAGATCACGGTCACCACTAACACAAGTACACACCTCACTACTTACCACGCTTCGCGAGCGCACAGAGGTTTGGTGGGTAGGCAAGGGGTCCGGTACTGTTGCCTAGCAACGTATCAAACTTGCTGTGACATGTATAGTTTTTGAAAAAATTAAGTGGTCCAATCAAAGAGCCGGTCCAATGATCGCAACCTTCACCTATATATAAATGTATATATATGTGTATGTATACGTATATTATTTGCGTTTATGGGTTTTGTTTTTGTTATTTATTTTAACTCTATGTATTTATGACATATTATTTGTGTTACTTTATAAGTAATTTGTTTATAATAATAATATATAGTTATTCTACAATTATTAATAATTAATATATGCACTACGTTTCGCTCTAGTAATATGATATCTTTATTTTCTATTAGGTTGCCTGAAAGAGGCACTATCACTTAGTGATAAGGCCGCCTTTTGATATTTTGTTACTTATACAAATGTTTTGTTATATTCTGAATTTTGAATCTGGTGTGAAATAAAGTTTATATTGTCGTGGCGCAGAGGTGTAGCGTCTACCTATAAACGCGACGGTTTGTGGGTTCGATTCCCAATCAAGGAAGAAGAATTTTTCTATTTACATTTCCTTCGCTCTGGTAACTAGGCAAAGCGCGGCGTCGAGTTCCGCTACAACACGCAATCCCTGGAAAAAGGTGGAAAGCGGGGATTAAGCAACCGAGTGTCTTAACGCTAGTTCCTATAATTCCTGCAGTTTCCTCTGCCAACTCTTTCATATGCGGGATAAAGCGTGAACACATAAAAGAGACTATTTTCTTTGCTCTCTGGTGCGCAGCTCGCATCCTGGGCGTGTTCAGCGTGGGCGGCGCGGGCTGCGGCGTGCTGGTGACGGAGCACGTGTGGTACGGCGCCCCCGACGGCGCGCGCTACGACCTCAAGGGCACCTCCCGCCCGCGCCCGCGCGCGCCCGCGCCCGCGCACGCGCCCGACGCCGTGCTGCTGGACGACCACCTGCTGCAGGGTCAGTCTCTCGCTATTATACTAGTTTGGTTTAATTAATGATTTTTGTACGACTTGTTTCGTTGTTGCCATCTCTTTAGGGAATGGAAGTTTCGCTATACAAAGACTATTACAAAGAACAATCGTTCGACGAGACTATCTTAAAGATATTGAAATACAGGAATCGCTTATTATTTTAATAGTTATTTCATTTTAATAGTTACCAGTTTGAATTGAGCGTTCTTTTAGTGTTGGTTTTTGATAGTCAATTTATTGAGGAACACTATAGAGCTTGTGACGGAATCTACAACTTACATAGAAGGAATTGCATTCCGCATAAAACACTTGTCGTTGGACTTAGTATGTTATACACTTCCTTAATTCTTTATTTATTATTGCAGTTCCCTCTGCCTACCCTGCCATGTGCGGGATAAAACGTGGAGTTAAAAAAAAAACAATTACAAACATATTAAAGGATAAAAAGTATTTGCTAATAATACAATTGTGGCGTATTGGGACAGCGAAAAAAAATTGGATTTTCATAGCAAAATATTTAAGCTTTTCTCCGTCTAATTTGAGCACAATTCATTGGCCCGCAGCGCGCTGGGAGCAGCAGCTGGCGGTGCGCGGCGCGGGCGCGCGCGCACTGCGGGGCGGCGTGGAGCGCGACACGCGCTTCCTGGCCGACAACGCCGTCATGGACTACTCGCTGCTGCTGGGCGTGCACGACGGCGTGCTCGTGCTGGGCATCATCGGTCAGTGCTATGACATCTTTGATTTTACCGGATTAATCGTGTATATTGTTAACATTTTTTGGAAACCCGACGTTTAGAACACTTTGCAGCAGTCCGTAGTCACGGGTAGACTCCGACTTCGTAGTAGTAGTTAAGTCGTTTTATTTAAAATGATCGATTAGTGCCGCTGTTCTAGTCAGCCTCTGCCGAGAAACAAAATTATAGGACTATTTTAAGCACACACACACACTCACATCTTCACGCTTTATCACTAGCGGGGAGGCGCGGTCCCTGCATACCTCTTTCGCCTCGTCCACTGTCATCAGCCTCTTCATACATGCTCTCCGGGGAGTCCTCATGCTTTTTACACAAGATTGAATCGTTGATTTTTGTATGATGCGGTCGGTATCTACTAGCTAGCTAATAGTTTTCGAGTAAAAATAACGTCATTGAAAAACAAAATATCCACAGATTACATAAGAACGTTCACATGGGACAAGAAGCTGGAGCACCTGGTGAAGAAGAACCTGGGCTCCGGGCAGCCCACGGTGGTGTCCCCGGAGCAGTACCGGCGCCGGTTCCGCGCCGCCTGCGCCAAGTACTTCCTGCAATGTCCCGCGCACTGGGACCACCTCTACGCGCACTGCAGCGACGGCGACTGACGCCCGCAACTCGACACGTTCTTTTTTTAAATATTTTTTTATCTTTATTTGTATTGACAGGTGACGTTTGCGACATTAGCTCTGTGTTTGACAGCAGGCTTGACAACTCTAACCTTTCTTTTTTTAAATATTTTTTTTTTCATCTGTTTTGACAGGTGACGTTTGCGACATTAGCTCAGTGTTTATGTATAGGAGTAAATTTGAATGGATTTAGTAGACTTTTTTCAAAATTGGAACATGAAATTTCAGTATTTAATACATTTTTTTATGTGTGTTGTAAGCTTTATAAACAACAAATTATTCTATTGACTGTAACCATGGCCGTCAATATTTTTAATGGCGTTCGTCTATAAAGAATTATCTGTGTAGAAAATAATAATTAGTTACCTGATGTTGTTAATTACTTAATATTTAATTAGTTTAATTTTATATTTGGTCTCAATATTTCCCAATTCAAATTTAAATAGGTACGTCGTGGCACGATGGTCACTTTCCATTTTATCATTCTCATCAAGACTCGTCGTGTCCCTCCGGCCACTCCTCATGCAACACCCCAAATTTTAATGGAAGATGAAGACCGAGTGTCTCCGTACTAGACACTGTCTCTTCTTTCTTAATATCCTGGTTAGTGGGGGGAAAAGCATGCTTAGTATATATCATAATAATACAAAGGTACACATTTTTTTTAGTAAATAAATAATAGAATATTATTAAATAAATTAACATAAACTACCAAATAATATTCAGTTTACATAAAAGTTATTATTACCAATGTTTTTATATTTCTTATAATTTAAAATAATTATCAATAGTGATATTATGTTATACCATAAAGTCATTAAGACGCGGTCGCAGGTTCGATCCCAATCAGGGGAGTTATTCGATTTCGTTTCAACAAGTAACGTCTCGAATTCGAATTATAGACGTTTTTAATTTAAACTGGAAATTTCATATTTATTGTTTCATGATATTACGTTTTGTGATATAGATATTACCATTAATAGAGGAATGTATGCATTCCAAATTGTATAAATAATTATATTTATATTTTTTTTTTGATTTTATGAATCGTTTGTGTTATGTAGATATTCTCACATATGAAATCCAAATAAATTATAGACATAAATATTTACTCTTTTCTTACCAACTTTAATTGTACAATATATATTTTAGTTAACGATGAAAGCAGTACTCTTAAGTGGTATAAGTAATTTTAGTTCAAGAATATAGATTGTATTTCTTCCAAGAGTATACTTAGACCGTGCTTGCGCTCTGATTAACTACAAGTCATATTACGCATTTTCACAGTATTCAACAGGCGCGGGTTTAAATCCCAAAGGGTTTTAAGTATAGATATCATAACTTTTTCCAAGTAGCCGAGTAGTAGAGACATAAGTAATGAGTCACCTCTCCAATTTTGAACGACAAACTGTAATTTCTTCTCGAATGTGGACACTAAAATTTAAATAAATTTAATTTCCCTCGCAATTGAAGACAACAAAGTCTGCCAAAATAAACCTGAAGTGAAGTAAATATTAAAAAAGAATCCTCTTTAAATGAATTTAACTTTTATTTGATCCACATTTATTTCAAATGATATAAACACAACGTACGTCCATGGTTCTACACTACAAGTACAAGCGGCGGCGAGTTCCAAAAAATATAATTAAATTTATTTACATTAATTTGTCTTATACAGTAAATTGAACATAAAAAATAACACATTATTTCAAAATAACATTCACAAACACATTTCATTGTTGTCGTTACTCACATACAAAAATAAATCACACAAAATACATTTTGTTAAGTTATATATATATATATATATATATATATATATATATATATATATATATATATATATATATATATATATATATATATATATATATATATATATATATATATATATATATATATATATATATATATATATATATATATATATATATATATAGATAGATAGATATTTATATATATAATCAGGAACTAATTTATATTATCAAAACACACTCTTTAAAAGTAAATGTAAAATGTATCTTAAGAGGGTTTACCGCTCAGTTATTATCAAGATATTTATTTAAAAGTGCTCTCAAAGCTGCCAGATTAAATATGCACTTTTATATAACTTAATATATCAATAGTATGATGCAAGGAGAATGTATAAAAAAAAATAATTCACAGAAAAATTAATTCATTCATTTTAGTATAGTAGAAAATATACAATAATAATTTTTCAATACAAAGCATTTATTTTAAATGATAAAGCCTCAATTGGCATACAATTTGAACATCTTTGTTATGATTAAATAATCGTTAAGCTGCTGGCTTCAAAAGCCAGAAAAAAATCATTAAAATATTTTTCCAATAAATACAATTACACATTAATTGTAATTAATTTTAATTATAGTACATTAGTTACACAGATATAATTTTTTAAATGCAAAAATACTCTTAGATTTTCACCATACCAGCATTCCTTATTCCTATGATATATATATATATATATATATATATATATATATATATATATATATATATATATATATATATATATATATATATATATATATATATATATATATATATATATATATATATATATATATATATATATATATATATATATATATATATATATATATATATATATATATATATATATATATATATATATATATATATATATATATATATATATATATATATATATATATATATATATATATATATATATATATATATATATATATATATATATATATATATATATATATATATATATATATATATATATATATATATATATATATATATATATATATATATATATATATATATATATATATATATATATATATATATATATATATATATATATATAAAATTAATATTATAAATTGATTAAGTTTTAAATTTCGATAGAACTCAGATCATGTTGCAGAATAAATAAAAAAAAATACAAAAAAAATACTACCAGCTGTATTCATACGAGCAAGTATTAAAAGAAAAGGCTAATGTTACTTTAGCTATATGAACAGAATATAAGATTAAAAATTTTGGATGGAATTATCTTTAATACACTAAAGCGTTGAATATGAAAAGTATGTCAACACCAGAACCCCCTATAGTTACAAAAAATTTAATCATTGACAGAACAAAGATTAAGTTTAACACAACCATCAATTTTCAAAGGTATAAAAAATAAAAAAAATGATATCGCCATTTTAATGTTTGCTTGAAATTCAATACTATATAATATAGATAGAGAAGGAGTTCATTTATATTTTAGATTACATACAAATATGTTTAGAATGATATCTTTCATAATAATATTTACAAGGAATTTCGATTTTTATTATATACAGGGTGTGGCTGTAACGGCGATCTTAATTTCAAGCATAGTATTAACTTGCCTTTATAAACTTGTTAAAATTATGAAAGAAACAAAATTTTAAAAATAAAAAATATTTTTCAAAACAAAATAATTAAATTATTGTTCCAAAATAAAACGCCATTAGTCAAGTATGACGCGAGCGTACACTGTATTGTCAGAGCGGGACAGAGATATATCTCTTTTTCTTTTGGTTATTTTTTTGAATGAAAGGTGACAGAATGACAACGTTTAATAGTGTTTTTATAGTACGTCATTCGTGTTTAATGATGTCTACCTCACGCGTTACACAGCACGTATAAATATCGTGAAATGGAAAAAATTATGCTGTACCCCAACTATTAATAATTATTAAATATTTTTTTGTATATAACCTCAAAATATTTCCCCCTATAAGTAGTTTTGATAATGGCCGCCGTGTCAGATACATACAGATACTGTATATAAAAAGAAATGAACAAAAAACATACCAATATCTATTTAAGTCACAAGACACCTACATTATGTATATTATATATCATACAATTTTAAGTCCAACCGACGCGCTTCATACACTCACATACAAATAACTTACTGTACAATTGTACATATTGTATTTTACATAGCGTAACCGAAGAAGAAAAAGATTTTATTTTAGCTTTTACAATAAGTATAGAACTGAAATCGTCAGTTTTTTAAACCTCGGAAATATATTTCATATGAATATCAAAAGGTTTCAACTATAAAACCTCTGTAGTGTTATTTTTTAAATTATAATTTGAATATGGAATTGTAAATTAGTATAGAAATGTCATAAAACTCATACTTTAGAGAATAAACTACTTATGTAATTGTGATGTAAGAACAAATAAATCGTCATATAAATATAATGAACATGTTTTATTGGTAACAAAATAAAAAATAATATATAGAGAATGTTAACGTTTTTTATTGTAAATTTGAAGAACCCAAGTCCATGTGCAATGTTTTTTTTTTAAATTCTCAAACACTTGCAATTTAAACTTCCACTTTTAGTTTCTCCGTTGAATTGATATAGAGGATTATCTTTTGGAATTAAAAATTTAAGTATGTCAACTACATTTTAAAATCGTACAGCAGCCTCGTTTTCGAATAACTTTATTTATTATACTTTCTTATAAAACCAAGTAACATATTTACTTATCTGCGTATTTTATTTTGAATTGATATCGAACCTGCGCTCACTTCTCAGTACAAATAAATCAAATATATCAAACAATTTTATTTGGAACAATAAGTACCTACTAGAGAAAAGTTTTGAAAATAAACAGCGAGATGACATGAATTAGCAATTAACTGACAAATATTTACAAAGATATCGATTTAATATTGACTTAATGTCAATTAAACACTAATAGGCGTTTCTGAGCACGACTGTGGCATTATTTTTATGTTTTTATATACAATTTATTCGAAATTACATAGTTCCAATCCGTCACCGACACAATGAGAATTTAATGGAATTTATATTTTTAAACGAAACAAACATATCTAGTATCTAATTTGTCACGTGGTTTCATTTAAAAATATATTAAGTTGGCAAAAACTTAAGATCTCATATTTGAATGTTTAAGTTAAAGTTATTTTGCCTTAATATTTAATTTAGTCTAAAATTGTTAAATTGGGAAAAAACAAAGCTTACCGAAAATTATAAATAATGAAATTGGATATATATAAAGAAAATATAATAATAAATTTGTGATATTTTGACATATATCCGTTAATTAACAGAGAGATAGGTCACTGAGATTTTTATGATTTATATGAGTAGAAGTAAAAAGGCAAATTTGCAGAAATAAAAATTAAAATAAAAAAAAAAAAACAACAACATGACAAATGTTGAATGTGGTATATGTACATACACATCAGCAATGTTTATTAATAAGGTCCTAAATACATTGGCGGTCTTTGCAAATTATTTGACGAAATTTACAATATTATATATAACTTATTTTAAATCGAGAATTCTATATGAAATAATTTTAGCCGATTTGTTCGCGTAGTCAGATACAGGTATCTGTTTGAAATATCTTTTAAAAAAAAGATATTTCAAACAGAAAATAATATATATTTTTAAAAATATGAAAAAAATAACCATAGCTGTTAAAAAAAAATCCGTACAGAGAAAGCTTTAGGTCGTTTGCTTTAGCACAGAGTAATCAATAAGAGTGTGTTAAATTAAACTAAAGAGAAAATTTAAACAAAAAAATAGTTTACAAATTATCCCCACATCAGCACAAACGGTAACTATGTATATATAAATATGATCAATCATAATTGTACTATAATGTGTAATCAAAAATAAGTAAATATAAAGACAAGAAATAGCTGCAAATAAACGAACGTGTGATCTGTGAACGAATGAGAACGATCTGTACAGTGAATGGAAATATAAAATAAAAGCGTATTTAAAGAGTACATTTAATGTGAGGCGGCCTTGAGGCGGCTGTGAGGTGGTCGTGAGGCGCTCGTGAGGCACTCGTGAGGCGGCTATGAGGCGCCTCACGCCGCGTCCAGAGCCGAGCTCAGCGACCTCAGACGGTCCAGCCCCGACAGCAGCTCTCTGACGAACGAACACCAACATTAATGATATTGAAAAAATATTCTGTAAGACTCTTAAATATCTAAATTCCTAAAAATAATAATTTCTGAATAAATTTAAAAACTTTGCTATTCTTAATAAATAAAACATTCAAGTCTCCAAAATTCTGAAAAAATGAAATTTTAACTACATTTAAAATATTTTTTTTATACTATAACTGGCAAACGAGCAGAAGGGCTGATGTTAAGAGGACACCCTCACCCATAGACATCCATAACTTGAGAAGAATAGATGAGTTACCAATTAAATACCTAGAAAAATTCCCCATTATGGGCTTTCGGAATTCTCTCTCGTTAGACGAAGCACACTAGCATTAATATGCTGCTGTTTCACGACAGTATTCTGTGAGAGAATACTACAAACTATACTACAAATAACTCAATTAACTAAGAATGGAATTTATTGTAGCTATTCCACTATGCAGTAGTAAACTTTCCACTGATAAATGCGCGTGCAGTAAGCAATGTGAGACACAACTATCACCGTCACTATACTCTCCACACGTGTTCATTCAACGAGGCATCCTCAGGAGATTTTAGACTGATAAATTTAATATTTTTTTTAGCTTCACGCTTTCTCCCGTACATATCAGGGTAGGCAGAGGGAACTACAGGAATCCTTCGAACCGAAAAGTGTTAAGACACTCTATTCACACTCTCAGCTTTCTCTGTCCCCGCTTATCGCCTTTTTCAAGTGCGTGGCGGAACTCAACGCCACGCTTCACCTAGTTGCCAGAGCGGAAAAAGGAAATAGAAATATCCCTCCTCGCACAGATCTCGTCGCGTACCTGAGCTCGGCCTCGGCGCGGTCGGCGGCGCGGCGCATGTCGGCGGCGGCGCCGGCCTGGCGCGCGCGCAGCGACCGCGCCTCCGCCGCCGACGACGCCGCCTCCTCCTGGGTTACAGAACAAGATAAGCCGCGGTCTCTATGTCCGACAATAGTTACTCCCATACGAGTGAAGCTAATAAAAGCGTGTTAAAAAATACAGTACTAGTAAATATCCAATAGAAAAATCCCTCACATATAAGCAATTGCGCTCGTTAATTGAAGACATGAGTGGACGAAGGGGGTTATGTAACATTTTTAGTAAAAACCGATTTTTATGCTGAATGAAGGAGTTATGTACATATTTTATTTATTAAATACTAATTTGTGTTTGTTTATCTTATCTTTAGACTTCATATTAGTAGTTCGTTATATTAACTATTATTTGACGCAAATAGTTATGTAGGTACATATTTAACAATAAAATGTCCATTATATCCTCATTTCAAATTGTATCATATCCTCTTCATCCACTCATGTCTTCAATTGTTATTATTACTTTCTTATTAAATTTAAATAATATTATTCAAAATAAGAATACATGATGTTTAAATATTTTTGTGATTTTTAAAGTGTTAATCCACACTGAGGATAGAAAAAATACTTAAAGAAAACATATAAAAATTTATAAAAATTAGAACGCAGCGGGACTCGAACCCGCAGGTTCGCGGTTCGCAGGAAGGCGCGGGTTCGAGTCCCGCTGCGTTCAAATTTTTATATGTTTTCTTTAAGTATTTTTACATGATGTTTTTTGAACGTCATCGAACACTACCACCGGTTTTTTAAAGTTAATGTCTAAGACCCGAAAAGAATCGGCGCGAGAAACTCAGCGGGACATTTTTTTAAATGGTCATATAATTTTATACTGATTCATTTTTGACGCTACTTCATTTTTATACTTATTTGTTAGCTTCACGCTATGTCCCGCTCGTAGCAGGAAAAATTCATCTTGCCTTCATGGGAATCGAACCCACGAACCGTTGCATGTATTTACTTACATAAAATCATAAAATACATATGGACACATATTATAAGTGCATAATTGATGATAACATACAAATGTCTATAGTTACCCGTGTGAATGTATTAAGAGATAAATAAATAAATAAATAAATAAGTAAATAAATAAATAAATAAATAAATAATTAAAAAAAAAGAGATGATACAGATAATATAACACAAGCTCACCTTTAATCTTTTGATTTCATTTTTTAACTGGGATATAGCTGACTCAGGCTCCGCTGCCCGCGCCTGGCAATAATTTCAATAAATTGAAACAAATATATTATTATAACGTACTCGTTTCTCGTTTTATGTATATATGTAGTTGAGTATGTATGTATGCATTTATACACTTTATAGTAAATTTTTGTTTCATTTTTAAACAGTTGCACCCTATCCCTATTTCAATTTTATAATTTCCTCTGCAGTAAGTTTACCTGGCATAGAATGCTAGGTCGCCTTTTATACCAGTATATTTTGTTTTTTTTTTCTAGCTTCACGCTTTATCCCGCATATTGCAGGGTAGGCAGAGGGAAGTGCAGGAACCATTTGAACCTAGTGTTAAGACACTCCGTTGCTTAGTTCCTTAGTGCTTTCTCGGTACCCACTTTCCGCCTTTTTCGAGGCATTGCGTGTTGAAGTGGCAGAACTCAACGCCGCGCTTTGCCTAGTTGCCAGAGCGAAGAAAATGGAGATAGAAAAATCCATCTTCCCCGAGTGGGAATCGAACCCTCAAACCGCCGCGTTTACAGACAGACGCTTATGCCTTATATCTTCACGCTTTATCCCGGACAAGGCAGAGCAGGCAGAATGGACAGCGGGAACTACAGGAACCTCTCGAACAAAACGAAAAATTGAACCCACAAACCGTCGCGTTTATAGATAGACGCTACACCTCTGCGCCACGACGGTCGATTATTATTATTATAAATATATATATATAATTCCACTAATTCACCTCCATACAAACATAATACATACATATACATATATACATTAGTGATGTAACGAAAGAATTTTTTTTAACATTTGCGAATGCAAATATTTGCTATCGACATTCGCGAATGCGAATAGATTACAGATAGCAAGATAGCAGCTTGGACGTTTGTTCCGTCATTAATTTATTTATAGTTGGTAAAAATTATTATATTCATAGTTTATTATAAGAGAATAGTGTATTGGTTTGATCATTTTTTTTATTTTTGTTCAAGTATGTGTAAGTAATGATTATATAATATTAAAGATTGAGTAATAACTTTAAAAATTGATTTGTTAAGATTGCATTAAAAAAAATGTTTCATGAGACATAATGTACACTGACAATGTGATGACGTGGTTAAGTTAATATTTTTTGTATTAAAAGACACAAAAAGTAATGACTGACTGACTGACTGAATGACAATACTAATTTAGATTTTTATAATGTATTATTGTCGTAAAATTTTTATATTTCTGACTTGCATTATTCGCAAAACATTCGTAGAATTGCGAATGCAAATACGAATGTGTAAAAATGTGCGAATATTCGTTATAACGAAACAACAAACGAATATATAACGAATAATATAAACTAAACCAATATACATATATAAACATATAAATAAGCACAGTACCTCATCGTCCACACATTCGGGGGGGTCCCCGGGCTGCGCGGCGTGCAACCTCGCGCGCGTCGCACTGAGCTCGGTTCTTAACGCCGCCGCTTCTTGTTCCGCACGAGATCGCCTACTACGTTCCGAGAAGAGTTCCGCTCTACAAATAACATATTAAAGAATTGTCATAAATATGAAAAAGAAACGATCATAACAGGGTTGGAAGAGATATTCACAGGAATGATGGCATCCAAATTGTGAGACATAGCACATGCAGAGTCGCCTAAATGGCGTGCTTTCCTTCGTCAAAAAGAAGACAATAGAAATGAAATAATCCATCTTCCCTGAGTGAGAATTGAACCCACAATCGACGCATTTAAAGACAGATTCGGCGTCTCTGCGCCACGATGCTCCTCTGCTGTGTTTCTATCGCCGTGAATTTATACACTTTTTAGTACTGACTAAAGTAAATCGTTACTTGCAAAATTTTAATTTTCTTCAAAGTAAAACCCAATAATTTTTTTTAAAAGCCAAATAACAATTTTTGACTACTTTGTATTTCTAAAAGAATGTGACCTTTCTTATTCTTAGACATTCACCGGGCGTATTTAGTACTATAGTTCATTTACATTACACATCCAAAAACTAAAATAAGATTAAGACACAATTTTTTAAACATCTCTATAGTTTTGTGCTAGCAAAGAAATATACCTATTAAGAGCTCTTAGATTTTACCTTAACTTAACTCTGAATAAACGAGAAACTATATACTATATAATATACAAGATTGCAAATTAAATTCTTAATAAATGAGTTCTTAATTAAAAAAAATCTTAATATGTAAATGAGAACAACATAAAATTGTAGTTTTAAATTTTAATGAAATACAAGTGGTTTCCATAGGAAACTTTTAACAGAATCATAAGATTCAGTCACTTTTGTATACCCTGTACAATATATAGCTATGTGTGAATAATGCATGCATCAATAAATGAAGAAACCTTGAAAACACTACATATTCATGATTTCTTTAATTTATATATTGAAATGTTTAGTATGCATAAATTATGTACAATATAAAATAAATTATTTTTTTCCAGTCATCTTGACCTTAAACGCAATAATGGTTATATATAATTTCAATTAATGCAGAAACAAAGCATTGCATTAAGTAATGGACATAAAATAATATGTTAAACCAAAAACAACTTGTCAGCAGTCTTTTTTTATACATGCACAGTATCAGATTTAAGATAGTGGAGAGGATAATACAATCACAATAGTTGTCAACTTCTTCATACAGATTCTCCATACTCTTTACATCAACTATATTCTAACTTACAAAACCACTTGCTCTTGTACTATATATTTATTTCACCAATTTCTTCTCATAAGTCGTCGTCTTCATATGTCCAAACTACAAATGCATATATTGTTTTTCCATGCACAAATGAAATATTTATTGAAAATAACAACATACTTAATTTTTAAACCTATAAAAATACATTTAAAATAATTTTCTAATAATTTTATAGGCTTGCTAAGGATTAAGTCCAGAATATTAAAATATTGCACTATCATCTCAACAGGTGTTCTTATTTTCACGTAAGTTGCACAACACATAGTGACTTAAAAATGCTGTAAGAATATTTATTTATATTAAGAAAAAAAAAATGATTACCTTGTTCTTTCTAATTCTGATATAATTTGCTGCAACTGTTCATCCTGATGCTCAGGTTCTGGAGACGTCCTGCCAGGATGCACCGGTAGGAAATCTGGTAAGCGCATTGATTCCGCACCTAAAATTAAATAAACATAAAAAATGAGTATTTCTATATATTTCCAAATATATCTCGTAATCGTCATATGATAACTGCATCAAATATTTAAAAAATATATGTAGCTTAAAGAACAAATATGTTTATAAAACTCTTAATTGAAATAGTAGTCCACATGAATGATCTTTTAGTTTAATTATTTAAAAAAAACCTATAATTCAGACATACATAAATAAAAATAATTGCATTTACAATTATATTCTGTTTTATTATTGCAGTTGAATATTTAACAACTCAGTTTACATATGGAAACTTTTTTCCGTGAAAACAAATCATTTTGAATAATTATTCAATAGAAAATCATTTTGAATAGTAATTTTATCCAAAATAAAACGGCCAACACGCTTCCTTAGTAAATACAGGTACATACTAAGATGTACTAACAGTACAATATGAACCCTAAAATATTATACTGGTGTGCTACAGTAAAAGATATCATTAATATAAAGCTAACAAAATATATTTAAACTGAAATAAAAACACTATAAAATATTTGTGCTTAAAATGATGACTCAAATTAGCTAATAAATTATAACATTGCACTTAGATACAATGATTTTAAAGACTATTTAAACAGGTTATTTTATCACTGTAACAACTGCAACATAGTATAATTACTTTTATTAATTAAATTTATATATATTATAAAAGAAGTCTTATGATTTATGTTTACAGGTTTTATTTATTTAAGAATAACATATATGAGTTTCTAACAAATATAGATTGTATAATATATAAAATTTAAGTTACACCTAGTTACCTCAGTTATAAACTAGTTAATAATGAAATATATATTTAAATATGGAAATTAACACTCACCAGCATTAGGGGGAAGATCTAAAGGAAAATTATTTCTAGGAGAAACATTTCTGCGATCTGCTGTGTTAACTGATTCAGTTAGATCTAGATTTAAGTGTACTGGAAGATCTAAAGGAACTGGTCCAGCTGCTTCAGCACCACTTGGTAAATCCAAGGGAACACTTCGACTTGATGGCCCTGTATTCGAGGCAGATGCTGCTCCCATATAGGATTCATAGTCATATCCCCTATTATTACCATAGCCACTTTTATTCCTTCTACCCAAAGAAGATGAACCAGCATTATAATTTGTATTGAATGTAAAGTCAGGCAGGTTATCTAGATCAACTGATATTGGCCCATTGGAATTTAAATAAGCTTGTTCCACTAGTATGTGGTCCTGAACAAAATCAGGTAAGGATGGCATTCCTAAAGGTTCTGAAGCTAAATTGGGTCTGTGGAAGAAAGGGCCTTCAGAACTACTTGCATATAAATTATGTTTCGTTTCAGAATTGTCCGCTACACTAAAAGGTACCTCTACTGAACTACTTGAAGACGTCCCATTACTGTTATGAAGGTTTACGCCATCATTTTGTTTCTCTTTGGCTTGTATATCACTAGTGCGATTCTTATACCGTTTTGAATCAGGGTGTATATCTATTTTGGTAGGAGAATGTTGCACTGTGTTTGCATAAACTTTTGGTCTAGCTCCAGTGTTTTCGTATGTCGAATTTCCTGGCAGAGACAAATCTCGCTTTAAAAAATGCCGAAATGAGAAAGGATTTTCATCCTTGCGCATTGCACCAGTCGATTCTGTAAAAATTTAAAACAAAACATAAAGGAATGTCTCTAATTTAGGGAACAAAAAACAACTTCGCAAAACACTCACTGGACGATGAGCTTATTGGCTCTACGGCTTCGGTTTCTCCATTTTCTTTAACGTCATATTTAGCTTCTTCAATTCCTAAGTCAGGTTTACTAGCATTTTGCTGGTTGTCTTGAGAATTGCTTGCGTTATTTAAATTTTGTGGTGATTTTTTATCCGAAACACCGTCTTCGTCTTCCGCCATGATAATGAAAATGACAGTTAATAAATGCGTTCAACAATCGAGCTTCAAAATATTGACAAGAATATATTGCTAGTGGCGACATATCATTTATAATTCTTTGTCAATTTAATGTAAAGCATTAAAAATATATTATATTATTTTGTAGATTATTTTCATATATATGATTCAAAATTAATTTTTACCTATTTATGGTGTAATCAAAGGTATTAAGATTCTAATGATCATAATAGAATACCCCACTAACAAATTGAAAGTTATGTTCCAATATAATATTGTGGAGTGTAGTTTAAATAATTAAAAAAAAGAATATGAATACTTTACTATTTAAAATTGCCATTATAATTCATATCTACGAGACTTATCGCAGGTGCACCAATAATATGTTGTGTACTAGTAGACATTTATCCAATAAAAGAAAGAAGCTATTTGTGTATAAAAGTTTAAGCTCATCTGTATTTAACAATGGATAGTTCTGAGAGTACATTAAATTAAAAACATTATATATTTTTACTTCAGTTTATTTACAAAAAGAAGAAATTAAAACAAAAAGTAAACATTTCATAAGGCTTGTTTATTTTTCATAACCGACAGAATGTGAAGTCATAAATATAACAATATGATATATGTATTTAAAACAACACAAAATAAATTCGTTTCCAATAAATGCACAATTATATTAGACACTAGGTTAAGAATCTTAATATAAAAATAGTTAAATAGGTACATTAGGAGTCTGAGCATAATTTTAGCTTTTTAAGCATCACACATTTATTAATTAGAAAATTATTGTTATAAACTTTTAGTTATTGATTTATTTATACATAGTTATTATTATTATTAAACAAAATAAAAAAAATGTCAACAATCTTAGTTGTTCACATCAAATATATTGGTACAGAAATAAAATTGCAGTTTATATAAATTTTGTAAGCAAAAAACTTTTTTGTTGTACTGCTTGCTAAGCAGTCATTATATATATTCATAATTTTAGTCATTTTATATATAGAAAGTAAGAATAACATGAATTAATATTTCATCCAGTATTTATATCTGTAATACTTAATATAATATAATACTTGATATATATTTTTAAATAAATATTCAACTGAAATCAAGTATAAACATGTAAAGCTGCAAACTTGTAAGTTTTATTACAGCAAATTTCAAAATGTTAACCTACACTGAATTAGTATGCAGGGAGTGTTAAAATTTATAAGAATATATTTTTAAATATTCTCTTAGTATTATTTAAAGATGGCAGCACAGAAAAAAAATTGTAGTAACAAGTAAGAAATTGGGAGGATAAAATAATTTGGCACTGATTCGATAATGATAATGCATCATGGAAAGAGTTTGACTTAGACATAACACAATAACATTAGACATGTATACTAAAATATACTATACACTTAAAAACTACTTGGACATATTTCAAAGGTAATATTTTGACATATATATATATATATATATATATATATATATATATATATATATATATATATATATATATATATTTTGACATATATATATACAAGTTTTTGACATTGCACTATTATTTAACTTTGAAGACAATAATAATTTTGTCCACTTCAAAAATAGATTGATAAATAAAAAATAAGCCAATATATTTTATAATTTTAAAATGTTATATAAAATCAGTCTTCGAGATGTCTAAAGGAAGAACAAATTATAACAAATAATTATACAAAAAAAAGATAATAGGCATATTAAAAAACTGAATAAAAATTATAAGATCATAATAAATTGCTCTAGCATTGACAGTTATTTTAGCATTTAATAAAGTAACATAATAACATAGTGCAAGCCATTGTATGAACACTTTCTTTGAAGTCCACATTAGAAAGACATTTACTTAAGTAATTATCATTTTTTATAAGTATATCTGATGTTTTTATATTTAAAATACGCAAATTATGAAAATGTTAATGTTAAACATTAACTTTTATTTCAATACTTCTTTTAAATAAAATATTTCAAAATATGCCAATAACTTAAATCATACAAAAGCAAAAATAGAAAAATAATGTTTCATCATAGAGAAAGCACAGCAATATCTTCGAAAGTGAGGGAAATATTTTAATAAAACCTGATACAAATTTGAATTTCTATGAATAAATGTTGAATTCTAAACATATATGTGTATTTTAATGTACAGTCAAGGTCAAAAGAGTTTTTATATGTTATTTTAAAATGCTTAAAATAACAATAGATAATTTCATTTAAAATGATAATAATATGTAAAGTAAATGTATGGTCCCAGTTATAAAGATTACCAAATACACAGTAAATTCATTACTTTTAGAATGTAAGAAACTATAATTTTTGTGATAGTAGTTTATGGTAGTGTATGGTAGTTTGTGGTAGTAGTTTTAAGTTAAAAAAGTTCCAAAACAACCTAAATAAAAACCAGTTTTATACAAAAAAATTGTGTCATGCAATATTTATATTTGTTTTTATGTAGATAATATTAAAATGTTCTATAATTGAACTCTTTAGACCAGGACTACAACATATTTAATACTTTTGCAACAATGTTTACATAATCTGTTACTACAAACATTCTCCGAAAAGTAATATATTTTTGTTAATATAAATGTTTGAAAAATATTTGCTATTTCTTATTAACACATCACTATACACAGTAAGTTTAAACGACTACATAATTATGAATTATAAATACATAGTATGTATATAATAATAATATCTAACATATCTATCTATATATGGTATGACAATGGCTTCAATTCTAAACATTTTTGAAATTTATTATGCAAACCAAACAATTATACAAAGACTTAAATTATTCATTCAAATTGTTCTTAAAATAATAAAATATTACAAATTAAGTATATATTGACAAATATATATATATATATATATATATATATATATATATATATATATATATATATATATATATATATATATATATATATATATATATATATATATATATATATATATATATATATATATATATATATATATATATATATATATATATATATAAATTATCAGTACAATGCATTCAAATAGTTTATAGAACATTCAAGAATAAAAGGTTAAAAGATGGCACATATTGTCACTATAAACTTTTCCAACGTAATTAATACATAATGTACTTGTTACATTAGTAATATCATGAGTTAACATTATATATGGGTATTTCGAATTCTGTTTATATTTTAAGATATATTTTACTTAATATGACGGTAAAGATATTTCTATTTAATTCATTCAAAGAATAAAAAGAAACATAACTTTAAAACGAACTGTGTATGTTTCTAGTTAAAAAAATACTTGAAGCATTTTATTATACTCATAACCTATTAAAAATTGTGAAATAACAAATTGATAAAGAAAAATATGAATGAGATTGTTACAATTACGAACAGTAGTACATTAAACTAGCAAGTATATAACGTGAGCTGTCAAGACACAGTATTGGTATATATTTATTTGTATAGCGTACTCAATTCACGAGTGAACTTCCTACCATATTGTAACATCTAGCGACTATCTGCGATCTTTGATAAGGCGTGATAAGAGGAAATCGTAATTCAAAATTTCATACAACCAAATATAGATTAAGCTTGATTGATCATTGATACGTCAGATAAGGAAATGTTATTTAAACGTAAATATCGTATAAAATAGATATTTAAAGGATGTTCCAGCATTCTTGTTTTTCCAATTCATTCGAAATGAAAATATATGAGTTAACGTCATATAAATAATTTATTATATAAATTTGCGTAATATAATTATTTATGCCACAAAAAGGATTTTTTAAAAAAACACCAGCTAAGCGATTTTTAAAGATGTTATAAGAATAAAAAAATGTAATTAAATTGGAAACTTTAAATATTTATTACACATCTGTAACAATATTACAAAGGATCACGGCGGATAAATATTATTTATTAAAAAAAATAAGAACTTTTTATAAATAATAAGCTTCAAAACATTTACTTTTAAGAAAATATGAGCAAATTGAACATTTTTTTTCTCAAAACATATTCTAGTAAAATTAAACGAATATTTCGGCCGTGCGCATCTACTACCGCCATAAAAAACGTGCTACAAAAATATTTGGACTGACACCATTATACATCACTAGCAGCAGACGACCAAACGGCACGCGTACATATTTAACTTATGATTTTATTAAGCTATAAAAACGTATTTTACGATGATTTCCATTAAATGAACAACAAAGAACTATTTTGGACCGAGTCCAATGAATAAAGTCAAACAAAATATTCACCTTGAAAGTTACGACATGCGAGTACGACGCGTTTGTTTAGCGTCGAAAATTTCATGTCACAGGACCCTATCAACTATCAACTGTTGTCGGTACATAAATATTTAATGACAAAATTGTTGTAAGAATAGTATTGAAGGGCTAAACTCAAACGTAAAATATGCTATTGGTATATGGCGGTGTACTAACCCCGAATTACATTTAAATCTACGACCGTCGTTCAAATATGAACCCCTTTACGTTTCTTCTACATCATATTGACACAAGAAACTATTTTTTTATATGAAACATTAATTTCTCACATAATGTATTATAATATTAAAATAAATACAAAAATTAAAACAACATTGAGTGCTGTCGTTTAACTCGATCAAGGAATAAATGAAAGCAAATTGATAACGGCGAGGACTGTCGACTGTCTGAAGACGTGATGATTTGTGGGTTCGATTCCTACTTGGGGAAGATAAAATTTTTCATTTCCAGTTTTTTTACTCTGGCAATTTGGCTAAGCGCTGCATTGAGTTCCGTCTCTCAACATGTAATGCCTCGAACGGAGTGTCTTAATATTAGGTTCCCTCTGTCTACCCTGCAATGTGCAGTATAGATCGTGAAGCTATAAAAATTAATGACAAGTAGTTGGTACAAGGCACAGTGCATTCCACTTCTGCTTGTTCGAGCAATAACATCAAGACTCCGATATTTTCAAGTCGCTGTAAACAAAGCTTTAAATTCATGTCACATGAAATATTCTGTTTCTCGCTATTTTCGAGTTACCAATCGCGTGATGAGATATTATTGAATCGTATACAACCATCGTGGAGACATTATTCTACAACCGAATACATATAGGTAGCTGATATTATTTTAGAGCGTTTGTTTTTCTGTTATTTATAAATACTTATATATTTCCAAATTAAAAAAGTAAGCTTTAAAAAGAAAAAATCTGCTTAAGCTCTAAAAACTTAGCGACATAACGTCATTAGCATATATTTAAAAAAAGAAAAGTGGACCAAGAAGTACCTGCCTATTACAAAATGCAATCATTGCAAAATTTATTTAAACTTTTTCAAAAAAAACCAAATCTCTTGGATACAAAAGAGTTTTGATTATATGTACTTAAGTTTTTGAATTACGATTTTCCCTTCACACATTATCAACGAAAATAATTGGTTTATATTACAAAATTCCGACAATATCTGTCAGAGTGATGACTGAAAACATTAAAGCTTCAACATATTACGAAAAAATATCTAATTTATACTTTTACTAAACTATGTATTTTATTTATTTATCTACACAATATACTTAAAAAATATATTTGTTGTTTAAAAAGACCAGAGTTACTTTTTGCGATGCAGTGTATATTTATTACTTTGTGGAAATAATTATTTTCATTACTAGCTGTTGTTAACTAATTAACGTTCATAATCACCATTCTGACAGATATCTCGTTTTTATACCAATAAGGTAAAAATTTCCATTTCTAATCCATTCGACTATAACTTCTACGAACGTAACGTTAATATCACAGGATTGTGGACCTTTTATCTTTACAGTTAGGTCTCACATTGGCCAGCACGTCTGTGCTATGCTATTAATGTTGCCAGATGTTAGGACTCCCACATTACTGTTATTATTGAAAAAATTGAGAATTTCATTACTTTTTTCTGTTATAATGGCAACACTAATGGCTTATTTTTTCAATTTTATACAGATGCGTCAATTTTACTGTACAATTGTGAACCTTATCGGACTTACCGTAAACATCGTAAACATTACAGACATTAAGGATCTATGCACATAAATACCACGTCCGAGTCGATTGCGACGAGAACCAACGAAACCGAGTGTGCATTCCATTTCGAAACCGTACCACTTACAGGGTTACCAGTTTACAAAATGTTGTGAGATTATGATACAAGGATATCCTTAAACATATGTCTCACATTGTCGAGTGCAGCACCCGGAGGGCATTCCCTAGCTATCGCTGCCGCTGTCGGCCTCTGACGTGCGCGCCGTGGGCTAGCTCGACGAGCTGCTTGTCGACAGTGTGTCGCGGCCTAACTCCGCCGCCATTATGGCGATAGTTAACTCCTTGCGTGCTTTCTGCACTACCCACACCATTAGCGTTATGCCGATGAGTATCTGAAAGTTTTAATTGAAAATTGTTAGCATGTAGCTTATATAATGACAAAGAAATTTTACATAATAATAAACTAACTAAGTGGAGAAGTGGAGAATATAATCTGATCACCTTCTCACTATTGCAAGTAAGACACTGTGTTGAAACGCCATAATTAAAGAAAAGAAGAAGAAGAAAAAGAAGACACTGTGTTGAGAGAGGCAACTCAGATTCGCACGTCTTGCCAAAACATGGGAAATGTAAATGTATTTCCTGAGTGGGATAAAACCCTGCAACCATCTCGTATACAGTACAGGCGTTACTTTCTTCCTATCCAAGAAAATATTACTCAATTATATAATATTATCTAGACAGTCCACGTAAAACATTTGTACGCAAATTTCGCCTGATAACCATCTGACATTCTAATAGTTTGACATCTGACAAAAATAAAATGTTGCAATATAAGTAATTAGAAAAAATATATCGCACATATCTGACATTGAATTATCAATAAAAATCATGAAAATCCAAGATCTTTTTAGAAAAAACCTACAGCCAAAACTATATTTAGTGTTAAAAAAAGGATGGGGAAGATTTCAAGAAATAAAATTATATATACTATTTTATCATATTATGTATAATAAAAAAATAGAGGACCATCGTGGCGCAGAGGCGTAAGCGTCTGCCTGTAAACGCGACGGTTTAAGGGTTCGATTCTCACTCGGAGAAAATGGATTTTTCTATTTCCATTTTCTTCGCTCTGGAAAACTAGGCAAAGCGCGGCGTTGAGTTCCGCCGATCGACACGCAATGCCTCGAAAAAAAAATGACGTCCTACAATCACAAAAACGTTTTCAATTTCCTTTGACATTTATTATCTACATTCTCCATCAGCCATTTGCTCTAAGTTCTCTCTGCCTTCAAAATATTAAACAAACTAAACAAAACTATTTATATTGGCCTGATCCAGCCTTCCAGTCCTAACCACGTTATGCAAAAATATTACAAATATACTCGATAATTCTTATACCTACATACAATGGCTGTATGACTAAAATATAAAAAACGTCAATATTTTCAAGATTTTAAACAAGAATTAGATAAAGTGTAAGCGACTGATACAAGCGCTAAGGGTTATAATATAATATGACAGATCAAAATGTCAGGCTGTAGGTATCAGTCACAGCTCGTTATATTTGTAAGCTATCGTGGTTCACCTTGATCCTGCTTGGCTTACTGGTCTAGATCATTTATTTGTTTAGCTCTAATCTTCAAAGTATGGAAAATTAAAAAAAAATTACTAATTTCTATTAATTTGATTGTAGTTATAATAAAGTCATTATGAATATAACAAAATAATTATATATCATGATGAATTTGAAATTTAGTAACTTATAATTTACAAAACTTTTCCAATCACCACAAATTAGTCATCGTCTAATGTTTGCAAAGAAAAAAAAACAAAACGTCATTCATAGACAGTAAAATGAAGAGGTACGTCTTGCTTGTAAATGCGAAATAATAATTCCTTATCGGTTAATACTCGGGCAAAGATAAACAATTATTAAAAGATCTCCCTATATTATTACCTACTACGTTTATGATGTTTTCGCGTGTGGGAAATATGGCGGCTAGAGTATAAAATTATAACATGAAAATATACTTAGACTTGATCACAGTATTATTAGTTTGTGAGATATTATAATTTTTGTGCTCAACTGGCACGCTCGGAACGCCATAATTAAAGAGAAGAAGAAGAAGAAGATATTATAATTTAAGGAGATAAGACTATACTTAATGAGTAAATCTTATATGACTATGCAGGGAAATATGAGGAAAATTGCTATATTACCTAGGTATAAATTCAGTTTTACGTCATCATTGACATTGATAAACAAATAAAGTAAACCAGAACCTGCCTTTTGAGCCGGTAGTAGCTTCTAAATTCTAATAGATTAATATTAGAATTTAGAAGCTACTACCGGCTCAAAAGGCAAGTTCTGGTTTCTGGCGACACACTCAGGATCTTTTTTTAGATTCACGCTTTATCCCGCATATTGCAGGGTAGGCAGAGGGAACTGCAGAAACCATAAGAACCTAGTGTTATGACTCTCTTAGACTTGCTTAATTTCTGCTTTCTCCGTCCCCCCTTTCCGCCTGTTTCGAGACATTGCGTGTTGAGAGGCGGAACTCAACGCCGTTAAACTAAACTCAAGTTTAGTTTAGCGGCGTTGCATTATACGTATATACTTTAAGTAGAACTACACGCTATGTTTTGGATATACGGAGGGCAGAAAGAATATATTTACAAGACACTCTTGCACTAAATCCAAATTACGTTGGAATAATAAAATGTAGAGAAAAAGCTTAAATTATAATTATCAAGTGTTTTTGTAAACGGAACTATTCAATTTGGAATGCCCTTTTTTTCCACTTCTTTTTGGCATATCTTATACATAGCTGATAGTACTATAACAATATGACCATGAAAATAAATATATAGTTTATCTATATATTGCAAATTCATGTATGAAACTGTCACATTAGACGCCTTATCTTGATGTATAGCGTATTATCTTATGGGCTCACTAGCAATGACCTTCAAATGAGAAAATGAAGCGGTTTTATTATGGAAACTTAATGACGCAAAATGCAAAATAATAAAAAATGCATATATATTTAAAACTGAATCTAAATTCAAAGTGCCAATAAAGAAAAAACAAAACTAGCATGACTAGTTTGCCATTCGTTACACATACAGGGTCTTTGGTATTTAAATAATATTTCTTATCAGGCAATTGCTTTTATGTTCATTTTCCTTTTACTTAATTGCCAGTGAACAATAGCATTGTGTGTGTAATTGTGTGTAGTTCTTTCTATTGTATATATATATATATATATATATATATATATATATATATATATATATATATATATATATATATATATATATATATATATATATACATATATATATACATATATATATATATATATATATATATATATATATATATATATATATATATATATATATATATATATATATATATATATATATATATATATATATATATTTTGAGGACCGTCGTGGCGCAGAGGCGCAACGTCTGCCTGTAACGCGACTAACGCGACGGTTTCTGGGTTCGATCCCCAGTCGGGAAAGATGGATTTTTCTATTTCCATTTTCTTCGCTCTGGCAACTAAGGCAAAGCGCGGCGTTGAGTTCCGCCACTCAACACGCAATGCCTCGAAAACGGCGGAAAGTGGGGACGGAGTAAGCAGGGACTAAGTAACGGAGTGTCTTAACACTAGGTTCTAATAGTTCCAGCAGTTCCCTCTGCCTACCCTGCCATGTGCGGGATAAAGCGTGAAGCTAAAAAAAAAAAAAAAAAAAAAAAAAAAAAATATATATATATATATATATATATATATATATATATATATATATATATATATATATATATATATATATATATATATATATATATATATATATATATATATATATATATATATATATATATATATATATATATATATATATATATATATATATATATATATATATATATATATATATATATATATATATATATATATATATATATATATATATATATATATATATATATATATATATATATATATATATATATATATATATATATATATATATATATATATATATATATATATATATATATATATATATATATATATATATATATATATATATATATATATATATATATATATATATATATATATATATATATATATATATATATATATATATATATATACAATTTCATAGATGACTGCGTAGACGCCACAACTAAAGAGAACAATAAGACATAATTGCTAATTTAAACTTCTCTCAAAATGCAAATTATTTAATTGCTTTTTTATATTGCAACAGTTACCTACTTAATAAATTAATTAAACAATTAAAACGCTTTTTCTGCGCGGTTTATATGGCTGTTAGAATTTGTACTATTTGTATTTGTAGAATTTGTCATCTTAGTGTCAAGGCACTCCGTTTTCCGGTGTTTGCCCGAATAATCATTGTCGAAATGTTGCATCAGTAGCGGAACTCGACGCCGCTGCTTGCCTCGATGGTCTTTTGATTCAATAATGGCTTAAAAATATGCGTACAATTGACGTTATATGTAAAATTGACACTATAAGCCCATCCCTATAGTAAAAAAGGTTATTCTTAAGTAAGTAGTACACCGACAATACACGTAAGTTGCTGTAGCGGAAGTTGATGAATATACAAGTATTATAAACAGTATAATTAGGCCACCGTGGCACAGTTTGACCTTTACCTGTAAAAGGCAATGGTAGTTGGTTTGATACCACCTCGGGGTAGTGATATAAAAATGAAATCTCTGCTTTGGCAAAGCAAAATGCATTATGGAGTTTTGCCACTCAATACTCAATGTCTCAATATGGCGTGGGGACACTAGACCTTAGTTATTAGGAAAAAAACTTAACCAAAATAAAATTTTAAAATATGATTATATGGAAAATGTTGTATATGTTGGCGTTAAACCAAGATTTTGCTGTTAGGAGTCCATTTTCACGAAAAAATAACAGAGTAATATCAATTGATTTATTCTCGTACGATAATTTATACAGAAGCGATCAACTTTACATAATTAGGTTCTTTTTACTTCATTAACACCTGACATTTCTGTTCAAAACACGAAAATAATTCATAAATAACTTCAAATTGTAAATAGGTTTTATTGATTTGAAGCAAAACATTAATGTCAATATTAAATACTTTCGAAATATGTATAGAGACGGAAATTAATTAATTTAAATATAAGATACCTCTGTCATATTTACTTCTTGTATTAAAAATCGTAAATTTGCGCCCATATATATGTTGTTTATTTACCAACATGAGGACATATTAAAAAGTGACAGACAAAAGACGGAGAACAATAAAACGAAATCGGTGTCAATGTCTCGAGCCCTCGATACGGAGCGACACTTCAGCGTGCTAACGAGCGTTGATAGAATATTATATATGTATATATAAACCCGCTACAATGCCATTATATATTGCAAAGTGTTCTTAAAAAAAAATTCACATTTTATTTAGGACACTGGTAAACTAGTAATACTCTCTTTTTCTCATTTTCCATCTAATTTTTGAGATATTGTGTGCAGAGTGAAGAAACTCTCTTTTATGCTTTGTTTACTTTATAGAGCGAGGTAATTAATAAAAAATACTTCCTTTAATCTTGAAGTGGGAATCGAATCCACAAACGTCGCGTATACAGTCCTACGATGTTTGCAGTGTCACAGCGGCCTCAATTACTCTTATTAACTTCACAGTATGGCCGTATCATGTTTTTATATGTTTACTTTAATTTCATATGTAAATTAAAGTAAGTTCATATAAACAAAATTTGTGTTCACGTAAGGAAACGGGAAAGTTTTAAATTGTGCCAGGCTACTATAGATACTTGTGACTACATAATAAAATATTGACATAGATTGTTTACAACTTAGTTTATACATTATGGGATGGGCATTTTAATTTAATGGTATTACACATATTTAACATTTAAAAATAATTACATATATATACTACGCGACGTCTCATAGAACAACGAAAATACAAAGCTACAAGGGGTTTTTGAAATGTAAACGTTAACAACATAATGATTTACACTTAAATTATAATGATTTAATCAAAACAGGGTTTAAACCCTAGGTTCAATAAGCCAAAGTAACGTAAGCTATACCCACATGTGGTTGAGTGGTGGAACTCAACACCGCGCTTTGCCTAGTTGCTAGAGCGAAGAAAATGGAAATAAAAAAATCCATCTTCCCGGAGTGGGAATCGAAACCAGAAACCGTTGCGCCTCTGCGACACGACGGTCCTTAACGAAAACGAAAACTGAGACTATGTCATGTTCCATATACAACTGTTATTTCCAATTCTGACCACAAAAACTAAGTCCCCGATGAATATTAGTCTACTCTATTTATTATTTCTAGTTTAGTCTACATTTGTCTTATTAAAACGCAGATAATACTGTAGATAGGACATTATTCATTCAACCGGTCTCATATTCACTTGACGGCGTCGTCAATTTACAAATTGAAATGCCAATTGGCGTCCTGGTACAATTGGAGCTGCCCTCTATACTGAAATATCAGGTATTATATAATTAAATAGCTACATAATAACTACATAAAAATTAGAATAAGCTATAAGCATCGGGGCCTACTCAAACAAAGTATGAAACAAGAGCTATAATAACCTAAGTTCAGAAACTTTCAAGTGCAACCCGCCTACTTAAAACATATATGAACCTGTATTCTACAATAAAAACGTACAGAAGCCACAAGTTCTTTTCTCGCACAATAAGTATATTTTTTTTTTTATTTATGGCATGTTAATCATATTAATACTGGAGGAAGGACACATACAAGCATAAGGACTCCCCCGGTGTATGAAGAGGAATCGCAGCGTTTGGTGCTCTGGTCTCTTAAACTACCTCACGAGGGATAAAGCGTGAAGATATATATATATATATATATATATATATATATATATATATATATATATATATATATATATATATATATATATATATATATATATATATATATATATATATATATATATATATATATATATATATATATATATATATATATATATATATATATATATATATATATATATATATATATATGTATATGTATATGTATATAAGAAGAAATTCTTTTGGTGTTAGTCAGAGCCACCTCAAGCACTTTATTGTCGTACCACATACGTAAATGCGAACCCATTCATGAACAAAAGTCACTTATAAATATACAAAAGTTTTGTTAGTATAATTCACCGGTAGGTACTAGAACGCTGTGCAAAGGTTAGTTTTTAAATTATATATACACTAGATTTTTTATTCATTTTGGGACAGAATGACATGACACGGTCCATATATGTTATACTCATGTCAATGTCAATATATGTTATACGTGTTAATTCAACATAATGCAGTAAAAAAATAAAAACTTAAAACGGTTAACTGACTTCGTTTATGGTGATCATAATCTAAAGCGACTATTTACTATGTTCCATAGGAATATTTTTACGTACACGTAATTTTCAAATTAAGTGCGAGGACTGTTTTATTTTAACGTGGTATCGTGATATTTTAAAAACTAATTAAATGGGACTGATAGGTATAATTCCTTTTTCAAAATCTATTGAGAAATGAATCTAAATATAGTAGAATAAAAAAAAACAAATTAGGAAGTACCATCATCATCATCATCACAAACGAAGAAGAACAGAAGTACCAAGTATCATCACAGTCGCTTATGTGGAACATATTGATTGTGTTTTTCCTTTTATTTATTCAGTTAAGTGCTAATTTATATACAATAAATAAACAAAAAAAAAACGCAAAACAAAAAAATATGCAGCAAGTCTTTTTTAGATGTGGTGATTAAATTTTTCATAAATCTACCATATGACGTCATTGCGATCCTTGAAATTATGTATAGTAGGTATTGTATACGCAGGTCTAACTACAGTTACTTTTGTAACATTTTTCCCAATTATATGTTGTGTTGTTTACAATTAAAAATATTTGATACTATCGTCGCAATCGTAAAAGTGGAAAATCCTATTTCTTCTTTTAGGAAAGGATTATTTCCAATTTCGCATTTATGGAAAGACTAAATGCGTGGTTGAATTCCGTCATGAAACAATGTGTTTATGTGTCAAATTAAAGTGGAGAGTGGAGACATTTTGATCTGAAACTCTCTCTGTTTTACTTAAACTTAAACTCCATCTATATTTTGTTTAAGTCATGGTTATAAAGTTTTTTTTTAATTTTACGTTTAATCCTGCTTATCACAGGGACCACAGGAACCTAATGTTAAGACTTTTTCTAGGCATCGCGTATTAAGTGGTGGAACTCAACGCCGCGCTTTGCCTAGTATCCAGAGCGAAGAAAGAGAAAAAAAAAAAAAAAGAAAACGTCCATCTTCCCCGAGTGGGAATCGAACTCACAAACCGTCGCGTTTATAGGCAGACGCTATGCCTCTGCACCATAAAGAATAACAACAAACCACTTAATTAACATATGCCTTAGAGGCATGAAAAAAAGTAAACAAGAAATATAAAACAAAACAAAAATACTCGAAAATATATATATATATATATATATATATATATATATATATATATATATATATATATATATATATATATATATATATATATATATATATATATATATATATATATATATATATATATATATATATATATATATATATATATAAAACGTTTGAAAAATATTTAGAAAATACACGTCTAAAAGTTTTCCTCTTCACTTTGAATGAAGCGAAGCTCTCACCGCAGCGTATGGAAACGTGACCAAGCCTGACATTTTCTTAAGATCTCGGATAAAAGGTGGCTCGCTATATATAGAACCATATAATGGCGTTTTAATGAAATGCCTTTTTACGTTTACTTGACATTTCTTAAATACGATTTAGTAGACTGCCTGCGACTTTGGCCGCAGATAAAATAAAATGATATAATAGTTATATCGCAGCCTCCCTCTTCAAATAATAATGTAATATGTTTCAATTCAATTGTTCAAGTAGTTCCTGAGATAAGCGTATTTAAAAAAAATCAACAAACTCAACACTATGTTTTTAGGAAGTAGACATATATCACTAAGTTATTATTAGTAAATGGTCTACGATAACATGTATATATAAAGTTACAATCATAAATACATAAAAATTTGCAACAAATAGAATAAAAAGTACTATAGAAGTTAAATAGAGGCTATTGTAGTCACCATCATTTTTCAACGCAACTGTTTAAATAGTTCCTGAGATAAGAGCATTAATTTAACGATTATCCAACTCAGCCTTATATCTTTAGGAAGTAGATATAGAACATAATTTTGTTATTATTAGTAAACAATTTATGATGATATGTATATACAAAGTTACAATCATAAGTGAATAAAATAAAATTTATACGAACTAAATATTAAAAATAAACGGAGGCTATTGTTTGTCCCAAACATACGAAAATTGCAGGTTCAATCCCCACCAGGGGGTTTTACTTATTTTTCTTTTGACTTTAGTATACCTATGCGATTTTCTAACTACCTAACTAGACTACCTTGACATATGCTATATAAACCGTGTAAGCACTTTAATAAAAAAGAGTATGTATGCCAAAAGAATTATCAAATCACCTTATAAGCATCAAAGAAGAAAATGGTGACTATTTATTAGGATTTCTCTGTTTAATTTGCAAGAGACTACATTTTTTTTTATAGCTTCACGCTTTATCCCGCACATGGCAGGGTAGGCAGAGGGAACTGCAGGCACCGTGGGAACCTAGTGTTAAGACACTCCGTTGCTTAGTCTCTGCTTTCTCCGTCCCCGCTTTTCGTTTTCGAGGCATTGCGTGTTGAGTGGCGGAACTCAACGCCGCGCTTTGCCTAGTTTGCCAGAGCGAAGAAAATGGAAATAGAAAAATCCATCTTCTCCGACCGGGAATCGAACCCAGGAACCGTCGCGTTACAGGCAGACGTTGCGCCTCTGCGCCACGACTGTCCACAAATTATCTATTTTTAATATTTCATATTCAAAAGTATCTTCACAGTTCGCAGTATAACGACCTCAGGGTCAACGAATTTGTTCCGTACAAAAACATTCAATGATAAAAAAATCGCTTTAGTGATTTATACACAATGCCGTCTATAAATTGTATAAAAACATTAGACAACATATAAGCTACCAACACTTAGTTTATAAACGCTTGGTGTTTCACTTCAATTACGAAGAATAAAAAAAAAGTTAGTCGTAGAACAGGGCTATAGCGCCTGACGGTTAATGTAATGGTAGTAAGTTCAATCCCAATTCGGGAATTTTTTTTTATTTCCTGGACGACACGACAAAGCGCGGCGTTGAATGCAAAGGTATAAATATGTATCACCAATATGTTAGGAATAAAAGAAAACGACAAGAAACTCAACAGTACAGTACAGTACCGTACAGTACACACACAGACACACACACACACACACATACACACATACACACATTATATACATACATATACATATATACATGTATGTTATAGACATATACACATGTATATGTGTCGCAGTTGGAGCGCCATCATGACATCATTGAAGCGCCACCGATACAATCTAGATACTAATATACTACCACCATTATTGTGAGTTCAGAAGAATATTCATAATCGGGTTTTAGTATTATATAATAAAATAGGATTCTTATATCCTGCGATCTTAGGGTTGAAACACCCGAAACAAAAAAAAATATCAAATAAACATTATAAAGTAAATCATAGTAACCGTAGCAGTAACTGTTTTACGACTCGATACTGGTATCAAATTACACAATTACTATTATACTAATGACGTAATTAATTAACTAATAGAATTAGATTAATTGTTCACACACTATACTCTGGAATAGCTATTTTAATCAGGGTTCGTGTGTTTCACTTAATTAACGTCTATTAGCCTGTCACTAACCCCGTGTAAGCTGTTTCGTTGGAAAATTAGATCCTATATATTAACCTATAGTAGTAAAACTGAGTTGCTGGTTGACTGATTGACAGAAAGTACGGAGGCATGCTAAAATTTTACATATGTGTCTAGGGTACATTAGAAATAAATACTCAAACTCCTACAAAATAAATGGAGATTTCGGTACAATTCATGTTTCATTAAAGAAGTATAGAAAAAAGAAGTGCCTTAACACTTCGTTTTTTCTGTTTTAAGCGGTGAAGCGTGAACCTATTTATTTGTATTAGTAATACATCTTAGTCTATTTTTTATGGAAGATCATAGTGACTGAACTCTCTGTTCTCCGCTTTAAATGAATCCTTGATTCGTGAAGATTCTATTACTTTTGATGAGGACGTCATAGTTTAGAGGCGTAGCTTCTGCGTATAAACGTGATAACTTGTGGGTTCGATTCGCACTCGGTGAAGATGGATTTTTCATTTCCACTTTTTGCTCTGGCAACTAGGCAAAAGTTGAATTCCGCCACTCAACAAAAGACGCAAAAGCGGTGAACGGAGTGTTTTACCATTAGGTTCTCACGGTTCCCGCGATTCCCTCTGCTTAGCTTGCTTTGTGTGGGATATAGCGTGAAGCTATGAATTACTTTTGATTGAGCCGCACCCATATTTATAGTACTTATTTAATGCAAGTACAACGTTGCGTTATTTAAACATGTTTCCTTCTTGTTGAAATGACGAGATTATGTTTATCATTGCCATACGCAATTTCCTTATCTATTGCAAAGATTCATAAATATAGTATCTACTACTTAAAACTCTTTCCACTATGCTTTAGTGGAATATAATTAATTTTCCAAAAATTCGAACATAAAAGAAATAAACGATAGGTTTTCTCATCTTTGATTTTCACGATTTTCAAATTTATAAAACATGTCTAAATAAAAATTACACAAAAAATCTGCCCAGAAAATATATAAATTCATTTGAACACAAAATGTCCCTCTATTTATTAACTAATTTTAATAATTTTTTTTTAGCTTCACGCTTTATCCCGCGCATGGCAGGGCAGGCAGAGGGAACTGCAGGAACCATGGAACCTAGTGTTAAGACATTCCGTTGCTTAGTCCTTGCTTTCTCCGTTCCCGCTTTCCGCCTTTATCGAGGCATTGCGTGTTGAGTGGCGGAACTCAACGCCGCGCTTTGCCTAGTTTTCCAGAGCGATGAAAATGGAAATAGAAAAATCCACCTTCCCTGATTAGGAATCGAACCCACAAACCGTCGCGTTTTTATGTAGACGCTTATGCCTCTGCGCCACGACGGTCCTCAATTTTAATAACCATATCTTTAACAAAATGAAAACAAAAGTAGAAAAGATTACCTGAAAAGCGAACACAACGTATCCGGTCAAGTGCGGCTCGTGCAGCACGTCGTGCATTGATCGCAGCGTGGAGCCGAGGTAGACGTTGATCACTTGAGCGGGCAACAAACCCAGTAGCGTTGCTAGGTGATAGCCGCATCCTCGCACGTCACTTACCTGTAAGTGTGGCAGATATTAAGCTGTATATTTTCTTTTAAAGAGATTTTTAGGATAAATACTTGTTTATTACTTTATTTTCCGCCTTTTTCGAGGCATAGCGTGTTGAGTGGCGGAACTCAACGTCCCGCTTTGCCTAGTTGCCAGAGTGAAGAAAATAGCAATAGAAAAATCCATCTTCCCCGAGTGGAAATCGAACCCACAAACCGTCGCGTTTCCAGACGCTTACGCAACTGCGCCACGACATATTTTCTTATAACTAAATAGGTACTTAATACCTTCTTTTAAAAATATAAAACACTTCACTTTCTTTACTTGTTCATTTAATTTATCCAAACATACCTACGAGTATATTATAAAAAAAACCACCTACAATAATACGCTCTACATAACCCCCATTAACTGGCTCGTAATTAAAATAATCGCCACAATAAATAAATAAGCATCACGCGATAAATTTACATATAAACACAAACGTTGAAAATAGTGCTTGAACATGGAAAAGTCATAAATATTTCTAAAATATTGTAACACAGGAAAATATTAGCTTTCTAACTAAATAGATACCTAATACCTACACAGGTACCTAATACCTAGACACAGGTACCTAATACCTATATCTATGTAAGACAAACGTCTACCTCAAATACTGGGGGTAGTATTGTCTTGTCACGTCAAACAAAGACAGTTGTGTAAGCGATATCGAGTTCTATTTCCGGTTAGGTTAAACTAACGTTGCTTAGTGACAACCTTGTACGTTACATTAGCGTGGCGGTGAGTTCCTCGACTAAACACACAATATCCGCAAAATTACAGCTACAGTACCATGCGAGAAGAGAAACGAAAAAAAAAGCTACCTCTTGATATTTTAACATGTATAATGGAATGTTACAAGCGAATACAATCTCTTCACAAATAAGTTATTAATAATTATGTTAATTAGACGTTTAGTTCGTAAGGAATTGACGGAACGAATTAAACGTTATAATTAAAAAATACATACATATTTATAAAACAAAGTGGTAAGTGTTTGACTGTACAACGTGCACGCGATGGTTGTTATTTGCTTATATAGTTCCCTCGGTTTAACTTGACAAAGCAAAAACGTGATGTTATGTTTAGCTGTCAACATTATTAAATAGAAAATAGAAAATTATATATATATATATATATATATATATATATATATATATATATATATATATATATATATATATATATATATATATATATATATATATATATATATATATATATATATATATATATATATATATATATATATACATATACATATACATATACATATACATATACATATACATATACATATACATATATATATATATATATATATATATATATATATATATATATATATATATATATATATATATATATATATATATATATATATATATATATATATATACGCGCGTGTGTATGTATATTTTCACATTTAAAACCGGCCAAATGCCAGACGTCATTATTTTGGTGGGGCGCGGCGTTTTGATTTTTAAATCAAACTTAAAAGTCCCGAGCGGGGCACACTTAGTCCCGCTTTTCGAATCAACTACTTATATCGTCCGCGCAGCGTGCAGATGTACCGGTCGTCACGCGATTGATTTTATCATCAACTATTGCTTTTGTTTTAACTAATTCTTCAATATGGAGAATTCTTCATATTTATTAAAGAGAAGAAGGAAACTTTAAAAGAATTTGATTTTTTATAGAAATATTACGTATTTATGTAAAAATATTTATTGTTGTAACTGACAAATTGTAAGTTTCGATTTGTACGCTGATTTTATTATTGGAAACACCAAATTTTTCGAACGAATAAAACTTGTCGGATGTTTTAAATTTTTTCTTTTTCAGAGAACTAATAGTGAGTCACGCGGTTAAAAGAGATTTTACGTAAACGTAATTTTCTACTGAAATAAAATTAATTATTTATATTTAATAATTGCTGATTATATAAGTTTTTGTACTGTGTCTTGCTGTGAAGAAAATAATCCCCCTTTTCTAACTCAAAAAGTTCACAAATACCGACTTGGTGAAAAAAATCTGGCAACGCAGTCGCACACCGATAGGTCCATACAATTTTTAATACTGTATGTCAATAGACTGTACATACATTAAAATGTACTAAGCAACTAAGTAATTTTATAAAGATTTTCTGTTTTTACCTATATATTATATTTTTTGACTTTTTGCTTTTTCCAAATATTCTAAAGAACGTAGTTACGTTGATTTGCTTTTTGGGTTCCGTATTTAAAATGTACGGAACCGTAAAAGGGGACGATATGACAAAGTATTGTCAAATTAAATGGAGGTCACAACTTCTATTCATGCGTGAGGCACAGTTTTGCATTATAGAGACGTGCGACCCTGATCTGATTTGTTGAATTAGAATTGTTCTATAATTAGAACGTCAATAAAATTAAAATCTATTTTTGTCTCAGATCTAATGGGAATCGAACCTACAACCATTGGGATAAAAGTCAAGATGGTTTTATATACCTACTTCTTCTAAGACGCGCTTTAAAAATAACTCTTGAATGTTTAAATTAAGCTTAAAATGCTAAAATAGCAGCATAAGCTTTATTTTAAACAAACTAATATAGTGATGTAATTACGTTACATCTCGCTAATATTTTGTTAGTAAACCGAGATGATGCTGAAAATATTTTCTAATTCGAACGGACGCTTCGCTCTCGTGTTTACGAAAAAATATTACAGTACAGTCATCGTGGAAGAATTTGATTTTAAGCCGGCGCGTAAACATGTAAATCGTATATAAAATTTAGATTGTAACTACTGAACCGAATAATTTAGTATAAAAAGAAATATATTAATATAAAATATTTAACTTATACTTGCTTTCTCTAGAAAAATATGTTTTAATACAATATAATGTTTAAGCAAAAAATATAATATATTTATAGCTTCACGTTGTATCCCATAGCAGGGAGAGATAGCCTAGACATTCCGACATTCCGACATTCCGGAATAGAACTCAGAACTCTGAGTCGCCTTTATAAGCAGACGCTATTGCCGCTGCGCCAAGACGGCCCAAAAATATAATATTTTTTTTATATTATACGATAGCAAACGAGCAGAAAGGTCATCTGATGTTAAGTGGACACCGTCGCCTAAACGCCTCCCGTCCACTTGAGAGGATGTGGATGCGTTACCATGACATAGAAGAATATTGTCTGATAATTGTAATTCAATATTATTTCATAGCACAACAAATAACAAAAACTTCAATATGTTACGGTGAAAAACAAAAATATTCTGATAGAATAATTACTAAAAAAACATAAGCTTTTACTTAATAAATCAAGAAAAGTTGAACTCATACGTTATAAATACCTTTACAATTTGAGTCACTCAACAGCCATCAAATATACTTTACGAGCGCAATAAAGACCAACATATTAGCTTTGTAATGAAGAAATTACTATCTTATCTATATAGTGTACTAATTTCATAAGTGCTTTATTTAATTAGTCATCGTTAAATATCGAAATACACAGCTTGTCTAACTGACAGTATCTAAGAATAAAGTAGTATTATAGATTTTCATTAGTATAACATTTTATTTTACTTTAACCAGAAAATTATATCAATATTTCGAAAATATTCCCTTGAACACAATAGAGCTACAAAGAAAAAGATATATTTAAAAATGAAGTTTAAATCCACTAAATAACTCACTCTTAACTCCACTACTAACTAACCGCCATTTTGCGATTTTGGTATGCAAAAGAGACTTCTTCACTTTTTCACTTTCATAAATAACTGTAATAATTTGCATGTTCTTAATAGATAGAGCATTTAAAAAGTTCATTTAAATATGTTATACTATTAAACATAAATAATAAAATTAAAAAAAAAAACACGGTTAAATTTTTGACGCCGAGAAGAAGCCATCGCGACGCAGCAGACGTTGAGTTAATGATTGAGAACCGTTTGACTAAATACATAGCAGTTTCTGTTATAACTCTCAATTTCTGGATAAAAATAAATATAAATAGTATAGCTTTTCCAGTGACGTAGAAAAATCTGCTATACTGCGTTCCCCAGTAAAACATGCTAAGTTAGAAATATTGACAAGAGAGATGAGTTAACCCCATCATCCATAGACCTACGCACGGATTATTATGTCTCGAATTCTAGTACGAAGCGGAAAGCATTAACACCTAGTGTTCTCTCTGTAGTCATTCTATATACAGAAACAAGCCTGTAAAAAAATTTAAGAGCCTAAATCAAAAAGAAAAAAAAAAACGAAAATTCATACAAACGCTTCCCGATCTCCACGTATAAGTGGGAGCCTTGAACAAGAAGCTGCAGATATAAAATGGTAAGATATAACAATCGATGTAGTGAAGAAGGTTAATGTCGCATGCACTTGCCAAGTAAGCTGATTAGCTCTGCGCACATATATGCGCTGTAGACGATACTATTGTTCTTGGCTATCACTTATATAGAGCAATGCGTCGAATTGCGTAAGGAAAACATTTCAAAAAAACTACGGAGAGTGAATTAAATTAAACTATTTTTCCAGCGTGTTCTGTTGGTAGTGTCTTAAAATGAGATGGAAAGTGGACCACAGAGTGGTTTAGTACTAGGTACTACCACTAGGTTTCCACCACCTACACTGCTATATGAATCAGTTCTTAGAAAATGAGGAAATTTCGTTCCCCGGGTAAAATCGATGCACTACAACAGTCTCAAATATAATAACTTTTATTTGAATTTAACAAAGTTTATAACAAGTTTTCAACACGCTTTCAAGCAAGTACACAATATAGAAGATTGAATACGAGGCGACAGAACGTCTGGCGCCACAGTTCTGTGCTTATCCAAATAAAATCAGTCAATAAACGGCACTAAGCTGCGACGAGACAATATATATAGAGCCAAACGAATTTCTAATTATGTATCATAAAATACGCATATATGTGTGTATGCGTAATCGATCTTTTTTACCATGAATATTATTTTAAATCTTACTGAAGCAACCCTTAAAGTTAACTATAATTTAAATTAAATAGCTTTTTCCCGCATATAGGTATCAGGATAGACTGAGAGAAAAACTTTCCACACAATTTGAGTGAGTTGAGTGGTGGAACACAGAACTAGGATATGCAATATTTTTTATCCGAGTACCCAGTGGGAATCGAAATCACAATCACGTTTCGAGTCACTGTGCCAGTAAAATTTATATAGTAAAAAGATATTACCAAAATGACCAGACCGTCGTGGCGCAGAGGCGCAACGTCTGCCTGTAACGCGACGGTTACTGGGTTCGATCCCCAGTCGGAGAAGATGAATTTTTCTATTTCCGTTTTCTTCGCTCTGGCATCTAAGGCAAAGCGCGGCGTTGAGTTCCGCCACTCAACACGCAATGCCTCGAAAACGGCGGAAAGTGGGGACGGAGTAAGCAGGGACTAAGTAACGGAGTGTCTTAACACTAGGTTCTTATATAGTTCCTGCAGTTCCCTCTGCCTACCCTGCCATGTGCGGGATAAAGCGTGAAGCTAAAAAAAAAAAAAAAAAAAAAAAAAAAAAAAAAAAAAAAAAAAAAAAAAAAAAAAAAAAAGATATTACCAAAATATTGGCATTAAGAATATCCCACATACTCAAACGGCTGGGCCAAAGGTTTGTAAAAGAGTTTTGTACTTAAAGACTAAAATTTATGCAATGAATTTCTTTTTTATAACCTAAACTTAAAATAAATTAACTCTACCAGTGTTACAAGTTACAATTCACTTGAAACAATCGATAAATCCACAAATAGATCAGTTAGACTCATCTTTTATTGCACGTTTATAACAGGCTAAATATACACCGTACGCTAAAATAGATTACTATCAATAACAAAAACAAATGAGCATTAATAACATGTTATTCGAAGCAACGGAGTGTCTTAACACTAGGTTCATATGGTTCCAGCAGTTCTCTCTGCCTACCCTGCAATATGCGCTTATCATTTTTAGTTAGAATTTAACGGAACCATGTTGGTATATTTTATGACACCTAATCATACATAAATGGTTATTCATTGAAAATGATTATTACACAATAACTAATGAAATATGACACTCGTGACTCGTCTAATCGCTTATATACAGCTCCCCAAGGAAACCCCAACGTTTTAATATATTACTGCTTTCGCTATTTAGTAAATATATATGTATTTATATGTAATAATATATGTTTATAGCTGTGATGTAATTATATGGCATTCAAATACTAATTCCGTACATAGTAATAAAAGAAAATGAGAACGACTATTTTTTTTAATATAAATAACACTAATGTAACTAAACAGTGGATATTTTTTTTGGGCATTTGTTCTTCAAATTTAAGAAATCAACTTCACAATTTCGAATAAAAGCTGTTTCTTAAAAAAATGTCTAGGTTTATGTGAATGATACAGATATACTAAAGAAAAAAAAATAATGATTTATCATTGGAAATATTGCCATAGATTACAAGAATTTTTTCAAAATTACTCTACAGCACCACTATGAACTTAACTTCGTTTACTTACTTAAATTGTTTTTTTTTTAGCTTCACGCTTTTATCCTGCACGTGACAGGGTAGGCAGAGGGAACTACAGGAACTATAGGAACCTAGTGTTAAGACACTCCGTTGCTTAGTCACTGCTTTTTCCGTTCCCGCTTTGTTTTTACTTAAGTAAATATTTCCACAATTTAAAATTAAATGAAAACAGCCTTAACACAATAATATAACAGCATTGTTATTTATTTAGCTTCGTTTTATTATTGATTGTCATCTGACTCTCACGTTGTGACGAACATGTCCTTGTCGAATCCCCCCGATATCGTCGTAGCGGACCGAGCATGCAACGTTGTGTATGTGTTGGCTACGTAGTACACCTACTATATGGAGCCAAATCATGATGTAATTCAAAGGGCTAGTCTGGTGTGATCCAGCTTAGATCCGATTTTCACTTGTCATTAAACTACTACTATACGTATATACGTACATACATACCTAAGTATATACTATATATAATAGTAAACTGTGAGGCATCATAGAGCACGCAACGTTAGTGAGTTCGATTCCCGCTTGGGGAAGATAGAGTTTTTCATGTTCCATGTCTTCCACCCTTGCAACTAGTAATATCTCGAAACACGCAATACCTCGAAAGACAGAAAGCGGGAAACCGAGTTTCCTACGGTTCCCTCTGCCTACTTTGCTATGAGAGGGATATAGCGTGTAGTTAGAAAAAATTTAACTATACGTAGCTGATCTCACTACACGCCTATAAACGATTTAAATCTTAAACTACTTGACTGGTTTATAAGTGTTCTATTTAGAAGCCGTCCCAGATTACTCAGTCTTAGTCAAAAACAAAATTAAGTATAATTCCAGATTCCAGGTTTATACAAAATATAATACACATGTTTTCTGTCTTAGGATCGTCATATATTAATGTTATTACATAACAAGAAATCTATGAATACAATAAATGGAATGAAAAGGCCAGGCTTTTGCTTCTGGTAGAAATAACATTTTATTACGACACAGCAGAAATTTACAGCGTACTTAAAGGTATTTTAAGGCTGCCTTTGCTTTTATACCCGTCAATTATGATTTTAATTTTTACAAATATTTTAAATCTGTTATAATATTATATACAAGTTTTTTAAATATAACTTTTGACAAGAAGTTAAGTTCCAAGTAAGCACTAAGACTGGCATTTAAGTTGGTACAACGAAGGTCTTAACAATTTTGTTATATTGTTGTATTAAAAGATAAAAACGTGTAATTTACAATATAAATCTCATAAAAAATACATATATATTTATTACTTTTATGAAAAATATTTTTTACCGCGAGAAGAAACCTAGAGCTGCGATATATTTCATCTAAACATGTCACCGAGAAGCCAATGAAAAATCGAATTTACCGAGCGAAGCCTTGGTAGGTCACTAGTTAAAGTGCAAAAATAGAACGTAAGCATACGTGACGTGAGCCACTGTAGTAATATAAAAACATGTGTACATAACAGATGTCGATAAATAACTATATCGAGAGGTGTGAATGGAGTACACAAACACTTAGTGTAATGTGTATATTATATATAGAACCTCTATATACAGTGTACATAATTGTAAATCAAAATTATCAACAAAATTATATAATTTTTGAATATAAATGACATATATTCTGGCTTGATTTTGAAATTCTGTTTAAAAGTGATATTCAAAAAGACTGTATGACTTATTTTTATATTGGTAACTTTTTTATGAATTACTAGTAAAAGGAGCTAAGTATTTTGTCTATTATAATTTAATATTTTGTTTAAAAAAAAGATAGTTTTTTAATCTACACCTTTATAAGTACTGTATATTATTATAAAATAATATTAAACTTAATCAGTTCTATATACAAACGTTTAAAAAAAATAGGATCGGCCAGTACTAGTATATTGATAAAAAAACATTATGTGCCTTTCTGTTGATTTGTTCGCAAATAATGCAGAAACTACTGGGCTAATATTACAAGGAAAATAAATAAAAAATAAAAGAAAAAAAATAAATAAACACTGTGTGCCGGCGCTGGTGACACTAAGCTGAACATTTTGACCTCATCTAATTAAACACAACCATTATCTCGTAAGTGGCCGTAAAATGATGAAGCGTATTAACCGTCACATTGTACTCTTCACGTCTATCTACATATATTAGTTTCTAAGGTAACGATCACACTCGTATTCTGATATTACAAAGCTGGTAAGTTTATTCTGCCGAAAGCGGCATTCTCAGGTATTAGAGGGTTTCTCTTAAAATTAAAAAAATATTTATTTATATTTTATTTATATTTCGAATTAAAAAAATATTTTTGTATTATATTTACTCAGTTTACTTATCTAGGACGTGGAATATGTGTCTTGCATAAAACCTTAGTTATTCGAATATATACACGTGGGGGAAGTCGCACATAAAAGCTAGTATGTTATATTCAAACAGTTAATGTTAAATTGTTCTTAAAACACATTATTACAACTCCATACATATATTTATTTTAAAATAATCTCGTGCTTTTTGCACGAGTATAAATGTAATATCATATTTTTAAATCCAGTATAAAGCTTTCAGTAAAGTGTGTTTAAAATGGAACCATCGCTTTAATCGGAGCATAAGCTGTGGTTCAAACATCGTTGCATTTAAAAAGTAGTTGACTCTACACGCTGAGGCCGAGTTCTTGCCAAGTCAATCTTTTTCAGTATAAAAAGTGTCGGCTAAGATATTATTTATTTATGACATTATTTATTACAATTATATTAAAATAAAATCTAATTCTATTAAATAATAAAAAAACATGCCAAATGAATAATATATTATGATCATTATTTTTTATAATTTTAAAGTGTTAATCCTAATTGAAGATAGAAAAAGATACTTCAAAAAAAATTATAAAAATTTTGAACGCAGCGGCATTTGACCCGCGACTTCTTGCGATCCGTGTTATATGACTGTATATGATCTTTTTCAGCTCAATTATATTTGTGTTACGTTCCTACAAAAATATAACTAATTATTCAGATAAAAATGAATCGCTTATCATGCGTCAATAATTGTTTTAATTGCTCGTGTTTGTAGTTGTGACGTTAATAATAATTATACAGCACAGATATTTATAAGCTTATTTTTTTTATTAAGTGCAGATATACCACATTATAAAAAAAATTGTCGTTTTCACATATAGCAGGGTAAAAATAGAACTAAATACCTAATAATCTAATACCAACATCTTTTGTTCACCATTTTAGGCTTCATATGAATGATGAATTAAAAATAATTCACACTTGTAGAGTGTAAAAAAATGATCAAATATGAGATGGGCTCATAAACAAAGACAGAGGTTACTATCTCCACTAGTATTTAGTGATTTCTTTTCTGATGCTTAAAGTAATCTATGAAATCTTATAGAGTTTAAGGTATGTTGTGCTATAGCATTGCAAGTACCTATTATTTCTATAAGATCAGTCCCATCAGATGAAACAGTAATATTTATTGTTGTGGACACATAAAAATAAACACTATATACAAAAATGATAAATATTACTGTATTATATTTTGTCATAGAATTATTAACTTCACATGCTGGTAAGTTAAAATAATTTAAAGATTATTTTCAAAATAAAAAATAAAACTGAAATAAAATTTACTAGACTGAATGTAACCTTTTCATAAGACTTTTACTAAATAATTAAGTAGTACTAAAGGCTAACCATAAATTCACCTTGAATTGTATGTAAATTATTAAGAAAGCTTAACATGGTGTTTTCAGTGGCCTTCTAGCAAAGGGCAGAGGGTTAGTTATTTCATGGAATAAGTAATGAGTAACAGGTTTTTATGGCCCATAACGCACTTGAACAGCTTAGTAGGTAGAAAAACCATTTAAAAAGTTAAAAAACACCTACATCTATAGATATATATTTAGGTTTTTTTTTTTCACAATATTCTGACCAGTTAGTATATTAAATTTAAATTAAGACATGTACAAATCCAGATTTCTTAAGCATTTATATTATATTATATTATCTTTTACCTTTAGCTTTGATGTCATAGTCAAATGGTAACAGAGTTGTGTATTTACATTATGTATTCTAAGTTATTTTGATCATAAGTAATATTACCCAGATAATATAGTTCACAACAACCTCTTTGGTTTTATAATATCTATATTTTAGTTTATGCAGTTTGTTTGTTGTTTAACTTTGTGAAGGTATGTGTTAAGCAATATGTTTTGTTTTGTAATTACTTATGTATTTTTACTGGTTATTAGTCTGACGTATGAAGAAAAAAGATTATTAAAAATTTATTTCAATTATTATGAAATACGCAATAAGTAAATGCATTTAGTAACCACATGATATAATTATGACATAAAAACAAAAATTGTTTGCCTCAAAAGGTTTTGTAATTTATTTTCGTCAATATGATTAAGATGAGTTGTAATGATCAATTAAAATAAAAAAAATCTTTTTAAAAAGCTATCAAACAGTTGTATGCTAAGCTAATTTTTAAATAATTTCTGAATGAATATGGCTTCTATATGAAAGAAATGACAGGTAAGTTTTTTTTTATAATTTAATTGTGGAGGCTTTCGTGGCGTTGTGGCATAGCATCTGACAAACGCGATGGTAGTGGGCTTGTACCGAGGCAAAGCGCGGCGTTGGGTTTCGACACTCTACGTGACGCAAATCGCGGAATTAACCTGTCATATCCGCGGTATAATGTGAAAAATTAAAATTATATACACCACAACTTTCCTTCCTAATTATTATGTACAGGGATTAATTTAAATTTTAACTCACTGCAAATATTGTGTTTTGAAGTCCAAAGGGAATCGGCGTCAATCTTGCAAAAAATACGATTTTAAACGCCTGTGGTCCAGAGATCACTTTAAGAAGGGCCCTCGCTGTATCATTCTTAAGAAGCCGGTCGAGTGGCAAGTATCCTCTTAGCATTTTCAATGTAAAGTGCGCTACTGCCACACCGAAATTTGCACTCACGACCACAGTCCCCAACCCTTTTAAAATACCGAATAAATAACCACTCGTTATTATTAACACTAAATATCCGATAGTCACAGGGAAACTCACTATTAAAAATAATCCCATAAATAACAAAAATATTATTTTCGGATCTTGCGCGTCCACCCAGAATAATATAGTCTTTAAGTATTCTTTGAAGAAATATAACACTAACACTAAGCACGTTAGTAATAATATTGAAATAGCAATATTAAATAAATAACTGTATGTTGTCCTGTTGTTTATTTTAGCCCACAAACTTTTCTTTCTTGTTGCCGCCGTAGGATCGGCTTGACCATCTTCAACGTCCACTATTTCCATATTTTTTATTTTACTGACAAGGTAAGCTCGAATTATTTGACGGCACACCAAATATATGCGAATAGAATAGACTATCATTCGCCATGGCCTACTTTCCGCTACTGTTTATTTCGACACGGGATAAAAATTAAGATTGAGCGCTTGTGACGACCGTAACGATTTTGACATGACTTACAGTGTTGTCACTTGCTCAGTAACAAATGTAAATTATATTAAATTTAAAGTTATATTTTGCAAGTTTTTAATGTTGACGAAAAATATATCTGTATTTAACTTCAATGAAATCGTGGAAAATTTCAGTTCATACTGTCAATTTTGTTATAGTGTCACTATTTCTTTTCAGTAAATTGTTAATTATGAATATTTTAAAAATCCTAATTCAATCTTTTTTTTCAATTAAAAATCATAATTTTTAAAACTAATAATTATAAAATAAGCAAAAAATGGCATTTCTATTTTCCCGACTAATAAACAAATAACAGTTGTATTTTACGTGAAAATAATTTCTGTTGTCAATGTCAAAATATCTTTTAGTCTTCCACGACGTTTTTTGCCGCAGGTATAAGTTATTTTAGAGATTTGTATGGTTTAACTCGTTGTGATCGCAGATATCCTGCGATAATTCATCTCACTTTATAAAAGTAAACTGATATATTTTATCTTTCAAGTCTTTTTATATCAGTGAGAAGTATAATAAAAACCTAACCATGCCGCCAAAGAAGGCTGGCAATTCAGCCAACAAAAAAACAGAACAGAAGAAGAAGGAGAAAGTAATAGAAGTAAGTTTATAACTTTTAATCAGTATTTAGCATTATTTATTTATTATCAAGTTCTATTAAGTAATAGGAGAACCTTCCTCAATTGACTCGTAATAATTTGATCCGTATGATTGATATGGAAATATATTGATTATTCGCTGAATTCTAGATTTAATATTTTCTTTTAAGGATAAAACTTTTGGATTAAAAAATAAAAAAGGGGCAAAACAGCAGAAATTTATACAACAAGTAGAAAAGCAAGTGAAAAGTGGAGGAATCCATCCAGCCAAGCCCATGGATGATAAAAAGAAGGATAAGGAACAAAAAATGAAAGAACAAAAAGAATTAGCTATGCTTTTTAAACCAGTTCAAGTACAAAAAGTTGAAAAAGGTAAATGTGATCTTTGACATGAGTGTCTTAAAAATTGGTATTAATTGTTTAATCAAAATTAATAGTCATTATTTGTTATTGAAATTCCTCAATTATGTCATACATTGAAATTATTCTTTTATTTACTTAATTTTTTGACATTATTTCCATCTAATTCTTAGTCTTCAAAAAATAAGTAATTTCTTTATTGTGTTAAAGAATTTGGCTGAGAGCCATATTAGATGTAACTCTATTAAAAATATTACCATTTAAATAGATTAAAATAGAATAAATAAATGGATTGGAAGCATTATAATTTAAAAAAAAATTGTCACATTAGTTTCACTATTGTACTGCCTTCTTAGTTAGGCAGCAAGGACATTTTGCCAAGATTTAATCTACCCCATAATTAAAAATTCTACATAAGTAATTATAGAGATGATCCTAAAACTACTTATGCCACAAGATTGTCAAATGTAACAGTTAAATACCATATATAAATACTTTTTTTGACATTAGCAAAGTGAATTGTGCTCAAATGGCATGCTTACAACACCATAAATAATGAGAAGAAGAAGATGTAAATACTTTTATATATTTAACAAATTTTTTCAATGTACAGGTATTGATCCAAAATCAGTGGTTTGTGCTTTCTTCAAAAATGGACAATGTACTAAGGGTGATAAATGTAAATTTTCTCATGATTTAACAATTGAGAGAAAGGTATGTGAAGTCTCTTATTTATTTCCTATATTATATTTAAAATAAATAAGTTAAACAATATTGGAAATTATATATATAAGTAAATATTTAGAAGCAAATTATATATACAATGTAAAATCAACATCACAAATTATCTTTGTCTTGTATTTCTCTACTTAATATACTATTAAGTTAATATAGAAAAATTGCTATTCTATTGTCGTTAATTACATACAGGCAGAAAAGAGATCATTATATGTGGACATGAGAGATGATGATGAAGACAACATGGACAATTGGGATGAAGATAAGCTGAAAGAAGTTGTTGAAAAGAAACATGGTGAAGGAAATAAACAGCGTCCCTCAACTGATATTGTATGTATTGTCTACTTAACACATTTTAATTACAACCAACAACATTTATACATGTTTTTTCTGATTTGATTCTTGTACATAGTATGTAAATGCAAATTTATATGTATATATTATACAATCAATAGCTAAAAATTTTTTTATAGCTTCACGCTTTATTCCACATATTGCAGGGCAGGCAGAGGGAATTGCAGGAACCATATGAACCTAGTGTTACGACACTCCATTGCTTAGTCCCTGTTTTCAACGTCCCCGCTTTCCGCCTTCTTCAAGGCATTGTGTGTTGAGTGGCAGAACTCAACGCCGCGCTTTGCCTAGTTTCCAGAGCGAAGAAAATGGAAATAGAAAAATCCATCTCCCCGAGTGGAAATCGAACCCACAAACCGTCGCAGGCAGACGCTTACGCCTCTGCGCCACGACGCAATTAAAAAATATTTTTTTTAAATATATATTTAGAAAACAGAAGTGCTTAAAGTTGATTTTAAAAGAAAAACACATATTTCGAGTATATTCGAACATAAATTCCGTTATTGTATTAAATGACATAAATCACTCAGTAACTATACCTCAGGATAGTTTTCTTCCAGTATGGGATACGATTGCCATAAATTTAACACTTTTATAGCAATTATCATCTAAAACTACCCCCCTTTACAAAAGATTCCTAACTATCACAATATATAGGTTATATTATTGTTACAACATATTACAAAGACATATACAGAAAATTATGTTTTATATAAACTTTTATTTAACTAATATCTATGAAAGACACTGTTAGTTAATTTATAATAGTATTTTATTATAATTTATTCATAGTAAAATTGTTTTAATTCTAGATCTGCAAGCATTTCATAGATGCTGTTGAGAAATCCAAATATGGTTGGTTCTGGGAATGTCCTTCAGGCACTAAATGTATATACAGACATGCCTTGCCTGCCGGTTTCGTTCTTAAACGTGACAAAAAAAAATTGGAGGAGAAAAAGAATGAAATATCACTTGTTGATTTGATAGAAAGAGAGAGAGCTGCTTTAGGACCGAATCAGACTAAGATCACCCTAGAAACGTTCCTTGCTTGGAAGAAGAAGAAGATCAAGGAAAAACAAGTAAGTTGTACATTTTTAACTTGCAATTAATTAAAAGATAAAAAGAAATTCATACTTCGATTTTAAAGAAATAAAAATAATAAAGACAAGATTGTTCAATGGAGATTTTAGGAAGTCCTTAACTTGCCTAAATGATACAATTCCAATGTTATCATAACAAAATATAAGTTTTACATTGGTATTCTGAGCAAATATGTTACACATAAGGCCAAGAAGCTGAGGAAGGGTTACTCCCTCTGGGAAATAGTTTAGATAACTTATTGTAAAGATGCTTCATTCGCTGCTTCCTGCCTGCATTTGGGACATTACATTGAGCAGCAAAGCTCCAAGATGCATTTGGTCTTGCCAGTAAAGAAATGACAAAATATAATTCTTTATATACTGCTTTAAATAAGTATTGGTACTACTGGAGATTACTTTCATAGACTATTGCAATATTAGGTTTTTACATATTGATGTGTAAACAAAAGTAAATGCAATTGATTGTAGTGTAAAATTGGTTAATTATGATATTGGTTATTATTCTTTACATTTAATTTTACAGGAAGCCTTAACTAAAGCTGAAGAACAGAAACGCAACGACTTCAAAGCAGGAAGATCAATAGGTCTCTCCGGTAGAGAGATGTTCTCCTTTGACCCAGCGCTGGCCGCCGAAGATGATGATGATGATGATGAGACCTTCGACCTTCGGAACCTTAGACCCTCGGAGGAGGGAGAGGAACAGGATGTAGAGTATAGGGACATACAGCTGGATCTCATCGGGATGGAGGCTTCTGAGGTAACCATTTTTTTTCAAAGTCAAGCAAATTTTATTCAAAATAAGAAGTTATATGTGTCATTTTTTGAACATCATATATTTTAATTTACCACCAACTCGCTAAAGGGAATGCCTCAAACCTGAGAAGAACCGGTGCAAGAAATTCAGCGGGAATTTTTCTGTTCTTTCTCTTATTTTTAATTTGGCAAAATTATTTTTGCATAAAATTTTAAACTTCAGCTGGAAATTGTGAAAATCACTTATTTGTTAATGGAAGATTTCATACTTGTATATTGCACTTTTTTGTTTTATTAGTTTATTTATTATATATTCTTTAGTTTTATTTGCCATTGCTGAATGATATGCCTTGGTGGAGCTGCTGGATATGTCCAGTTCACTTTACTATGCTATACTTTTGTTAACTCTAAAAAACATTTGACTGCATCATGTAGGAGTGTATAAGATTTATATTGATTGTGTATCAGAATTATTGGAATAATTATAATCTGCCAAAATTTATTGTAAAAGGTATTTTAATATATTTAAAGGTATTTATTATATCAGCTTGTGACGTCTATGAAATATAGAAATATAGAATTTACTCTGTGGATATGGTGTGTGCCAGATGATTTATTGGTATATTTTTTTTCTATCAGGTGGATGATTCCGGCACAAAAGCAACTGAAGACAGACTCGAGCAACTTGGCAAAGGCTTAGAGAACGGTGAAAAAGAAAATAACAAGGAAAATCCGGAAAATGCAGTACCCATAAATGAAAATTTATTCTTAGATGAAGACCTGGATGAAGAATTGCAAAATCTAGACTTGGAAGATTAATGTAGATATATGAATAAAATGAATATATAAACATAGTGTATGTTTTTATTATTATTTTTTAATTTGGAAAAACATTATTGGAATACACATATTGGTAATCAATGTACTTAAATCTATACATAGAACAAGTTATGTGTCATTAAAAGACCAAATAACTTTTTTTTGTTTTAATGTACTTAATTTTTTTTATATATTTCATTTAGGCCCGACTGAAAAGTATCTTTGTAAAATATCAACAATACTGGAGGAAGGTCAAGTAAAAAGCGTGAGGACTCTCCAGAGATATGTATGTATGTAAATTTAGTCCCAAAACTACATGTACCTATAGAGGTAGGTACAGACCTAACTTCACAGAACTAAAAAAAAAAACGTAATTTATAGTGACTTATAACTTTATACTATGCATAGGTCGACTTTATAGTTTATAATAGTAATTAGTATATACTTAATACAACATGTTGTGGAATCAATTGTTATTACTATTCCAAGAATATTCAAAGTAACTTATTTGACATGGCTTAATATCATTATATTAAACAATGATGTTGGAAGTTATATTAAAACTTGAGTTTGCTGCCAACCAATAAATCACATGGTTATTATCACATGGTTGTTTAAATGTAATAAAGTTTATTATTATTATTATTATTATTATTTAAAATTAGATTTTTACTATTTGTTTTATTTATTTAAATAAAAATTTTGCATATTAAATTATATAAGTAATTAATTACGATATTCTTTCAATTTCTTAGTAAATCGTAATTTTTAATATTATGTACAAATTCAGTCCACACCTGAGTCAAAAACATATTGATTTTAACAATAAAAGAATATAGTTGATTGTTTTTTTAATAGTGATTAAACATGCTAAAATCACAAACTAATATTTGGTACATTATACATTTATCCGAGGATTTATATTTAAAATATATTGATAATAAAATAACAAAAGATATATTAAATTTATAAAAAATAGTAATTATGCACCAATAGTTAACCATCTTGCTGGATTTTCAATAGTTATATCGTCTATGACGCTTTGTGAAAATCCTTTCATTTTCATTTTAGGTAAGACGTTCGTAATGATATGGTCGTAGCCGTGCCCGCCGAATGTCGTCTGAAAAAATATATTATATTTTTACGACATTTCTTCTTTCATATGTTTATGAATTAAAATCATGGTAAAACTATAATAGTTTATATCTATATAAATAAAGAAATAATTTATATGTAATATAAAGTTTTTGTCTTGTATAAGTATGATTCATACACGATGACGCCATATTTAAAAATTAGGCGGCAATCGGGAACTGTTTATTATTATATTTATCAATATTTATGTTTGTATTTTTTTTTGTAAATATTTAAATATATGTCCAACTAACCAATCTGTGCTTAGTGTGTATATCGTGTGACATGAGAACTCTCTCATGCTTGCCATCCTTCACTAGTTGATCAATCATTTCAATTCTTTGAGCATCTGATGGCATATCTGTTGATGGATTTAATTGGTAAAATGAAACCTCGACTCCGAATAAATCAAATTGGCAGTAAGTGCCTAGGTCGGAAAATTCTAGAAGTTTCTCAGTTTCAAGCAAAGTTCCTGCAATTAAGATTTATAGTACAAATTATTTCTGTGTTGATTAATTATGAACATGTAATAAAAATAAATACTAAAATTATAAGATATATATGAAAATAAAAAACGAGTGGTAAAGACACGTAGCTGTGGAATCAAATATTTTGCGACAAAGCAACTTGTGAACACATAATTTCAAGCTATTTTTAATTTTTGTTAACTCTAAATTGTGTATAATTTTATATTGAAATATTTTTTTAGCTTCTTCCCCGCACATGGCAGGGTAGCTAGAGAGAACTGGAGCAATAGGAACCTAGTGTTAAGACACTCCGTTGCTTAGTCCTGCTTTTTTCTGTCTCCGCTTTCCACCTTTTTCGAGACATTTGTGTGTTGAGTGGCGGAACTCAACGCTGCGCCTAGTTGCCAGAGCGACGAAAACGGAAATAAAAAAATTCATCCCGAGCGTGAATCGAACCTACAAACCGTTACGTTTACAGGTAGAAGCTATGCCTCTGCGCCATGCCGGTTCTCTCTGCGCCACAATCGTCCTCAATTTATTATAATTTATTCAAATTTTGTTTATGTATTATATAGATATTATACAGATTCGCAATATTTACCAATTTTAGCTTAATATCTAAGTTAGGTTCTTGTTATTTATTATTCTGTATTCTTTAAAATGTCGCCATATTTTTTTTGATAATAATTATTATTTGTATAAATGTCGTATAAAACTTTTCTCTATACTTACTATCTAAATGAGACATAACAGCTTTATTTGCCTTGCCTCCAGCTTCTAAGTAGAGGCGTATAATTTCAAACGGTGCCTCAGGGTGGCGATGTGGGTGGAAACTGACGCCACAACCGATTTCCTCTTGGAGTTCTCCGGTAGCTTTTATTGCTTTACGTTCAAAATCTAAGAAAATCCAAAATATATATGGCGTCTAAAATACAAAATATATAAGTGCAGATATAGTTTAATTCACGTTTAGGGAGGTAAGTTTATTTTAAGACAAAAAAGGTTATTATTCCACCGCCTAGAGTTGTGGACGTAGTGTACTACGTAGGTATATTATATATTACTAGACATATATTTCCTTTTAACTTATATGTTCTTCTTTTTAATTTATTTTGAGAGATCATTCATATACTTGTCGTGGATACAGTTCTTAACATAGACTGGTTATGTGTGTTTTGCTGTTCTACACAATTACAGATTATACAATTCTACAAAAGAATAAACCTATTTTACATTACCTCGTATGGGCCAAACACTTGCTACTTCACCGATGAAACCTGCTCGCAAACCATCATAACCCTCTGTAAGTTCCTTCCACATATGCTTGTACATGTCTTCCTGCGTGTAAGGCAGCACATCTGCAGCCTGCACATCCTCTATGTAAAATCCTGTGCCAGCGACTATATTCACGTCGGTTAATTTTGAAAGGTTTTCATAAAAATTTATGTTCCCTTCTAAACCTTCTGTAGTATTTTCAACGATTGTTCCTAGGATAAAGATGTGACATTATTATTTTATGTACGAGAGATAATTTTGCCAAATATTGATATATATTTTATTTTTATTACCATCACGCTTTTATCCCGCAAATGGCAGGATAGGCAGAGGGAATCGCAGGAACCATAGGAACCTAGTGTTAAGACACTCCGTTCCCTGCTTTCCGCCTTCTGAGAGGCTTTGTTGATTTTTCATTCATATTCACAATCATTATAACAATATACGATCTTACCTCCACCGCATGTTTTGTATCTCTTCAAATCAGTTAGAACTGCATCCTGACATTCTTCGTCATTAAATCTCAAATTGTATCGGTTACCGTACGGATACTGTCGGATGAAGCCTATATTTGACAGTGAAATTTCGGAACTGACATGTTCTGATACAGATTTTGGTGGTTTCCTATAGAAATGTTCAAAATCCATATACAAATGCTCATGAGTAAGTGTCCTGCCGAGAGCCTTTGGATCTACATCACCTAATACTGTAAGTTTGATAAGAGATAAATATCAATTAATCATCGTAATCGTTTTTTCATTATAGATTTTAGTTCAATCTCTAGAACACGCGAGATTAATTTTTATGTCTTCACACTTTATCCCGCACATAGCAGGGTAGGCAGAGAAAACCACAGGAACCGTAGGATCCTAATGTTGAGATATTCCGTTCACCGCTATCCGCCATTTGGAGGCATTTTGTGTTGAGTGGCGGAACTCAACGCCGTGTTTGGCCTAGTTGCCAGAGCGAAGAAAATGGAAATAGAAAAATCCATCTTCCCCGAGAGGGAATCAAAGCCACAAACCGAACCGTCGTGTTTGTAGGCAAACCTTTCGCCTCCGTCCCACGACGGTCCTCCACACGAGATATGTACCACCATTTCAAATCAAGTTCTAATCATGGAAGGGGAGACACAACGAAGTAGCACTCAGAGTCTATTTAATACGAAAGAAGATTTTATCCATCGGCACTCTCTTGGCACACGAGAGAGGACGAGCAAATGAGGATAATATTATAATGGCTATTTCAATGTAGTCATGTTTTTCATTAGCAAAATATTTCTTTATTTCGTGAATATAATGTGGTGCTCTGAGAGAAGAATGAAAGCCGAGACTGCTGAGTCGATACTGTCTTTATTTCCAATAGATCGAACATTAAATAGGTACAAAAATAGGTTACATAGTATATACTGGTTAATAAGTACGTTTAGTTAATATAATCTATTCACTACATCTGAAAAGCATTCAACAGAATGGAGATTTTCCAATCCAAATCAGTATCTTGCACGTAAACTTTTTGAGATAAGTCAATTAAACAAATTTGAGATAACAATATTGTTTGCTTGTTAACAAATATAACTAAGTTAAATATGCAGGTATTAGTAGTAATTAATTTAAAGCTAAGTTTTAAATTATTTCTTACCTTTTAAATATTATTTGAATCGAATCGACCTTTTTTTTTTAAAAAACAATTATCTACAGAACTCAGAAAACATTTAGTTTTTTTTTATTTTATTTATTTTTTTTTGTTTATTTCTTTTTGTCTAACAAAAACAAAAACTTACAACTACTTAATGTGAAATTTAATTCATATTTATGTTTTTTGAATGTTAAATTTAATTAATACATTATTGTTAAATATTTTTAACATAATTTAGGGGTTTTTCTACTCTACTACTACTACTAACTAGAAGTAAATTAAAATAAATTAAAGAAACAGTTAGTTAAATTAAAATAAATAATAATTTTATTTATATATTATTTTTTATAGTTACTTAAATTAAAATAAATAATATTTCTTACCTGTCTGAACTCTATATTCCATAATGTATAAATAAAACACTAATTTTATTTAAGAAACTTTATTTAATACGTCACTCGTAGTGTACGTAGTCATGCACTATGAATTATCAATTACGATAATGATATAATAGGTACTTTAGATATTGTATCGAAGCTGTATTTACGAATGATAAAAACATAACCTAAGTCTTATCTCTTACACAAATAGTTTCATATTACGCAGCGGCAGCAGCAATTTAATTATATTACTTAAAGCATTTTGCGCGAAGTATATAAGTTAAAAATATATATGTTTTTAGTTATATGGAATGAACTATATTTAAACTTTAAAATTTAAACGCAAGAAATTCTTTAATCTTTTTCTGTCACAGATGTTGAAAATGAATAACTCCTCTTTAAGCTTTTATATTATATAAAATACTCTTAACAGCAAATAGGAATTACCGTATAAATTTTACAAGCGTTGTAAAAAAATTAAATTATATTAAATATTTTTAGTCTGTAGTACAGATTAAAAAAGGTAAATATTGTAACACTATTTTTGTTTGATTTTGCTATAAATATAGATTAAAAATTCATATTATGTTATTTATTATGTAATAAACATATAATATTATTTTCCATTTCATGGAAGGAGAAATAAAATGTTGCTGATATGATTCTTGGGTACGATGATATAAATATATTTTGATACTATTTGCTCAATGAAGTCACCCGCCCGCTCACAAATGTTAAATTTAAAACGACAATCTCATCACCATGGCTACAAGCAAACTCTTTTTCATTAAGCCAGATTCCATATTCTATAGTATCTTAAGCATTAAAATATTTTAATATTTAACTGAGTAAAAACTTCAATACACGATGCCGATTATCGTTAAAGACTATACATGGATACAAAGTTCTACGACTGTTAACGTGAGAGTTCCAATTGAACCAGTTTACAAGGAGAAAGTTGATTTATTTACAAGTGATTGTTATATTAAGGCTAGCTTTAAGCCGTTTTTGTTAGAATTATTCTTACTGCATGATGTAGACTATTAAAAAAAGTAAGTGCATTATTAACAATGATATGATTCAACTGGATTTGGTAAAAAGATGTGAAATAGAGTGGAGTACATTAGAAAAAACACTTTCTAAGGACGACAAAAAGATTATCAGAAAGAAAGTTTTAGAAGAATCACAAAAAATAGCAGCCAAAGACGCTGAATCAAGAGCAATAAGAACGAGCGAACTAAACAGATTCACTGTCCAACAGGCGATGGACATAGATAATAAGCAACATGTTTTAATGGACTCCAGGAAATATGAGCAATGTGACAAGGCAATGCAGGATTTAGAGCTATGGCGTAAAAATAATAAAAAAGATACAACCGAAATTGATGTAAGTCGTAAATCTGGTGTTATTATAACAGAACTAAACTCATCTGACGATGAAGAACACGTTGAGTGTAAAACTAAGACAAATAGTTGTGAAAATAAAACCAAAAAAAGTTATCAAATCCGATTATGTAGAGAAAAAGAAAGAACAAAGTGCTAAGAGGGTTTTGCCACAGTTGAGGCAAATGGCCCAGTTGGAAATAACGCATACGCCTAGGTCTTTTCCGACGCCAAGTAGGGAATCCACCGCTGACGAAGAACAGGCGTGGCTCAAAAATATAACACTAGCGAGACGAGCGTGTGGTAATTTATTTATTGACTTCTTTAAAATCAAAATTTTGTTTTTGTTTCCGATATATCGTGTCTATAAAATAGAAATTAGTCAAGTATAAGAGTTAAGTAAGCATGTTTTGTCTATGGTATATGTAATATGAATATATTTTGGCTATGATTACTAGCAACTAAGATAATTTAATCTCGAAGAAAACCATGAGGAACGTCGTGTGCCTGTAAACGCGACGGTTTATGCGTTCGATTCCCACTCGGGGAAGATGGACTCTTTCATTTCCATTTTCTTCACTCTGGCAACTAAGCAAATCGCAGCGTTGAGTTCCGTCATTCAACACGCAATGCCCCTGAAAAAGGCGGAAAGCGAGTAACGGAGTGTCTTAGCACTAGGTTCCCTTTGCCGACCCTGCTATGAACGGGGAAAAAACGTGAAGCTATAAAAAAAACCATAGAGATTACTACGGTCATTTAATAAAACAATTATTAATTTTAATAAAGCATTAATACTTTTAAATCAGGTTTCGTATCAGAGGACTTGCGGCCGGAGGAACAGGACCCTCAGTGGTGTAAAGAGAAAGGAGACCAGTTCTTCCGCAGCGGGAACTTTTTGGGCGCAATTAGCGCTTACACTCACGGAATAACCCTCTCTGACAAGCTACCCAGTCTTTTCTCTAACAGGGCTGCTGCTCATTTCGCTTTGGGAAACTTTAATAAATGTGTAAAGTTTATTTTGTTTTGTAAGAAAGTCATGGCTCAGATGGTTTATTTTTGGTTGTTAATGTGACAGTTGTGGATTCAATCCTCTTTTTCGTATGGAAAATATTTTGTTGGAGATAAACAAAATATTTTACTTAAAATGTTGCTCATTATTTCGATTATTTATTATAAACATAAATTATAATAAATATTAATAATTATTTGAAGATAACAGTTTCATAAAAGTTTGTTATATGTTTAATATTACTTAATTTACAAATAAATAATACATATAATTTGAACTCATACATATTAATATAGAAAATATTATTTTTTTTTACCACCTTACCATAAAAATATTATTACTATCCAAGAAAGTACTACTGACAAATATTTTTACAATTTCCAGGCAAACGACTGTTCCACAGCTTTAGATCTGATGAAACCTCCTTGCGAAGGGAATCGACAAAGTCGCGGCAAATGTATAGCGCGGAGAGCCGCGTCACTCGCTCGCTTGGGTTATTTGAACAAAGCCATAGACGAAATGAAAGCCGCATCCAAACTACTACCGGAAGATGAAAATATAAAACAAGATATACGCGACATGGAGAGAGCTTGGGAACAAAATCCGGATTCCGACTAAAACATGTGTAAAATATTTATAAAAACGTATATTATACATATATTAATTAAATTCTATACAAATAACGCCATTTTTCCTAATTTTGCGAGAATATTTTTTCGTGTGACATTATTATATAAATTATAATAAACGTACATCAACTAGGGTATTTTTTATTTTTCTATAAGTTTCTTGGTGAGTCCAAGATTGTTGAGAAGCGCGTGAGGCGAGGGATCCCTGCCACGGAACCTACGGAACACCTCTCCGGGGTGACAGCTTCCGCCTAACCCTAGAAAAGTTTCCGTATACCTCTTCCCTACAACCAGTAAACCCTGTTCGGAATCCCGCGCCTCGTCAAATGCACTGTAAATATCTGCGGCTATCATTTTAGACCACAGACGGCAGTAATACGCAGCAGCCCATTCCTCAGAAAATATCTTCGTGAACGAAAGCGGGTGTGAGTCGTATTTATCGAAAGGCAAAGCGCTGTACTTCGGCCACAACTCCTTAACGAGATCTCGCCAGAAAGTCTTAGTCGAGTGCATCTCTAAATCGAGGCGGGAAAGGTACAGTTCTCTACACAAGTCATAGCCGGTCATATGTCTCCTGACGTTTTGCAAGTTTTGAATTATTTCGTCTGGTAACGGTTCATCTGTTTTGTAATGACCACTTATGCCTTGAATAGTATGAGGGTCGTAAAGCCAGTGAGTCATCACTTCGCCACAGACCTCAGCAGCGTCCCATTCCACGTTAGAAAGCCCGGCTACTTCTGAGTAGTTCGCCTTCGTCAGCAAATGTCTTAGAGCATGTCCGAAGCGTTTGAACAGAATATTCACTTCTGTGAATGAAAGTAAGGATTGATGGCCATCGTAATGGTGCTTGGAAGTTAAAGATGAGAGCGGAGAGAGGCTGCGTGTTAGCTACAGAGCTCTTGTTTCGAATAGCTACGTGCCACCCGGCGTCGTCAGTACACACGGATCTTTTCGTCCTGTCTAGCGTAAGGGTCCAAGTAGAAACTGGAAATGGGCCTGTTGCTCGATTCGTCGTAAATATCGTAAAATTTAACATCTCTATGCCAACTGTGAACACCCGATCTTTCGACTATTTGTATTTTGAATAATGTGCTGCACAAGTTGAAAAGGCTGTTGATAACTTTTGGTAGTGGAAAATATTCTCTTATTTTGTTCTCGTCGAAGTTGTACAGCGACCACTTTTGTTTCCTCTGCCAATATGGAATATCCCATAACTCTAATTTAGTGTCGAATCCCCTTTCTGCAGCAAAGTTTTGTAATGATTCAATTTCAATGTTTTGTATGGGGCGGGCAATTTCTAGAAGACCATCAAATATGTTATAAATATTTTCAACGGATCCGGCCATTTTAGTTTCCATACTCATATCTGCAAATGTATCATATCCTAGAATTTTTGCCTGTTCCATTCTAAAGCTTCGAAGAGCTTCTATATTGGTACTTGTTTCTAAGTCTTTGTTACCATATCCTGAGCATCGTTGCACATGAGCCTGCCATGCATTCCATCGCAAGCTTCTATCAGGACAGTACTGCATGAATGGCTCAAAGATATGTGGTTGTAGTGTTATTTTCCAAGGGCCCTTGCTTGCATCATTATTAACAGACATAAATTTTGCTACATTTTCCGGAAATTCATTGGCTAATTGTTCATTATTAAAAACACTGCTAAAACTTTTAGTGGCAACATTAACTTTATCTCTTATAATAGTTTTTTCTTTTTGTATTTCATTTAACACATTGTTAAGTCTCTCCCGCTTCGATCCTTTAATATCTAATCCATTGAGTTTACCTTCCAATATATATTTATCTAGAAGTCTTTGTTCTTCATCACTTAATTTCTTTAGTCGATTTTTCTCATTAACAGCAGCATGAAAGATGGGTACACTGTTAAATTTAGATGACCTTGCCTTGTGTGCTCTTTCATGAATTTGAATATATGACTTTGTAGGCATTAATGAGCTGTTTCCTAGGTATAAAGTTTTAGCGACTCCCCAAGTCAGTTCCAGCTGACTGTCCAATTTCTCTAATGGCTGAAAAAGTTCAGTAAATGCATTTTTACAATTCAAACTTGATTCTTCAACCTGTCGCACTCCATTTTCATATTCCATACTTTGCTTGCTGATAGTAGCAATACATTTCTCTATTGTAATGTCATTAAATTCTGGCAAGCCATTATCTAGTAAAAGGGAATTTTTATCACCATCTTCGCCAATTTCTGGAATTCTAAAATAAAAAGATTGTCTTATTCAAATGCATGTCACATTGGTCAATCAATGCAAAATAAAAAAAGAGTTTTAAGACAAATTTACTATGATGTAACTAAAGAAAAAGAGAATACAGACTATGCATAATCATATTGTATTTAAAATAAAGTATTTCTCTAATTGTAAGTTTTATAATAATCTTGTGAGACAAAATTTCATAACTAAAAGCAGAAACAACTTACAGAACCACATATCCTGAATTACGTTTGTTTTGATAGTATGGCCGTTTTAAGTTTCTCGTTATCACATTACTACGTAGAAAAATAGAAGCCATGCTGGAAATTATCCTTTTTATTATATTTATTTCATAATATCCAATTCAGTTCAGAATACCGATAAAATGAAGAACATATGATGTTGACAGTTGTCTTTTTAATACACTTCAACAGATTAAATATTTTACTTTAGTATACATGATTCCGTTTTACGTAAATGAAAATAAATACAATATTTAATATATGAAAATATTTCAATATTTTTTTAAATTTATTTAAGTTTGAGTTATGCATTGAAGTAAAACCGCTGTTCACTGCAGTAGTTATATCTATCTATTTAGGCTATATATTTGTCATCATACAAATTTTACACGAACTCTTGACGTTATATTAAGCAAGCTACGATTTCACTTGCTACTAAAAATACGTTTCTATTTTATAAAATGTTTTTCAGATACTGGAACATACTTAATAAATTACTTAATAGCGCATAACTGTGTAGAAAAAGAGTAAATGAAATTTTTGATTCTTTAATTATTTAGTGTAATTTATACTTAAAGTAATGTATAAAATGTAAACTTATATTACTTTACTACAGTAATGTGATTCTGATTTTTCACGTTTGATTTGACTTTTTGCATATTTTGCTTTTTTATATATTATATATGTGGTGTCTGTCGAAAAAATGAAGCATTTGACTCATGTTTTTTATATTTCTATTAATAATTATTAAGCTTTCGATGTTGACATTATTATTGGCATTACAGTATTTACATGAAACAAAAACAAACATTCAGAGCAGAAGATTTAACAATAAAAAAATATTGAAATACAACTAAATTCCACTTTTAAACAAAAATTAATGGCATCAATAGCCATTCTTTTTTAAGTAACTATGAGGGTGTCCATTACTATTTGCAGGTATACAAAAAACAAATGAAAGGCAAAGTGCTAACAGAAGCTAATCGACGCCATCTCTAACCAATTAAACTATACCGTCAAGCAAATAACTCTCATACAATATGCTATGTTCCACGTTCATTTAAACTTCTTCTTCTTCTACTTCTTCTCTTTATTAATGGCGTTTCGAGCGTGCCATTTGAGCATAATTCACTTCGCCAATGTCACGTTGAATAGAGAACACACAAAGGAGAATGTACGGTAAAAAAAGAGATATCATTACACAGTTGGAGAATGCATGTCACTGTCACATAATACGCAAGACTTTCGACGACAGTTGTTTATTATTAATTCATTTATCAAGTGGCTCGATATACCTTTAAATATTTTTGTTTTGTTTTATCAAGAACAAAATTAAGTAAGAGAATAAGAATTTTAAATTAAATAATAACTTATCTGTTATATTGACTGATTGACTGACAATGTTTACATTATTATCAGTGGCATAGCGTTGACGTAACAAAAAGACGCCATAACAGTAGCTGTCGTTTAAGTTCAAATTGCTTTTTCTTATCAACATTTCTTTTGAAAAGAAATAATGTATATTTCGGCTAAGTTATATACGTACTTAAAAGCATTATGGAATGATTTTTTGATATTAGTCATCATGCTTAATTCTCGGATAAACTTATCAAAGTCATGTTGTGTAATCAAATTTTTATATTATGTTTGCTTAAAAATGTCAAATGTTTATTAACAATTTGTATGGCATCGGATAAGAGACAATATGTAGATTGTAAATATGCATAAGATTTTAAAAAATGAAGTGCTTGTGTCTTAACAATAGGTTCTTACGGTTTCTGCGGTTTGCTCTGCCTACCCTGCAACGGACAGGATAAAGCGTAAAGGTTCTTTTATGCGCGTTTTGTAGATCTCGAAAACGTATTTTAGTAATGATGTTCACATGTAAGATTTAGGTACATATAAAGAGCTAAGTCGTTATAGTTAATTAAAAACCAAATAACATAATAGGCACATTTATTTTATCACTACATACTCAACTTTTTCATTATTTTTATCTATAATTGTTGCTGCATCTTCATTTAAAGATACATTCATCATTTGGCAAGAACACAACGCGTTACAGTCTTTACAATTAATTTGTGTTTTTCCGAGTTCTTCCTGTTCCGAGGTTTGTTTCGTCTCCTTCACCGGTGGACTGCAACAGAACTCTGTATCCAATCCCATTTTTTCACCATCCTCTAAAGTTTGTGGCAAATGCTGATTAAGAGTTTCTGGTAGAAGAAGACTGGCAATACCACCAGCTACCAATAAAGCACCCATTATGATTAACGGCAAAACCATAATATCAGAACCCTGTAATTTTTTTCAGATTCATACAGCTAAATTAATTTACAATATTTACTATTTTTTAAGGCTTTGCGGTAACAGACGCAAAATATTCTGCCAGTATCACGTATAGAAGAGAAAACGTTGATATAAAAATATGCGTTGCTATAGCAACTTCTTTAAAGCATATATACAAAAGTGATATGTGTGACACAAACATATATTACATGTATGTTATTAATTCAAAATATGTTGATTTTCGTGATCTTTTTACCGTAGAAAATTAAACTATGATAACTTTATTATTTTATTGTCATTATAAATAAAATACACTTACTAAATAATTAACCAAAGGTATAAATATTGGGCCGAGCATTCCCAGCACAGAGCTTAGACTCATACCGAGGCCTCTCACAACGGTTGGATATAACTCAGAAGCCATTAGTGGTAACACTACAAAAGCCGATGATATTCCCATTTTTCCCACACAATATAATGCTAGAGTGACATTTGTTTCTGCAAAAGATCATAAATAGCATAAAATATATTTTTTCGTTGATATATATACCTAAATATATTAATGAAAAACTCGTACGTTAATTAAGCAAAAATAATGAATTTAAGTTCTCTCAAAACAACGTTAGTAAACTTATTTAACTTAATTTTATTATACTTTCGAGAATAAATTTGAAATTCACAAAAAAAATTAAAAAAGCAAATGTTAACTTCCCCATCAGTTCTTATCATATATTTATTCGACGATTAAAAGTGCTTATCTGCACAAGTCATTAAAAAAAGTCATATTTTGAATTTGAATTTATATAATAATTACCATGTTGCACTAAAAATGTAGTTAAGCAAGCGACCCCTCCAACCACCATACTCATACATAGCGTCCATCTTCTTCCCAATCTCTCCATCGAAGGCCAAAGAAACATATATGTTGGCAGTTCAACTACTCCAGCCAAGAAAAAGTTCAAGAACTCATCCCCACCCAAAACGGGTGCATAGTATGACAGACCGACATACACGCTTGTGTTTGTGAACCAAATAAAAGTAATTATGATAGTTTTCTTTCTCAAATTCGGTGTTCTAAATAAGTCCATGATGCCATATTTCCTTGATTTCTCCTTTTCCAAGTCCTGTTTCAGTTTGTCCGACTCGTATTTTCTTCGTAAATGAACCATGTAGTTGGCTGGTAAGGATTTTCCGTTTATTCTATTGATAAATTTAAAAATAAATTCATTCTTATTTCGAATGATATATGATATCTATATTTAATACCTAAATACCTAAAGAAACCATAAAAATTTAAATGCAGCGGGATTTGAACCCTCACCCTCTTGCGAATTGTACAAGCAGTCTGACCACTGAGCCATGTGCTCTTCGTCACACTGCATCGTAATTCCTACATGCTTCATACAACTTATTTCATTATTAGCGTCTGTGTTGAGAATTTCCACTACCAAAAGACCATTACAAAGAACAATCGTTTGGCGAGAGAGAATGTTATTTTTATTAAATATTTTCATTGATTATTAATTTCTACCCTCACTAACACTTTAAAAACCTTATTAACACTTTAAAAATCATACAAAAAATGTATATTTAGTTTTCAAACATATTTCTATTACAAAAAATACAAAATGTGTTCTTATTATCCGTGCAGTGACGGAGAAAGAATACAATTCACTGCCCCTTCCTCCCATGGGTGTCGTAAGAGGCGACTAAGGGATATCTGAGCGACCAACTGCTCATCTGGTGGTAGGATGTTAATCATCCGCCTGGTTTGTTACCACCGTACGCATGGTGAAAAACTCGTGAAGTGGCTATACAACCGCGTTTCGAGATCAGCCAGCGTACAACCAGTGCCTGAGCGAGCTATGTCGCATGGCAAAGCGTCGCTCACTTCACGTCTCTTTAAACGAGGCGTGAAGAGGCATCTTGCGGGCCGGCATGGCGAGGGTGACTAGTGCAGCTCATTTTTGTTGTCAGTACTAGTCGTCTTCGCGTTTGGACTCCACTTCCACTTACCATCAGGTGGAGTGGAGTCATATGCCTACCCGGATAATATAAAAAAAAAAATACCTGGCCATATTCTTTAGAATGACCTCTGCCTTCTCAAACTGCCCTCTCGCTAGTAACCACCTGGGACTCTCCGGCATTGGCCAAAGGTATACAAAGTAACAGACGAACGGCAAAGTGGTAGCTAAAGCTAAGTGACGCCAGTCTCTAACCAAGTAGACTACACCAGCAAGCAGAATCAGTCCCATTGAATATGCAATATTTGACAGAATAGTGCATAGAGTCCTACATTTAGGTCCAACAAGTTCTATAGCTGCAATTAGAATAGACATATTTATAAATATCTCGACATTTTTGCCGAGGCATTGCGCGTTGAGTGGCGGAACTCAACGCTGCGCTGTGCCTAGTTTCCAGAGCGAAGAAAATGAAAATAGAAAAATCCATCTTCCCCGAGTGGGAATCGAACCCTCAAACCCTCGTATTTCCTTTCTGTACTTTAATATTGCGTATGCCACTTGCAAAATTTGGGTATTACTGCAATTTCCGGACTGCAGGGCAAAGAAAGAACTTTATATAATTTTTCTTAATATAATTTCTTCTCCAATTAAATTTTGTATCCATTGTTTGATTGCTATTTGGGGAAGTCTAAGTCGATGACACCATGAAGATGTTTTTATAAGAAATTAATTATTTTATGAGATACAAACCCAGGACATATGGAGTTGCCATTATAGCAGGTACTGTGAAGCCAACGCCGAATCTGTACACGATCCATACATAATAATTTTGGGCAAAAGCTGTCGCTACCCCAAAAACACACTCTATTGCAAGATAAATAAAGAAGGACGGCTTCCGCCCAAAGGTATCCTGGAGGTACCCAAATATGTAGTTTCCAATAATACCGCCGACGGCCAGCAGCACCAAACCAAGTGTGGGGTAGAAATCTTTACTGCACACTAGGTTCCACTGCAATGTTACATTTCTTATTAATTTTATTACTTATACATCATAACACGTAAAATAATATATTTTTTTATAGTTTCACGCTATTATCCCGCATATAGTAGGGTGCTAAGATACTCCATTCCCTGCTTCCTGCATTTTTTTGGAGGCATTGTGTGTTGAGTGGCGGAACTTAACGACGCACTTTGCCTAGTTGCCAGAGGGAAGAAAATGGAAATAGAAAAATCCGTCGTCGGAGTTCGAACCCACGACGTCGCGTCTACAGGTCTCTACTACTCTACGCATCTGGATATATAATATACATATATTATAAGTCAATGAACCAAATATATAGTGTTATACATTTTTATGTAATGTGTGTTATTTTATTTAAAAAATGATAATAATAATAAATAAAAGGTTCGCTCTCTTTCTTATAAATTTGTTCCCCTATTTGGAAGTTGAACCAACAACCTACAAGTTGGAGGTCAGACGATTAAACATTATTTAATAATTATTTCTCACCTCAGTAACAACCGTATTTTTGTGTGTATTAGTTTCATACATCCATCCATCAGTGCACGGGGCGACTTCTGCCAAGTCCCTATCTAAGATTGATTCTGGGTAACTGTTTAATACTTCACTATAGTTCAGTTTAAACATGTTACACTGGGAATATTCGAGTTCACCGTTTTTGAGTTCCAATGGTATGCTAAAATATAATTTTTTATATTAGAAAACATAGTCATAATATAGCTAACGTATTTCGAATAAGAACTGGGTAATTAATGATTTTTTTTTGTTAACACAAAAGATACTTAGTCCGTACCTTTGTGAACTAATACATACTAATATATGTACTTATCATAAATATTAATTATATTAACGTAATACATAGTATATATAATTAATGTCAAAATGAACTCGTATCTTATGCTTACAATATTTTTTTTTATATTTATTGTTACTTAGAACTAAAAATAAAAATTATTTACGATCATATGTATTATGATCGTCTCAATGTATTTCTCTGTACCTACGATACATGTTACCTTCAGCACTTGTAATATATGAAACTGCAGGAAACTGCAGGAAACATAGAAACCTAGTGTTAAGACACTCCGTTGCTTCGTCCCTGCATGTATGCTAACTTAATATACATATTAACAATGTCAAATATTTTTTGGTGTTCCTTTTTTTAAATATTAGCACACTGTAATACTTAAGTAGTGGGTTTAATTTCCACTTATGGGAATAAATCAAAAATTGCGGAAAGCGGGGAACTGAATATTCTTTCGAATCTTCTACATACACCATATAACCAAAAAATATTTATTTTATTAATAATATTCGTACCTTAAGTTTTTTATAAGCTCAACATCAATCAAAGGTTCTAATTCTGGTACTTTGCACCAGTGTTTGACGTCCGCCGCCATAAAGAGTTGCGCATACGCATGAAATCCGCAAGGTATTACCGCAGGTAGTAAAATGAAGTAGATCACTAACTTCTGGTACCGCCCGAAAGTGCCGACGTCCTCCAGTATAGCGTCGAAATCCATGTTTTATAGTCTAAGATTGAAATAATGAATAGAAATAAAATATTTTTTTATATCTTCACGCTTTATCTTGCACATAGCAGGGTAGGCAGAGGGAAGTGAAAGGAAGGAACCATAGGAACCTAGTGTTAAGACACGTTCACTGCTTTCCGCCTTTTTCGAGTCATTGCGTGTTGAGTGGCGGAACTCAACTTCGCGATTTGCCGTGTTGCCAGAGTAAAGAAAATGGAAATAAAAAATCCTTTTTCCACGAGTGGGAATCGAATCCACCAACCGTCGACAGACAATTAAGATCTCAATAAAATATTATAATTAGTATAAAGCTTAACTAATAAAGCTATGTCACATATATAAATAGTTATAAATATTAAAGTAACCTCGTATGACGAACGTTTAGAGACCGATCTAATAGACTCACCTATTAATGAACAATGGAAGTTAATTTTTAGGGTCCCAAGCACTCCACATCGCCGAGCATGGGCCGGGCGACTGACATCGGGACTACTATACTGGGACCCTATATGCTACCGGTTATGTACAGTGGGATCCAAAACTATTATTAAAATATGTGTATTTAATAATTTTAATTGTTAATTTAAGAAAAAAATATTTAAGTCTTGTGTTTTTTTTCGTAAAAAGATATTAATTAAAATATTGGTAAAAATTATTAAATTATTTGTCTTGAACAAATTATGTAAACATAATAACGGGGACGGAGAAAGCAAGGACTAAGCAGCGGAGTGTCTTAACACTAGGTTCCCACGGTCCCTGCAGTTCCCTCTGCCTACCCTGCCATGTGCGGGATAAAGCGTGAAGCTAAAAAAAAATAAATCAAAGAGATATAAAGTAACATTTGATGTCTATTTATAATTTTTATCTCAAGCATACGAAAACAAAACTTTCGTAATTTTCACTAGACCATTGCGAAAAATGTACGTTTGACCAAAGGCCAGAAAAGAAAGGTAATTAATTATTCTTAGATTTCTTCGAAATCCGAACTAATTTTCACGTCATCATCGTCATCAAAACATAACGAAAATAAATTAACTATAGTATACAGCGCATGTGAGCTGTAGTAGTTTTTAGTAACAATTATATTGTTTATGGCTATATACAGAAAACAGGCTGCGATGGTACGGACATATAAAAAGGAGACCACCTGAGTACATTGGCAATACGACACTCAATCTTAATATACCCGGACAACGGCGAAGGGGGCAGACCTAAACTACGGTGGATGAGTGTCGTAAAGAATGACATGGCAAACTGCGAGCTCGAAGAAAAAGACGTCCAGGACAGAGCGAAGTGGAAGAAGAAGATACGGAAGGCGGACCCCGGCACGAGACTGGACAAACGCTAAGAAGAAGAAGAAGAAGATGGCTATATACAGAAAGGTGAGTAGAGTGAACCTAGTGTTAAGGTATTCAATTCTTTGCAGTTCCATACATATGATGAGACATTTCATTTTAAGTGGCGAAACTCTACGTAGTAATTTGTTTTTACCGACGAAATGACTGAAAAACTGTTCATCCCGTCGAGTGAGGACTTTTGCGTTTTTAAGCCAGATTTTTTTTAGTTTTCTCTGTTTGTTTTTATTATTAATTATTTCTCTATAGCACAGTAAAGTATACGTGTATACCTAATGTAAATAATATAAGAGACAGAGCCCAGCCGAAATTACACTGTATAAAAATATGAAATTTGATTTAAATAATATATTTCTTAAATACTTATAACGTATTAGTTTATAATTTTCTTTCGGTAGTGTGGAATAATACTATGAAATTAATAAAAATAAAATATTCTGTTTTGTTATAGGAGTTTATAATTTTTTTATTTAACACAAGAGTTTATTTTATTTTATAAGTGGAAGCGTTTTGCAAAGAGAAATCCCTACTGACCTACGAAACTGAAGATTTTTTTTTGTCTTTTTTTTTTTGGCTTCACGCTTTTATCCCGCACATGGCAGGGTAGGCAGAGGGAACTGCAGGAACCATACGAAGCTAGTGTTAAGACACTCCGTTACTTAAGAGAAACTGAAGAAATAACTCTTCTTTTCCAAACAGGACAGGGTCTGCTGTGACCGCTAGTCTGTTGAAATTTAATATTGCAAGTATGTTCTTTAAAATACTAAAAAATACATTTCAAGAATGAAAAATATAAAGGTGAATTTTAAATTCAAGCAATAAACGGTAGTTCACGCAAGGGCAGAGACAAATTAATATTAAATTTTGGATTTTATTATAAAAAAATTCAATAGCGTTGACATATACAAGCACATTATGATTTTGTTATACGACTACAGAAACACGAGCTTTTTTAGTTCTACATTGTGAAATTTTTTTCATTAATGTACTTAATTAACCTGTAAATTAATTAACCTACTTTTGAAAATTTTATTGCTCCAAAATTAAATTGTTCAATTTACGTTAATGATCAATTTACTTCATTTATCATTGTCAGCCTCCTTACACATATTTGTAGATTTGTTACCAGGGTTAGAAAACATTTACATATTATAAGTATGATAAGGTAAATGACGAAGATTCTGGAAGAAGATCATGCAAAAAGCATGTGGACTCCCCGGACAGTGGATGAGACTAGAGAGGTATGTAGGAATTATTAAAAAAACAGACTAATTCGACTAATTGTCATCGTTAAAGTTAAGGACATACTTATGTCTAGATAATCATGTATAAGTACATGTGACCTAAAGATATTGCCAACTGTATTTTTTAAAGAAATGATTGTTTATGATTCGAATATTGGTATACTAAATATGACTTAACTGACTTTAATATTTTCAATATAATATATAATTATTGTTTATGATTATATATATACGCTAGAGTAGTATAGAAAAAAATAGACACCAAAATAGGAATCGAACGTCCAACCACCGCGTTCACAGTCAAATCCTCTTATTCCCATTAATATATAAAACATTTCATATATATTTATTATTTTAAAACCCTAATATAATGCTTTTTGTATCGACATCACCCAATATACATTATGGGATGCGCGTGTGCAATTATCTCATTCGTAGAGCGCAGTCAGTCAATTCGATTAGCGTGTAATTGGAGCAGCGAAAGGCCAGTCTGACCAATCAAGGTCGGAGTTTATGAAACAATGGAAGTAATCCATTGAAGAGCCGATATGGAGAAAAAGGCAACGCTTTCAGGAACAGGCAATGGAATTCACGTAAATAAGTAAGCAGGATAACTTCTATTGTCTAAAGGGTCGCCAAGGCTCTGTCATGGTCGTATGAACATTTACAGTGTTCATTTTTACAGAAAAATGTTTTAAATTTTGTGTAAATTTTAATACTTAAATGTGGCAATACTTAGTCAAATCATCTCAACCATTGTCATAGCAACACAGGTAGATAGAAACCAATGTTAAAATACGCTCTTCTATATTTTAAACCGAATTCCTTTGAGACATTGTGGTCCAACCGGCGGCTTCACAATATATAAGGAAAGGTATTTTTTTATAGCTTCACGCTTTATCCCGTTGTAAGTAGAAAATTAGTGTTAAGACACGCCGTTCCTCGGTTTTTTAAAGCATTACGTGAGGGGCAAAAGTGCGAAACGCAACGCCACGCTTGCCAAGGTTGCGCAGAGCATAGAAAATGGAAATAAAAATTTTATCTCCTCTTAGTGGAAATTGAAACTACAAATTGTCGTGTTTTTCGTCGTGTCATAAATTTCTTCAAAATAAAAGTCAATATAAAAACAGTCACAATTTTAATTGCACCATAATTCCAATTATAATAATTATAGTACAGTTAATTGTTAAAATTATTTTATTAGTACAATTAATATGCCTTCTATAATGACAAGTAAAAAAAATATTATAATACTAGAAGTATTATAGAAGAAAAGGATATCTAAACGAGTATTAAATGTGATTTATTATAAAAAAAATACGTAACATTTAAATAAAATTAAAACCTTAATTAACATTAAACCAAAAAATACAACTTTGTAGAAAAACATATAAAAATATCCGACATATTAGCTTGTCTTAACTAAATCTTATGGCACATTTTCCTATACCACTCGGGATCGTCCTTGGCGGCGGTTTCCGGGCGGCCATCTTTATGTCGGTAGTGGAACTCGGACACGCCTCGTCCCGGAACACCGTTTACTATGAACTTGCAGAAACGCTCTACCATTCTCGCATCCCAATCTTGAGACACGTAATGTATTGACTCGTATTCTACTAAAACCTGGAAAATCGGAGGAAATTATTGCAAAAAATGTGTTTATAAAACTATTTCGTTACTAAGAGCAAGTTGCCAACGTTCGACTGAAGTTACTAGACTTTGAAATCAGTAATTCTTTTCTAGGTATATAAATATGAGGTTAGGTTAGGTCTTTGGGGAACATTGAGAAAAGATTTTCCTAAATTTTAACAGGAATTTCAAATTATACATTGTACGACCATCCATGAAATGACGGAGTGCAGCACGTTTATCTATATATAATTCAATTTAATAAGACAGCAAGTATGAATGCACGTACAAATCTTCCAACATACTACATAAATGATGTATTTATAAAACTTTTATTAAATACGTTGATAGATATACTCTTGATTGTGTATATGATATGACAATCAGAAACGGTATTTAAATAAAATGTACAAGAGGCGAACTTATCGCTATAACAGCGATCTCTTCCAGGCAACCTTAAGGCATAGGGAACATATTGGGGAGGAAAAAGAGTTGAGGGTGTGATTAATAAATTTTATTATTATGCATAGTAAATATAATACATACTAATAAAATATATGACATACTTATCCAAGTATAATATTTATATAAAATATTGATAAATCCTTAAATATATACATAAACATGTAAAAAATATACCATATCTATATACTTAAACAAAAGAGAGAGACATTTAATTTTAAAGATTATAATAAAAATAGATTAACTTAATAATAAAAATATATTTATACATATATATGTATGTACGTATATACCTGAACAGTATACACTTCGTCTCCTGCTTGCATCCTAAAAGCATAGTCCCGAGGAGCTGTGCCGCCTTCTCCGTGCTGGTACAACTTCAGATCCACCCACTTGATGGGTAGCACGTCACCATTGGGTAGTCCCACTACTCCGGCCTCCATACTAGATAAAACCTCTTTTTTAGTAACAATATGTCTATGTACGTTTTTCTATAAACATTATGTCGTTTGGAAACCGTTCTACCAAATCTAAGCCTTATTATAAATTTTATGTGTTAATTTGAAAAAAAAAAATAATTTTATATATATAAATATATATATATATATATATATATATATATATATATATATATATATATATATATATATATATATATATATATACATATATATATATATATATATATATATATATATATATATATATATATATATATATATATATATATATATATATATATATATATATATATATATATATATATATACTAGCTGACCCGGCAGACTTCGTACTGCCTCATCGATAAATAAAAAACTAAATCTTTTGTATAAAATGATTTTAAAACAAACAAATCAAATCAAGCAGGAAGTTTTCGATACATCATGTTGCTTACTTAGAAAAAAGAGTTTAAATTTGATATTCACAGACACACACTATTAAAATACAGTCTGTTAATTAATTTAAAGCTTTCTAATTAACTATATTTTTTGTTTTGCTTTGTGGTGAATATATAAACAAAGAAGACGGTTTTCCGACGCGCGAACACGCGACGTATAATTGTCCATGCGCGAAACAGGGAAACTCCAAGTTGATTCCACAAACTTCTAACGACTGTCCTTGCGATTTATTTATGGTCATCGCAAAGGCCAGACGTACTGGAAATTGTAAGCGTTTAAAATCGAATGGTATGTCCGTTGGTATCATCGGTATCCGCGGGATCAAGACAGCCTCTCCTTTGTATTTTCCTTTTATGATTGTCGCCTCAATGACGTTATTCATTAGTCTTTTCACAGCCAGTCCAATCGCAAATAATAACATTCATCGTTATTTGGATGTACTGTGTAGATGCGACCCAGAGCATCTGAAGCAAATACATTTGGATGTCCTTCAACTGGTGTTCCTTGTTTTCGACGCTGAAATGATTTCGATGATGCGTTCCATGTGTAATAGCGTGGCATGTCAGCATACAGCAAAGTGCGAGCAAAATCATCAGCTTGACAGACTGTGAAGAAACTTGTTAATGTTGTTGACGGTGGATGTGCCGCAATGTCTGCCGCGTTAGATTCATTAAAATAAACTCGTTGACCATTTTCTAAATGGACTGCCAAATGGACTACTGTAGGGTGTCTTTCATGGATCGCAAATGAAAAGATACGCCAAATAGCTTCGTTGCTACTTACATAGCGACCCATCTGGTACTGTGATATTTCATCATTTGCATTGGTTACACCGAAGACAGCCATATCACTACCTTTATTAACATATTTACATATGTACTTTATCGACTTCACAGAATTACAATATTCCACATTGATGTGAGTCTCAAAAGCTTTGGACAATATTGGCGAGTATGGCACAATCCAACGATTATCTACATCAACATTTTGTCCTCTTACCTTCACAACTACCGATCGCCCACTGTCCGCAACTGATCGCCGACGATACAATGGGTATCCATCATTTCCCGTTATGGTTTCAGCAAGCAGGTCTCTTGGGTATCGCTTGGAACACCTACCGTCGACCATACAGGGTGAATTGTAGTTGAAATGTCCGCAAGGTCCATGTATCATGTGTTTGGTAACTACTGCATGCAATTTTGGGTCAACTATTTCATCTGGTATTTCAGCTGAAATAATGGAATCAATCTCATCTGGCCTTATTTTGTCCACTAACCAGACTAAAATGTGCGCATGTGGCAATCCACGCTTTTGCCATTCTACAGAGTACATCCAACAACGGACTCGGCCATACACGCAATGCTTTATTAAGAAATTCATGAGAGATTTTAATTTTTGTTTAAAAACTCTGGCAGTTATGTCATGTCTATCAACTGATGTTTGGCTATGTAGTAATTCCTTCTCGATTTCGGACCATTTTGGGTTACATGTGAATGTAACAAATAAGTCTGGGCGGCCATAATGCCTAACATATGACATAGCATCCTGAGCATATTCATGCATGTGGCGTGGGCTTCCTATATAAGTAGCTGGCAAAATTGTCATTCTTCCTACATTATTCACATTGCCATCAGCATTTATAGCATCGCGGAGATGGATGTATTCCTCTGACCGTAGCCGTCGTTGGTTCAAACGGATGTATGTCAATCGTTCAGTCTCAATTTTGACATACATGTCAACTGCAAATTGATGAAAAAGTCGTTGACACATCAAAATATGATTTACTTCACCTTGACGGATCATGAGTCTGTATGAATAGAAATTCATAGAACTAACTTTTTTGTTGGTTTCAGCACCTGCAATCAAAAATTATAAATGTTTACATTGTTACTTAGATGAATTGAATTTAAAAATGTTATTTAATCTTGTTCAATTCATTTACCTGTTACTTGATTTACCATTTTGATATTAAAATGGTATCCATCTTCCCCCTGCCAGAAGATCAAATTCAAATGCTATTTTGAACATGTTTACTAAATTGTTATTCTGATGAAGAAACATTTGTAATTGTTGGACAATGGTTCTCTTCACTGTGGGATTGTGAGCACAACGATTATTAATTTCCGCATCTGAATTGCCCATAAAATAAACTTGTAAAAATTGATGATCTGCATCAGGTAGTGGTAACAGAGTTCCCAGTAAATGATAAATTTGTCCTTGTATCTGTAATTTTTAAAAATGTGTCCATTAATTATTTTCGATATATATATTTTAGTACAAACTTGAATAATATAAAAAAATATTCTTATATAATACCTTGAAAGTGGGCATAAAATTGTCTTGTATAATATGTGTAGCACCAAATGATGTCATCTGGAAACAGTTGTTATATTTCTGAATGTTGGTCAAGAAGTGTTTAGAATCATTTCCAATCCCAGAAACTAAAGAGCGTAAAGGATCTGGTGGTGGGACCAGTTGTGGCAATTTTACTTTGCCTTCAGCACAACATAATCCAGTAGATTCACCAGTGTATTTTAACGCCTTACAATATTTACAAATTGTTTTCATTTCCCCAATTGTTACCGATTTGTCGGCACAATAATCAATTGCCGGATCATAGTGGAATGCAGCTCGTTCAAGAATCACAGGAGCTCTGCGTCTGCGGATTCGCTCAATTTCATTCTGTCTAGCTTGCTGTTGATGTGTTTGATGTGCACGAACTCGTTGCATTCTAAGCCTATCTCCTACATTGTCACTCACTAAAGAACGCAATTCTGACATAGCAATACGACTATTTTCTTGATCTGTCTGTCTCTGGTCATCAGTGCGGTTAGCACGTGAGATAGCTCTTCGCACATTTGATTGACTACGACGACCTAAGTCAGGTCGTCTTCTCCTCGGCATCGTAAATTGTAATTAATCAAAGTGAAAAAATTTACCGCTTATTTAGCAATAAAGTGTCACTACCACAAAAAAAGCACATTACTTGGAATGTCACTATCACAAAGGATCACCAAAGTAAAGAAAGTTCTCGCGCACGTATCCACAAAGATAGATATAATATCGTAATACTTTTTTCCATGCTCTGAAATGCGACAGGATGAATTGACATATTAGTTGGTTGTCAAATCTATTTTCAAATGTATTTTGACACTATGCAATTTTCTTCTGTTGAGTTCCAGAACGCGATATTTGATCCTTCAACGCGCACGCGAATTTGAACTTTATGCAGCGGTAATAAGGTACAAATTGACTCTCTATTTTATTTAGAAAACGTTTGTATGGGAAATAGAAAAATGCTGTTTTGAGGATTTTCCCGGCAATTATTCGAATTTTTCTCACCTTTTAAACCTTCCCTAGACCTCCACGAATAATTCAAGACCAAGATAAGATAAATCCGTTCAGCCGTTCTCGAGTTTTAGCGAGACTAACGAACAGCAATTCATTTTTATATATATAGATATATATATATATATATATATATATATATATATATATATATATATATATATATATATATATATATATATATATATATATATATATACATATATACATATATAATTTTGTAAATAATACACTGGTAGAGTGATCGAATGTAAATGCGATAGTTGCGTATTCAATGTAATAAAACATAAACTCAGTTGTATATAATTGTAGTTACGATTTCTTGGTCATTTATAATGTCCTGGTACTTTATACATGATTTTTCTTGAGAACTGCATTTTCGGTGGAATCAAATTGTTTCCATTCTTTAAAATAGAGTAAGTAAGTAGAATGTAATTAACGGAGTGTCTCAACACTAGTTCATTCATTCATTCATTCATACATTCATTCGATTACACATTCATTATGAAACTACGAAAGCAAATTGGTAGTTGCAAAAACAAAGCTGCATAAAGATAACCTTATTTATTGAACATGTTAGAAAATAATATATTAAAATAATTACCAAATGACTATAATAATAAACATACAAAATAAATGTATTATGTGAAAAAAAAAAATTAATATATTTATCTATTTATTTAAGACGATGTCTGTCTGTAAATGGGATAGTTTTGAGTTCAGTCTCTTCAACACATTAAATTTGTGTTTAATCTGTTAAAAATTATAAAAAAATATTACTTGGTGGCGGTGCATGGCTGGCAGATGACTCCGACGCTGATGCTGGTACCATCTTGTAAGAAAATGTGATGAAAAGCGTAACGATGCATCAACGTCCAGTCTCGAGTGTGACCTGCATAAGAAGACATTTTTTTATAGCTTCACGTTTTATCCCACACATAGCAGGGTCATAACCACAGGTGGGTTTCCATAAACCTAGTCTTAAGACCCTCCGTTCCCAGCTTTCCGCTTCTTTCGAGGAAATGCGTGTTGAGTGGCGGAACGCAACGCCGCGCTTTGCCTAGTTTCCAGAGCGAGGAAAATAGAAATTTAAAAATCCATCTTCCCAGAGTGGGAATCGAACCGACAGACCGTCGCGTTTACAGGTAGATGCTACGCTTCTCTTCTATAATAAACGAAATTAATAATATTATAAAACTAAAGGATTTTTGTTAAACCAATTAATTATGCGTTACCAAAACTGTGGTCCCTGAATGATGGTAGAGTGTATTCAAACGATTCGTTTTCGATCTTGAAGTTACATTTGAGTGCGCCAAACTGCTCGTAATGAGATTGATGTGCTCTGAAATAAAATAAAATATTAACAAATTATCCTTCAGAACAACTGAGTATTGTGTTGCTTATTAGGTAAGATTACAATTTAATAGTCTTTTAAATATATTATTATTTCGATCATTTCTTTTATTTCCAGGGAAATGATTTAATGTTCACCTCATACGTAAATAACGTTTAACGATGATTTATGTCATTCGACACCTGGTATCTTTAAAAGCGGTGAAAAACGGAGAACAGAGAGTTACTGCTAGATTATTTCTGTAACATAAAATATATCATAAAAAGAAACATATAACATATTCACTCACGTTTTTAGACCTTCAAAGTAACTGCGGCTCCACGGCTCCCTTGCGATGGACCTGATGACAGCTGGCGGGTGCAGATCGCAGTCGTAGTCGAAATATTTGCCCGTCGCTGTCCATTGACCAGTAAACTCTACTTGTACTATTTTAGTTGGATCATTTTGGTACCTTTAAATAAGTATTATTTAGATTTTATAACAATTAATATTCAGTTTTAAATACACGCAAGGGCCGCTGCTATGATTTGACGTCATACAGTCTTCTACCGTCGCCAATACTCAATGTGCCAGTTATTAAGTCAGTCTTTTTGATTTTAAAACGTTATTTTGGCACTTTTCGATTGAACAATAATTAGAAAGGTTTATCGAATTCGTTACATCGAATATTTTTTTTTATATCTAGATACATATGTAGATTCATAGATTATTTTCTTCATACAATTTTATTTTTTATTCCATCTGACGAAACTATCGGAAAAATTGTATTTCTCATCTATTTAAGATATCAGATTTAAGGGTGCACAGTTTTGTCGTATATTTTGTTGACGAACCTAAAGTTTGGACCTATTAAGGTCAATACAGTTTCTCCACTAAAACTTAATAACTAAAAACTTAAATAATAAGAAACATCACATTTAAATAAATATCGGAAGAATGCTTTAATTCCCATATACTAAAATTTTACAATACAAACCACATCGGTCCATTGTAAGATATGGCCCATTTCTTCATCGGGTCCACCGGCTTTATTTTAATGCCTTCAGCTGCAAACTCGCCGATGGGTGCCCCGAATAACACTGTATCTGGTATTTTCTTACTGCAAAGAAGTCCTTTTCCGGGCAGCTATGGAAATAATTAGAGGAAAAATCTAAATGTTAAATTCATTAAGTAAATTTGACAAAATAATTAATACCTAAAGGAAACATAAAAATTGAATGCAACGGGATTTGAACCGAACCTCTTGCAAGCCATGGAAGTGCTCTGACCGCTAAGCCATATTTTCTTCATCACATCATGTCGATGATTCTCATATGCTTTATACAACTTTATATGTTTTTTTTAAGTATTTTGTCTACACATAGTGTTGATTAACACTTTAAAATCACAAAAATATAATATAATTAATTCTTTCCCTTTTTTCTTCTCAGTGTCATGTCATTAGATTAGTGTCATTAGTAGTGGTTCGGCAATAAAGACAACGATAACGGGTTACATTATTAAATACAAATATTTGTCTTATAAATATAATAATGTAAATCGTTTGTAACAGGATGTTAATATATACTTACCCAAAAATAGTAAATCTAGTGTCAAAACACTTCGTTCTCTGTTTTCATCCAGATTCAAAGCTTACGTGTTAAGAGGTGGAAGTCAACGACTTTCTTTTTGTCACTATAGTGGCTAAATTAATACAATTATATCCATAGGACGAAAAAAAGTATCTAGCTTTGTTTTCATTTTAAAATATTAGCTGTGTCAGTTTATTTTTATGTTATAGTCAATTTTAATGAATTACTTACTCCGATATAGAAAAGTCCGTTGCACATGCCCATAGGTCGTCGTTCACATCCCGATATCACGTACACGCCCTTATCGTCCTCATCTTTTTGCGCTGATATAAAGAATACTGCATCGAATGCCTAAATAAAAAACGTATAAAAAATGTAAGTACAATATTTATTTAAAAGAATTGTGAAGGCGTTTGTGTGTTAAAAGATTATTACGTAATTAAGTATTTTTTAAATGACAACACCTTGGGGATGAAATTCGCTTTATTAATTATTTCTCGCTTTATTAATTAAGATAAGTATAAAGGATTTTGTATCTACGGCCGTTAAATAAATTAAAAAAGTAATGCTCTAGTTTATTTTAAACGTCGATTTTTGACAATGATCGTCAAAAAGAAGAATTGTAAGATTGCAATGACCGTCGTGGCGCAGAGGCGCAACGTCTGCCTGTAACGCGACGTTTTCTGGGTTCGATCTCCAGTCGGGGAAGATGAATTTTTCTAATTTCACTTTCTTCGCTCTGGTAAACTAGGCAAAGCGCGGCGTTGAGTTCTGTCACTCAACACGCAATGCCCCGAAAAAGGCGGAAAGCTGGGACGGAGAACGCAGGGACTAAGCAACGGAGTGTCTTAACACTAGGTTCCCGCGGTTCCCTGTTCCCTCTGCCTACCCTGTCATGTGCAAAAAAAAAGACCTTATAAAAAGTCCCGCCGACTTTATTTAATTCGGTTCTTTTTCGGTGTGAGTTGAGGAATTATGTATTCTTGTTTTGAATAAAATTATTTGAATTTGAATTCAATAAGCGTTATAATTTGACCATGGACGTAGTTATGTCGACGGAGAAAAGTCGAATTTTAAAAAAATATATATACATATGTATGTATAATACTAAAGTACATGTGATTAATTCAGTTATAGATGAGTATAAAATCTCATAGATATATACCATATATAAATAAATAAGAAAATAGCTTCACTCCTTATTAACACTCTCATATAACAGGGTAGAAAAAGGGAACCTAATGCTAAGACACTCCGTTTTGCACTCTCCGTCCAATTATAAAACATTGCGTGTTGGGTTACAGAACAAAACGCGCTTCGTATTATTACCAGAGGGGGGAAAATAATACATGTCAATATCCCCGATCGGGAATCGATCCCACAATCTTTACAGTTAGACGGCAGTTATTATGCGTGTTTTTAATATTTATTGTATATTTACCTTGGCGTGTTCGCTGAGTGGCTGTGCCCTATCCATATCACGTGGGTCCGCGTAAGCCTTAACTCCCTGCCCTGCTCTACCATCATTCCCAGCTGCTTTGTTCTTACTAGAGTACTGACAAAACAATACATTTTTGATCTTTTATATATTAAATAGCTATGGAGTTAGACATTTTTAATAATAAAAAAAAAAAACAAAAAAGAACTTGATTTTTGTGATTTTAATAAGTTAGTGATTAAATAATTTAAAAATATATTACTTTTTTTTCTTGAAGAATGGTTTTCATAGAGTCGTGAAAAGTATAGAAGGGTAATCAAAAAATTAGTTTCTTCGTTACCTCCCAATTGATAATTACCTATATTTTTATTGTTTTATTACGTAAACATAGAATAAGGAATTGTAAAATATTTCATTTCTTATGGCCACTGACCACTGAACCCACTACCTTCGAACTTGCATTAAGATGCAATCACACTGTTTAAAACACTCTAAAACTTTATTGAAGATAATAAATTAGGTGCCTACTTAAAGTAATCTGTACTAAAAAGGTGTTAATCAAATAATTACGAAACACATTATCTAATGAAGATAAAATGAAACGGTCAAAGTACTCTCGTACAGTCAGATTCGTTTAGAAAAATAATATATGGCTTGTAAGTTAAGAGTGTAGGTTTGAAAATTATACAATCAAAAAGTTTTAAGTCTTTTTAAACTGGATCAAAAAACGCTTGAAATACGTGATACATTTATATAATAAAATGTTTTTTTTTTTAATAATAAATAAATGTCTGATCATATTGACTATTGAAGGCTCTTGTTAGGGTTTGTGTCAGTTGTATTCTTTAGCAAATTACTGTCATAGTATTTAAATCATTCCTAGATTATGCTATCATATAGACACTTTAATTTATTGAATTCCACACAGAGTTAGTGGTAGTGTCAGAACACTTTGCTTTTCGTAAAGTCTCCAATATTCATTTGTTTACAATAATTTCTTCCTATTGAACTACTTTTTTTTAGCTTGACGCTTTATCCCGCACATGGCAGGGTAGGGAGAGGGAACCGCAGGGACCGTGGGGACCTAGTGTTAAGACACTCCGTTGCTTAGTCCCTGCTTTGTCCGTCCCTGCTACTTGCAACATTCTATAATATTAATATAGTAAATTTTTCAGTCACAGATCGTTATATAAATAAGTGACATGAGATAATCTATTTACACTATATATTACAGCACATTGCAAATGTGTATCATCTAAATCCTTTTATACCTTTACATTAGTATTTTTTGACAGTTAAACATTTTACACTGTTTTTTCAAATTAAATGACCCCAAGAAATGATCTAATGTGACATAAATGTGGAAGAAATAAAAACTAATCATCATTTTTACGATATATATAGAAAAAACATATTTTAAACGAAAATCAAATATATTTTTTCTGTTTTTTTTAGCTTCACGCTTTATCCCGCACATGGCAGGGTAGGCAGAGGGAACTGCAGGGACCGTGGGAACCTAGTGTTAAGACACTCCGTTGCTTAGTCCCTGCTTTCTCTGTCCCCGCTCATATTTAATATAAAAATTTTGAGTATTTCTTTACTTTTCTTTAGAAATTTTTATTATTTCTTCTTAATCATTCTGTACTATAATTAAACTAAATTATAACCGCAATTAGTCTTCAGTGGTAGAAATTAATTAAACCCACGACCGGCTTTCATATGAGACATGTTCAAACTACACTGTTACACTTTAAAATACCAAACAAATCTTACCTTTCTATAATAATAGAGACACGAGAATACAACGTATTTCAAATAATACCACTTTCCAGGCACTGTATAAATACCAAAAATTGGCTCAGGGTCTTTTTTCCTTAGAAAAACTATTAACAATATAATAAAAATAATTGCAACTATCGTGAAGCAAGTCATTTTGTTGGATCATGAGAACTAAATGAGTGCTGTGTTTATTTATCGAGCTGATAGCTGACGTCGATTTGTGATAAAGCGAAATTATATTTCATTTTGTGGTCAGCTTGACTATATCATGTGGTGTTATCATATTTCAAATGTGAAGTTAATTTTAGTTCTTGAAGAAAATGTATTAAAATTTTGAACGGAGCAGGATTCGAACCCGCGCCACTTGGAAACCGTCCAAATGCTCTGATTGTTCGTATTTTATATGTTTTCTACTAGTTTTTTTTCTATCCTTAGAATTTAATATACTTAGTTACCTTACTATGTATAGACAAGTAATTCGTTACTAAGCGAATGGTTCCCGGATAAGCACAGGCGAAAATCAAACCGAAGTAAGCTAAATATAAGTAATTATCATAAATATAACGATTTTTGAAGTATTAATCCACACTGAAATTAGAAAAACTTTTAGAATTTTTGTTAAATTTGAACGCAACTATATTTAATCCTGTGCCTCGTGGAAACCATTAAGGCTTCATAGAATTAAATATATATTATTTTAAGGATGTCCAGTTTAAAAATTATACAACTACTTGCATTTTTGTGTATTTAAAGAAAAAAATCTATACTTATATTTATATTTAAATAAAACTACGTACCAAAAAGGTTTTTGTTATACTTTTAATTAAAAACATAAGAATTTGAACCCCATGCTATTTAGATAACAATATTTAATTCAAATCGTCGATTTTCGAACTGTTTAAAACTAATTCACACAATTAATAAGATTATTTGATCTGTTAAGTAGATAAACTATTATTATGATAAGAATTATAATCTTAGCGTGAAGCTAAATAATAATAATTATTAATAATAATAATCTGTGGAAAGATAACATATTAAAATAAATTAAAATATTATTGGAAACGATTTTCTCGTCTCACAAATGCCCTAAGAAAATTATGTAAAAAAAGCTCTAATTTTACTGTAAATTTTAGATTACATTATTATATAGGTATTCATTATTATTTAAGTTTTTTAATTTCTTTTTATGGTTTTTAATACAGTAAAAGACACCTTGCTATCCCTTAATATTGAGTATAATATTGCCAGTTGAGTATCGAATCTAACGCAGCAGCATTTAGTGAGAAAAATGAAAATACGTAATTAAGAAAAATTGCTTTAATATTTTTGTTTTGTTTATATATATTCTTAAAATAATAAACTACACATTATTTACTAAAGTTTTATTATACGAACACACACACAGACACATATAACATGCACTCTTTATACACGTATAACTTTACCATTAATTCATATGAATCACAAATGACATAGTATGCTACAAATTTGATGACTCATTAAGTGTAAACTAAAAAAGTGGCTTACTTAAGTAGAAAACATTCATCTAAGTGGATGCCAAAGTAAAAAAGGAAAAAACAGAAAAGTCCCGCAGTTCTTCCAAGGTCTGAGAAGAACTGGCGAAAGAAACTCAGCTCAGCGGGACTTTCAAAAAATGAAGCATGTAACTTATTTATTATTCTCTCTCTCTCTCTCTCTCTATATATATATATATATATATATATATATATATATATATATATATATATATATATATATATATATATATATATATATATATATATATATATATATATATATATATATATATATATATATATATATATATATATATATATATATATATATATATATATATATATATATATATATATATATATATATATATATATATAATTTTTTTACTTACAAATCTTACGTAACAAAATAATTTATCTCGAGTTTCCTATAATAGTGAGGATGAATAGGAAAATATTGATAATATCTAAATACAAATTTAAAGCTGCAAATATATACTCTTCAGGGGATATGCTGTACTTGTGTTTGCCACCCATCATCAACTGAGTGTCGTAGACGAGGTACATGGAGAATATGAGGGCACCGGCAGCAGCGTATACTAGGCTCAGTATGTTATTCCGTATTATAATCGCTAGTATACCTGAAAATTATATATTTCTTTTTTATTGACTTTTCTAAGTGTCTTTTGGTTGTGTCAACTTGTTTTTAGATTCACGCTTTATCACATGACAAAGTAGGCAGAGAACTGTGGGAATCGTGGAAACGTAGTGTTAAGTCACTCTGTTCTCAGCTTTCGAGGCATTATTTGTTGAGTTTGCCTAGTTTTCAGAGCGAAAATATATAATAATTGATCTTCCCCGAGCAGGATTTGAACTCACAATAGTATGAAATTAATTATATATTTAGTTACGAATATCATTCTACCCTCCAATGACACGAACGAAATCTTAATAAAATCTTGTGACTAGCTTAGCACTAGTCAGAAGCAAAGTGTTTATTATTCTTTTGTATTATTGTATTGTAAGAATTTTTTCAACGTGACATTGGCGAAGTGAATTGTGCTCAACTGGCACGCTCGAAACGCCATTAATAAAGAGAAGAAGAAGAAGAAGTAAGAATTTTTAATCTGTGTCATTATTCAATTTTAAATAGGTTTTATTATGTGTAAAAAATTAAATATAAATTACTTACCGAAAACAAGGAGTACCATAGAAGCGGCCACCAGAGCGCCACCCATCATAGTAAAGTCCCACTTAGTTTGGAACGCGAAGATCGTCAAGCCGAGACAAACTGCGGCTGTTATGCCGATTGCCATCATTACCTGTTAGAAATTTAAAAAAAAAACTATTTTTAAAATAATTTATTTTACATTGTATTTTAAAATAAGTTGTATATAATATAAAAAAAATATTTATATACTTGGGCCTGTTGTGTTAAACTACAAAAGCAACCTAACCAAAATTTCGTTCTCCATTCCGTTTTTCAGAATTGCATTGTGAAATTTAACGCCAAGGTATATTTTGTCAGGGAATTTGGGAGAACAGAGTATAATTTATTCCAATGATTAACCATCGGACTTACAAACAACGTCACTAAATCAGACACTGTCAGACACGGTCAGACGTTATCCTTGATGTCTTTAAATATTGTATTATTGAAAAAAATACATTTTTCTGTATACAAATGGAAATATTAGCTTTTATTATTCAAATAAGTATAAATATGGGAAAGAATTTCAATAACGCAATAAGCAGGGACGGAGAAAGGAGGGAATAAACAACGGAGTGTCTTAACACTAGGTTTCTATGGTTCCCGCAGTTCCCTCTGCCTACCCTGCCAGGTGCGGGATAAAACGTGAAGATATAAAAAAATCAATAACACTTTATATTATAAAATGATAGACGAAATCAATATTGCATATTAAAATTATAAGTTCAAGAAAATTTTGTACAAGTTTCAAATTTTGTAAAAAAAATATAAGTAAATAATGGTACATACCTCAGATACATTGTACACGCTGGTAGCTACACCCAAAAGGAAACTCTGGGCTATAGTAAATATTGCTAAGAAGATGAAGTTCATGGGCGCAGTGCGACGGACTTCCGTACAACAAGCCATTGATATGAGGCAGACAAATAATATTATAAATGCTACCCAGCTGTGGAAAATGGAAGAAATTTTAATTAATATCTTATTAAAAAAATACAAGTTAATATATAATAACAATCAGTATATAGTGAGGAACGTCGTGGCGCAGAGGCGCAACGTCTGCCTGTAACGCGACGGTTTCTGGATTCGATCCCCAGTCAGAGAAGATGGATTTTTCTACTTCCATTGTTCGCTTTGGTAAACTAGGCAAAGCGCGGCGTTGAGTTCCGCCACTCAACACGCAATGCCTCGAAAACGTCGGAAAGCGGGGACGGAGAAAGCAGGGACTAAGTAACGGAGTGTCTTAACACTAGGTTCGTAGGGTTCCTCCAGTTCCCTCTGCCTACCCTGCCATGTGCGGGATAAAGCGTGAAGCTAAAAAAAAAATAAAAATTTGCGTTTGAGTTTATCGTTCTCCCATATAGATTTTCTAAGCATACTTGTTAAACCTTAATAGCGGTTTCTGGGTGTCATTTGCGTGATGATTCTAGAATTACTTACAAGAGATAGGAATTCTGTCGAACAAATTGTTTAGTCGGTTCGTGGAAGAGGAACAATGCAATGAATCCCATTGTAATTAGAAGCTGTGACATCAGTATTGCATACACCTGTTTGCAAACAAATATGTATATATTTTAAAATTTTACTTCAAAAATCATATTATATATTTTGTTTTTTTTAAAGAGCTATTGGAGTTTTTATTCATAAATAATAGTTTTAACTCTTTAATTCATTCATCGTGTAATTTATTTTATTTATGAATTTATTATGGTATAAAATTAACTGAGCCGAGAATCGTCGTGGCGCAGAGGCGTAAACGTCTGCCTGTAAACGCGACGGTTTGAAAGTTCGAGGGCTCGGGAAAGATGGATTTTTCTATTTCATTTCCATAGCTCTGAAAACTAAACAAAGCGCGGCGTTGAGTTCCGCCACTCAACAAGTAATGGCTAGAAAAAGGCGGAACGCTTTCTGCCTTTTTCTAGGGTCAAAAAAAATAAAAATAAAAAAATAATGATAATAATTAATATTTCTTACCTTCCTAATGAATCCTTTCCGTATACTCTGTTCTGTAAAATCAAAGGCGACCTGACCTTCCCCATCCTCGCCGTAACTTTGAGGGCCGTAGTACCCAGTCTGTAAATAAAATATAATAAAAATATTTAAGGGCCAGTTTCACCTCTTACAATGAATGCTGTCTACCCAGATAAAGGATGGTATATATATTTTTCTGTTGCACCATCTATCCACCAGATAAGAAATATGTTCCTTGTCTGGCAAAAAAAAATTGATTTCAAAGGTCTCAGTTATAAATATCTAAATACATATACATAAACTGACAAAATCTGTTTAAACTGTCAACCTCTATATGGTAGACAGCATTAATTACCAGATAACTATCTGAAGCTTTATATGTAACAAGTGAAATTGGCTCTTAGCAAGTTATTTAAAAGAATAATTATTATTTAATCACTTCGAATTTCACGTATTTCTTTCATTTATCCGTTGTGGTAAAGACAATCTCGAAGTCGAATAGAAAACGGAGAGCCGAGGAGAGTGTCTTTAAAATAATTTTATTTTTTATTTGTAGTTAAAATCCCGTTTTGTTCATTTTCAAAGTAGTTCATACATACATATATTCATTTTTAAGGCCTTATATTTTTTATCTATATCCTACTGGTAATAACACGGTACCGGGGAAACATAAATTACTAGGTAAGTACTTTATTGTTGTGGTGTCATCATATAGTATTTTTTAAATATAATCTCTATTGGATTCAAGAGATAAATTTAAAAAAAAAGTAAATGAAATATTATAAAAATAAATAAAATTGTGATTATTTTTTTCTTAATTATTTATTATATTTATAAAAACCTATATATCTACGTCTATACACACGTTTTTTAAACAATCTATATAATATATAAAAAATATATATATGTAACCTGTACTTATATGTGCATATTCAGTGTGTATCTATATTACAATGATTATCACAAATGACAAGATAAGCCGAAAATATTTATAGTAAGAACATCAATAGTGTTTTACAAAAAAAATCTCAATTCCATATACAAATATACCAATTACTAAATTGAATTGAAACATCTTTTACGAAAAATTGTGGCATAGTGTTCGTCAAAGCGTACCAAAGCAAACGAAGGTGGGTTCGATTCCCATGAGGAGTGAATGATTTACTTTCACTTTATTCGCTCTGGCAACAAGACGAAGAGCAACGTTAAGTTTCATCACTCAACACGCAATGCCTGGAAAGACGGAAAGTGGGGAACGTAGTGTTTTAACACTAGGCTATGTCTTTCTTCGTTTTCCTCTGCCTTTCCTGCCTTTCCTGCTTAAGCGGGATATGTTTTTGAACAAAAGGCCTGTTCAAAAGGAATATACCTCATAATTTATTTAATGTGTAGGTCCAGAGAATAATGACAATTATTTATATACTAAAATGGCGTACGTCATATTGTGATGGTCACACTTTTATGAAATCATTAAAAAATAAAAGGAAAATGTAAACGTTGTGTGTTTTGACATACTTCTTTAAGTAAATTGATACAACTTACCTATGAACATAAAAAGCAATACGTATTACCGTTAATGTTCATTATTTTTATAGTCTATGTAGGCGTCAATAAATTAAAAAAAATATACTACAAAGAAATAAGTTATTATTTAAGTTATTAATAATTATATAACAGTATAATAATCTTATTAAAAACAACTTAAGTTAACTAACCTGTGCCATTTTGACGTTCGTACGCGTATCGTGCAACACAATCACTGATATCGGTACAGTTAGCTGGATAAGACGACGATAACGCCATATTATGAATAATATCGGTCTTTCCAGAATTATTAATAAAAAAATTAGTAAAATTTCGCAAGCAAATTCAAATTAAACGCGATTTGAACTTTTGAACTTCATTTGAACCGGGATGAACCTTTTAAAAAGCCTAAGCTGAATTAGTAATAACTACATATAATATTACAAGTTGTTAGAATATCTAGACGCTATCCTGGCTCAGCGGCAAAGTGTCTGACTATAACCACGACGGCTGTGAGTTCGATCTTTATTACGCAAAATTTCTGCCACGCAACACCTAATTCCGTTCATAACAATATGTACGTATTGTATGTATGTTTAGAAATATATATACAAATTATTGTATTAAGTTGTTCTCCTCTTTGTTTGTTTTTGTAGATGTCGAAACGCTTTCCCAGCACACGAGGTAGATAAGCCATTGTATGTATACACATATGCCGTAGTGACACGGTTATGACACTAAAAGTATGCCATAATATTCTTAGTTTTACATTTCATCGTTTGTAACTGCTTAATTTATACATAAATAATAGTGAAGTAACTATTATTTATGTATATATTAATTCAGAACACTCCACATTTAGTGACATTTGCCACCAGATTATTTTTGCAAGGGTATAAAAAATGGTTATTTCATTTAAGTAGCCTCGAACTGACAGTCTTGTCGTTCATAGACAGACTTTTTCTGCTGAAATATTACGGCTTAACGCAATTTTAATAATTTTAGTAATTAACTTGTTGTTGTCATCCCTTGTCCCCTTTATAAAGTAAGTATATTTTTAATTTCATTTAAATTTAAAAGCTTCACGCTTTATTCTGCTTATAGGAGGGTAGGCAGAGGGCACCGCAGGAACATTGGAAACCTAGTGTTAAGACACTCCGTCCCATGCTTTCCACCGTTTCGAGGCATTGCCTGTTAAGTGGCAGAACTCAAAGCTGCGATTTGCCTAGTTGCCAGAATGAAAAAAATAAAAAATCCGTTTACAGATAGACGCTACGTGTGGTCCTCAAGTATGTTTTAAAGCTTTTATTAAATTTATAAAGAGTATTTTTTAAAAAAAAATAATGCTACGTTACGCATAATATATTATATATATACCTAGTATACTATAAGTTTATTTTTATGTAAACATTATAGATAAATATAATACTGAATGATGCTGTATGAATCATCATTCAGCTATTTTTAGTAAACACAATATAGATAAGAGGACGAAGTAATATATTGATAACGATCTTACAATAAATCAATACTTAGTACTCACTCGTAATTAAATACTAAGCCAATATTATAATAAAAATTAATATTAATTTTAAAATTTAAACAGTTTTATTATAATGTCTTATGTATAATTATTTTAGAATACCAATATTATATGGCAACACTGCTGCTTAGCGAATATCCCGAATTAATAAAAAGTGATGAATGTACTAACTCTGTATCGCCCTTATTTTAATATATCATATTAAAAAATATGTTTTTAAGGTCATATGAACCTCCTAGTCAAGTTTCTTTTAGGAGAGAAGGCATGGTTAATAATTTTATACTTTTTAAAAAGACTCCGTGAGACAATGTTTTACAAGTATAATTATATATTTAATAATATTTCCCCTACAATATATATATATATATATATATATATATATATATATATATATATATATATATATATATATATGTGCTAGGTAATAATTCATTAAGAATGAAATTTAAAAACTTAGGACACTAATGCATATTATTCTAAGACACTCCAATCTCCATTTTCCGCTGCGGAACACTTTGTTATGTTATGAGTGTATATTTCCTCAAAATCTATTATATCTAAAATATATACAGTATTTTAAAACAATGACTATCACATACAATATAATACACATACAACATATAATAATTAATTTTACTATATTATATAGATTATATATTTTTTTGAAGAAGTAAAATAAAACACCAATTATTACAGTAATTTTAATTAAAAAATAAATCATAAAACACAAAATCTAAATCAAATATCATATTCACAAAACATGGCTATGTGTATATACAGCTTTTATTTTGAACTAAAACACTACCCGTGAACAACATACAATATTAGTTATTTATTGTTACAAGTGAATGCAGATTGCTTTTGAAGAGAGGACACATGGACGTAGGTGTTATAAAACATTAGTGTTTAAAATCCAATTAAAAACATAAAAGCAAATTTATTTATATTATTTCTTACATCTTGGAACTTGGAATGACAAATTATAAAATATAGTTTTTTAATATCAACTTCATATGTGATTTATAATATTTATTTATATAAAAATAAACTGACAACTCTTTAACATTACAGGCATCGTAACAACGGAATTATTTAAACATTGCTTTGTTTTAAACGTCAAAATTTGTTAAGGATATTCAAAGAACAAATATGAACAATAAAGAAATGTATTTAAAGAATCTAAAAGAAAATCTAAGTCTTGAAATGATTACTAATTCTTATATTAGCATATGGATGTATACATTAAAATTATATATATATATATATATATATATATATATATATATATATATATATATATATATATATATATATATATATATATATATATATATATATATATATATATATATATATATATATATATATATATATATTTTTTAATTTTTGACATAAAGGATGAAAGATTAACAGCCATAGCAGTTGTTAAATGTCGAAGCTGACCACAGATTGTTAATAATATTTTTATTAAGCTATATTTTGTTTTACAGCGAATTCATAAGAAACATTACCAAAGCTAAGTAGTAAATGCAACTACACGTTATAATACAATTTCTATAGGAAATCTGATTATCAGTTAATATAATTTTTTTTCAACACCATTAGAAATGTAATGGAAAATTAAATTTGTGAGTAATTTTAGTTTTATAATCTAATTTAACCTTTAAATACACACTTAAAATGATTAAAGTTATATTTTTAAGTTTTCCACTGACATTGCGCATTTAAGGGTTTATAATTAATATCATATTTTAAAAATAAATGAAATTGTAAATGAGTTTTAAAACAGACTGCTAGAAAAAATATATACTGGTTTATAGAATAATAAGCGAATAATTCGCTATAATAAATAAGTAAACAGTTTACAAGTGAGGTGTTTTAATTTGAAGAAGTTTCTATTATATAATTATAAATTATACAAACAATTTAAGGTTTAATATTAATATTGTAATACTTATACATTTAAACAATAATAGATTCACAAATATTTGAAAGATCACTTTCCGCCATTTTCAAAATGACGCATCAAAATTTCAAAATGGCGGATTTTTTTTTAATTCGAGTTAAATAGAATTAAACAGTCAAAGACTGGTAACTAAGTAAGGATTTAGTTTGGATTTTATTGTCTGTCCACATTTGACGTTTTAAATTTCATACAAAAAACACTATTTTTTACTATATATATATATATATATATATTATTGATTCGAGGAATGTTTCCAAATACAATATATAAAAGAGTAAATAGTATTATTTTTATTATTATTAATATTTATTACATATAATAAGTAGTTTTATGATGCATTATTATAATATTTTAATATCGCCAAAATTCTAAAACGAAATATTTAAAGCTTTTTTACACAGACACGAGAAATACTAAAAACTTAAGATCATTGTCACGACTAAAGAAAAAAAAATTAATCGAAGCTCACGTCAAATGCGGAATAATAAAACATTAACACTGGCTTCAAAGATAGTTATAATTACAAAATATCACGTTGGAACCAATCATAAGCGAAAATTTAATTTGTACTATAATATTTAACTTTGTTAAAACACAAAAAGAAATAGAATTCTATGCTCTATCCTCTTTATCGATACGACTTATCCACAGCATATACATAAAGATATTCTAGAAAATTCCTAACAAAAAAAAAAAAGAAAAAGGTTCCAACAAATCAAATGACATTTAATCTTCTATTACCAATAATATATACATAAATGTATATATATCATTGGTGTTGCCAGAATATAAACGCGACGACCACGAACTCAACATCCCACAAAACTCCTACTAAACAAAAAAAAACCAAAGAACATTTAATCAGACCTGGCAACACCAATAATAGTGAGAATATAGATGAATATATTAATAATATCCAGGTAGAGGTTGAGTGCGGCGAACACGTACTCCTCGGGGGAGATGGTGTACTTGTGCTTGCCGCCCATCATGAGCTGCGTGTCGTAGATGAGGTATAGCGAGAAGATCAGCGCGCCCAGCGACGCGTACACCAGCGTCACCGTCTTGCCGGGCACGAAGATGGCCACGATGCCTGCAAATTATTATATACGTATATAAACAAATGTTTCATTTTTCAAACATAAAAATAAACAATTAAATTATTGTTCCAAAATAAAACGCCATTTGTCAAGTGTGACGCGAGCGTATACCATCGTGTCAGAGCGAGAAATAGATATATTGTCTTTCTCATTCGGTTATTGTTTTGAATAAAAAGTGACAGATTGACAACGTTTGATAGTATTTTTGTAGTACGAGGTCTATACGTCATTCGTATTTAATTATGACAACCTCACGCATTACACAGGACGTACAAATATCGTAAAATGGGAAAAATGATCCTGTACCTAAACTATTAATAATTATTAACTAGTTTTTTATATATAGCCTTGAAATATATTACGCAATAGGGACATTACAAAGACCGCGTTGGTAGATACATATACTATACAGAAGCACACAACCTCCCATTAAATATATATATATATATATATATATATATATATATATATATATATATATATATATATATATATATATATATATATATATATATATATATATATATATATATATATATATATATATATATATATATATATATATATATATATATATATATATATATATATATATATATATATATATATATATATATAGCTTTAGAGTTCCACCACATAGCACCCAATATCTAGAAATACCTATGGAAAATGAAGAACCGGAGTGTCTAAACACTTAGTTCCTACCTTGTTCTATAGAATTACATTGTGACTACAACTTTACTGGCAAAATATACATCCTACTCGCCTTTTTTTATATATATATCGTACTTTTTTCGAATTAAACCGTTTACACTCAAATTATTAACATATTTTTTTGTTTATTCTAGTAAATGATTAAAAAATTAAAATATTATGTTCTCATGTAAGTGACTGTATTGTGTTTTTTTGAGAAATAAATACCTTTAAACACACCTTACCTGGCCATATAAAAGATGAAACGTAAAACCAAAGACAAATAACAAATATCTCACCGAACAAGAGCAAAACGATCGTAGCAACAAGCAGGGCGCCGCCCATCATTGTGAAGTCCCACTTGGTCTGCATCGCAAATATCGTCAGCGCGAGACACACCGCCGCCGTGATGCCGACCGCCATCATTACCTGGAACATATACATATATTATGTATATATTAATATAACATATAAAAAAATTACAAGTGCTTGAAAGAAACTTTCTACTCTATACACTAATGAGGTTTTAGGAACAATATACTGACAGACAACACGCCAAAATGATTCTACATAAATATAGTTTTGCTTTAAAAATAGTTAATTTTGTGTCAATAGTGAAGATTACGTATTCTACAGTAGACTCCCGCATAACGCGAGTAATATGTTACGCGTTGTATGAAATCGCGTTATAGAAAATCGTATATCGCGAATTTTTATTAAAACAAATCTACGTATATTTTGTTTCATATGCAAATGTACAAAAAAAATATTTTTAAAAATTAATTCACTATATCAAGTCTCAATATAGAAATGCATATGTAATTAAATTGACAAAGCAATATAAAAACACGAGTGCATAAAAATGAAATATATGTACAGTGTTTAAAAGGGAAATTTCCGTATTTTTTCTTATACGGGAATCGCGTTAAATGAATAAAGTGGTGGCACTTTTTTTAACGCGTTGTATGAAATCGCGTTGTATAAACTCGCGTTATACGGGAGTCTACTGTATATATATATCTGTTGTATATTCTACAACTCACCGCATCGCTCTGGTACATGCTGCTAGTGACGCCCAGGAGGAAGCTCTCTGCCACAGTGAAGATGCCTAAGAAGATGAAGTTCATAGGCGACGTGCGACGGACAGACGCGCAACACGCCATCGCTATTAGGCACACGAACACTAAAGCAAACGCGATCCAGCTGGAATTAAATAAAAAAAATTAAATAAATATTTTTTAATGTCTTTCCTCACACGGTAGGGAAGGCAGAGGGAAATGCGGAAAAACGTGGGAACCTAGTGTTGAGACACTCCGTTGCTTAGCCCCTGCTTTCGTAAGTTCAAATCCAGAAACTTTCAAATTTTCCATTTCCTTTAAGTTATCAAAACAACACTTAAAAATACTAATAACATACAACATATATGAAAGAAAAAAAATAACTCACAACATATAAGTGTTCTTCTGCACCCAGGCTTTAGTCGGAGCGTGATACACGAACAGTGTGATGAAGGCCATTGTCACCAGAAGCTGACACATCAGAATACCGTAAACCTGGAATGAAGAAGGGAAGCATACGAGGGGCGTTCAATGTATTCTCGGTATAGGTATGAAGGAAAAGGCGGAAAATTCTGAATAAATTTTATTTTTCAATATACTCCCCTAACATCTCAATACATTTATTTGTTCTTGAAAGTAACTTTTCAATTCCCTCTGAAAAATATTTTTCTTCATGGCCCGAAAAATGTTCGTTTATTGCTCCCTTCAACTCTTCATCGTCCGAAAAATGCTTTCCACGAAGGTCTTTTTTAAGATTAGGGAATAGATAATAATCACTAGGGGCCAGGTCCGGACTGTAGGGTGGATGATTGATTTCTTCAAATCCATACTCCCGCACAGCAGCCTGGGCAAGGCGCGCCTTGTGAATCGGCGCGTTGTCGTGAAGCAACAACACACCTGCGGTTAATTTTCCACGTCTTTTTTCTTTAATTGCCTCCTTTAAATTACGCAGGGTGGTTGCGTATCATGCAGCAGTAATGCTTTGACCTTTTTTTGTGTACGCGATATGCAAGATTCCCTTAGAATCCCAAAACACCGTGGCCATGAGCTTTCCTGCGGACGGAGTGACTTTGAACTTCTTCGGCGGGTCTGCTCCTTTTTTGTGCCACTGCATAGACTCTTGCTTACTCTCAGGGTCATAGTGATGAACCCATGTCTCATCACCAGTAACAATCCGATCGAAAATACCTTGCGGATTTTCACCACAGAGGTCGAAAAACTCCTTACAACAGTCAACTCGCACTTGTTTTTGTAGCGCGGTGAGCATTCGCGGCACCCATCTTGCACTGACCTTTGACAAATTGAGGCACTCATGAAGGATTGTGTGAATGGTACCCACGGATAGCTTAGTTATTTCTGCTAATGTTTTCACTCTTACACGGGCATCTTCAAGTACAAGTTTTTCGACTAATTTGACGTTTTCTTCAGTAGCGGCACAAATTGGCCCACCAGCGCGGGGGTCGTCTTCAATGCTCTCTCTACCCCGTTTGAATTCACTTGACCACTTCTGAATTGTAGATAATGATGGCGCAGAATCTTGGTAAACAGCCACCATTTCTTCATGGATAATTTTTTGAGTTTTTCCTTGTTTTGTAAGGAATTTTATCACTGCGCGATGCTCGATTTTTTTCATCATTGTCGAATCAGTCATGATAGTTGTCTTTTCGCAATGATATCTTGAATACTAATGGTGGTAATTAAATGAAATTTCGTATTTATACCCTCAAAGAGTGTCATTAACTAATGAGATAATTAAATTACCCTTATCATTAGTATATCATCTCGATACCGAGAATACATTGAACGCCCCTCGTACACTTCACGAATGAAGCAACCTTAGCCACGGTAAGGAAAAACAATATTTTCCTACCGCCATTATGCACTACACTGTGAAATTAGATATTAGAGACTATTCAAACATTTAAAGAAATACTTGGCATGTAATTAATCTAAGTATGTAATTATCTTGTAGGATATTTTTATGGATATTTTAACAGAACACATGCACAGTTTGAGAAACTCTGATAAACCCTTTAATCATGTTATTAAACACCAAAATAAAGGCAAAAATAAAACGTCACAATATTAATAAATAAACGATCAAATAGAAGATTAATCAGAATTCAACATCAAACCTTACCTTCCTGATGAAAGATTTCCGGATGCTTTGCTCATTGAAATCGAAGCCTTTGACGTCGGCATCTTCTCCCAAACTGCCCCCCTGGCCCGGAAAAGCTGGCTGTAATATTAAAATGTACTAATTACGTATTTATTAACGTGGAAATTTATTTAAATCGACTAATCCCGATAGGAATGTGTTCAATTTCAATTTTCCAAAAAAAAATTTCTATTTAGAATTGATTTCTGCCATGTCTTAAACAGATCCTTGTCCTCAAAGCTGTGTCTAAGTTAAAAGTTCTCTGTCAAAACCTCAAAAATCACCTGTCATTGGCAATAAGTCTTTCTAAACGAATATTTAAATAAGTAGTTTAAAAACACTTAAGATATTAATGCGCTATAAAGATATTTCTTGAATAATTATGTTATATTATTTAAATTAAATTTTTAAGATAATATTTAATTCACACTACATATATACAAATATGTATATGTTAAAAAACTATAGTAAAATATGAAAGTTAACCAAAAGCTCTAACCATAAAACTTCGCATACATTCCATAGCTATACATGTTTTCGTTAATCGCGCTTACTCTGCCTATGTATATTTATATACATAGCTAAGCGATACCTACTAGATTAAATAATAAGATGACAGATAAAAAATGTAGACTTTATAATAAATATCCTTTGAAATTATTGAAAAATTTAAATGAAATGGTAATAATTTAAAAAAAAATCGTAGATTATCGTTTAAATGGAAACTCGTTGGTTGTGTGTTTGTCGTCCACTTGGGGGAATGAATATTTTTTTTCCCCATTTTGGTAGACCACGTTTAGTTCCGCCACCCGACTCAAAATGTCTCGGATATTAAACAAAAAATGAGCTTTAAAGTGTCTTAGAACTCGGTTCCCTCTACGTAAAAGTGTAATATATATAAAGATAGATAATATATAAATAAAAAAGCAGTCAATTATCTAGCAAGTACATATAGTAGGTGTCTTAATATTAAACACAAGTTAGTACCGGAAATTTACACTTATAGACTTATATCAACATTTAATTGGAATAGATAGCTTATATATAATAAATTACTAGTCAATAAAGTGAGGATCGTCGTAGCACGTCTGCCTATACGAGACGGTTTGTGGGTTCGATTCTCACTTGAGGAAGATGGATTTTTCTGTTTCCATTTTGGCAACTAGGCAAAGGGCGGCATTGAGTTCCGCCACTCAACACGCAATGCCTCGAAAAAGGAGGACACCCCGCTGTCCTCCTCCTGTCTTTCGAGAAAGAAGGGACTATGCAATGGAGTGTCTTAACACTAGGTCTCTATGCTACCTGCAGTTCCCTCCGCCTACCTTGCCATGTGCGGGATAAAGCGTGAAGCTAAATAAAGTACCTCGCCATATCCGCCGTATCCCGATGGCTGGAATCCTGGTTGGGGAGGTGGAGGATAGCCACCTTGAGGATAGCCTGGCTGAGGAGGATAGCCTCCTTGGGGATAGCCTGGTTGGGGAGGATAGCCTCCTTGTGGATAGCCTCCTTGCGGATAGCCCCCTTGAGGATAACCTCCCTGAGGATATCCGCCACCTTGCTGATCTGGAATTAAAAAAAAAATTAATATTTTTACATTACAATAAGATGTAAAATGTATTATCAATAGCTGTATGTAAGTGATCTACGATTTATTTTTTGTTGAAAATTAGCGTGTAATGCCTTATTCCTTTACTAGCCTGGCATAGTATACATCTTGTGCCAACTTAGCGCGCAAATTATCTGTGTTGGAACTACGAAATGGGTAAATAGTAAAAAAAAAAAGATAAAAAAAAAGTAAATTGACAGTTATTTTTTTAATCTGTCGTAAATATATTTTCGTAGTAATGAGTTTTTATATATGCAGATACTAATTATTGATATTTTAATCGATATTAATGACTTATATGGACGGTGGTTAATATTATACTAGTCAGCTGCGTATTAATTATTGTGAGTGTAGAACGTGAGTATAAATAACAATACTAATTGTACGTCGAAATGCTTTTAGAAGACTAAAGTAAGATCAACGTCATAGTTCTAAATTACATTTTTCCCACTAATTTTTCGCCAAGATATTAAATTTTTCTCATATTTAAGTTAAAACTTAACCCACTGGAGATATATTTAGTAAAGTACAGGGGGTTCCTGATTCTTTTTACATGACCATCCTCCAGTATCGACGATATTGATCTAATATTCCCGAAGGTCAATCAAGGTCGTCCTTTTAATCACTTCACCAATGACTCATTCTTTGCAAAAGCTAGATTTTTCAGTTATATTTTTTGTTATATTTATAGTTGGCATAGAATTATATAGAGATACAAATACATACGCCATAATAATATTTTGCGAATGATCTTTGCCGTACATTGCCAACATAGTCGAAGAATCTATTATAAATAATAATAGAAATAATGTTGCCCGTTCGTTTTAAAATAACAATTAACCTAAACAAAGGTTTAATGTTTAAATATTTTATATTGGCATTTGACCTTAATACCACATTACGTTTATACAACACCTTAATACAAGTGGACAGCGTCTAAATTTAAACACGATGGTTGTTACTTGAATCTTTATTCGGAAAAATGAACTATTTCCATTACTAATAAATTATTTCTTTACGAGACAATGATTTGGGTGGAGAGAAATGAGCGGAGTGATTTAACACTAGGTTTTCTCTGCCTACTCTGTTATATAAAACGAAAAAATGCTTCAAACTAAAACAATAACCGAAAGTAAAAAAGTAGAAATTCCCTTCACAAGAATAACAATAGTAATTGAGTCCAAGTATGTTAAGCAGTTTAATTTAATTATGTGACAATAATATAATAATAAATAAACAAAAAAAATGCCTTGCAATTTTTATGTGGAAATTGAGATTTTTTGCATATAGGTTTAAAATCGTAAACAATTGCATTTAAATTATTTGTATGAAGTTATAAAAATTACATATCCTATCATATTATAGACAAAATAAAACAAAAACATTATCTAACTTAAATAATTGAAGAAATAAACATACTACATGAAAAATACCGTGGCCTTATAAAAGTAGACAGTCTGGCGACCGTATGGTTAATGGTTTATCGATTTGATACCAAAACGGATGTCGCTCGTATTAAAAAACAAATACAAACACAATTATCAATATTAGAAGACGTCATTTATTTTAAATGAAATCTAATACTTTCGGAGTTTTCAAACTAATTTATTTCTCTACTTCACGATATTAGTATATAAATATACTATATGTATTTCTATGCGGTGTGATTCAGTATAAATACTGGATACTGCCCTGTCGGCTAATAAAAATAAAAAAAAATTAAAAGAGAGAAAGAGAGAGAGAAAAATACAGACTAATAAATTTACAAGTTACGCTCTGATCATATAAAAAAAAGTAAAACAAAAATACTCAGAGAATAATATGACATCATTTGATTAGCACACGCATGTGACATAATGAAGGTCGTGAAAACAATAACATTTTTTTTATAACTATCTCGCACAAAGATCTCTAACAAAGTGCCCAATGTAAATACCTTTAATATCCATATTTCAATAAAAAAAAAAACACTCGCACTTAACGTTTTAAAAATGTAAATATAAAACTTTACTTAATTATACAATAATTACTTATTTGCAAATAAATATTTCACTTATTTGCTTTAAAATATAAAGAAAATAGTGAGGCTAAATTCAATATTAACCGCACGAAGGACACACACTAACTGCACTAACTGACACACATGCAATTTTTAATAGCTTTCAAAATCATTCTATTTTGCCCTCTATATTCTATGCATTAGAGACGAAGTTCGTGTACCACCGTGGGCGTTTAACACATGCGTACTAAGAAGTTAGTAAACGTCTTAAATGGCGCCGCCATGACTAATTGTGAGGAGGGATGTGCATTACTGTGTACGACGATATGTACGGGTTCAAACCCAACTCTAGAGAATGTTTTTTTATTCTTTTAAGTACAGATTTTTTACAACAATCTATCTGTTTCAAGATGCATTCAATTTAAAATTAGCTTTTCTTAGCTCCATTAGTTAGCTTGTTTACTGTCAGAAGCTTAATTTTATTATTTATATGGTTATAAATAGGGAACGCACATAGCAAGGTAGGCAGAGGGAACCGAAGCAACCGTGGGAACCAGTGTTACGACACTGCGTTCTCCGCTTTCCACCTTTTTGAGGTAAAATTAAAAATGTATTATGTAAATAAAAATATGTTAGCTGTAGAGGTTAAACGAGCAACTGATTTCTTTTATTTATTTTACCTCTAGAGCACCAAATTTATAAGAATGAATCTCCACCTCCTTCTGTCATATTAAAATCTGCCCAAGTCAAATATCTCCATAAGTCAAAATTTTTTGGTCTTATTGTATATGATATTGTAGTAATAAGTCAGTAATTGTAAATTATGTAAATAAAAAAAACATCATTACAATGTTATGTAAGCTGCTTAGTCTACTAAGACAAGAGTGTCTTAAGGTCAGGAAATAAGTACGTACGAACCACAGAGTGGAACAACAAATAAAATTATAACAATGTGCTTTGTTTTAAATGTAAAAATAAAAAAGGAGGACTTAGCGTTGGAATAATATTTACATGCTTTTAACTGTAGTACTTTAAAAAAATAAAAGGGGGAAATATTGATGGGGAATCCCTTGTTACTGTCAATTATAACTATGCTGGGTATTTTATTTATAGCCTATATGTAAGGATGTTAGCAATTATAATTTGGTTTTTGTAAAATCATGTTTAGCAATAAGTTTATTTTAAAATGCAGATAAATCTATTCATAAGATGTTTCTCGAAAAATAATTTATCAAAGATATGTTAAGATAAACAAAAGATAAGATAAAGGATCCTTATTCTGATTGTACACAATGGAAGTAAATAAAAAGTAAGTATATATGTATGATACGTTATATATATATGATACGCTATAGAATATATACTTTACCCAAATATGTTTTGTAGTGTATATGTGTCGGATGTAAATACTATATATACATATATGTAGCTACATATATAAATAATTATATTTATAATTTTTTGTAAAGTTACACTGGCTGGTTACCTCGATAAAAAAAAACAAAACTCATAAAAAAGGTTCGATGGCACCAATAGACAAATCCTAACTAATTTCATAGAAAATTAATAATTAAAAACAATTTTAATTTATTTTTAACTCAGGGTTACATAAGATCTGAATATATTAAAAATAAAGAATACAAAGATATACTTTAATTTACAGCATATGGAGGGTTCATGTATTGAAGGAATTATTAAATAACTCATTAATTGTCATTTTAGACCTTTTATTATTTTTTTTATTTATAAAAGCCTAGAAATAGGCAAAAGCATTGCATATTAAGTGTATCAAATACGCAATCCGCAACTATAGCGTGCAGTTAGACCGAATGAAATTTAAATCACGATGGCATTAAAAACAAAAAACTAACCTGAGTCACCATAAAAATGGATTGCAATATATTTTAAATATCCTTGTATATATATGTTTATGACGTTTCTGTCCGTAATCTAGACTGTACTCTGCAGTCATATATGTCAGAGTTCAACACCCACGTTTAACGTTAGGGACTTTCCCGAGATATCTCATATCATAATATGAATCACTTGTTTTCGATCGTTTTATGAACCACGCATATAGTATGTAAATATATGCAACTTACTACATTTTATTTATTGTTATTATTTCAACATACTATATATAAGACCACTGTGACGCGGTGATACAGTACCGTTCCAGCCTAGGGCGATCAATGATTTAATTTCCTCGGTGTGGAAAGATAAAACTCGGCGTTGAGTTACGCATTATTTCGAAATCTGTCGAAAAGGGCTTAACAGAGTGTCTTGGCATAGAAATTCTTCTGCCTACCCTGCTATAGCAGGAGAGTGTATAAATCGGTTTTATTTTAATCAACGTCATATCGACTATTATATGTAGTTATATCAGCTTAAATTGATTTATATAAGGAAATCTTGTAACGTTAATTATGAAATTGGTATATTAATATTAAAATCGATTGCTATAATGTCGATATGGTATTCGTAAAATACATATCAAATTAAAGTTTATTAAATATTTATATATATTATATATTACTAGATTGTCCAAAGCAAAAGGCAATATAATAATTTACTTTACCAATGTTTTAAAGAGATTTTTTTATGAATAATATTTACATTAACTTATATATATGACGTGCGAGTTGAACTCGCGTGGAAAGGGTTCCGTACACAATATAGTGAAATATTTCCCCTGAAAACGTTTTTTCCCTAAAAACATTTTTTTATCGAATTTACCATTTTATTTTCAATTTATGAAATCCTTATAGGTTTGCCTGTAATCTACAAGTCATAAACTGTATTCAGTAATTTTTTAAAATTTTTCGGCCCAGTAGTTTCGGAGATTAGGGGGGGAATGGTCAATTTTTGGCTTTTTTCATGAATATCATCGAAACTATTTATTTTAAAAAATTAAAAAATATATTCGACAAGCCCTTTCATTTGATATATGACTTAGTAAGGTTCGCAATTTTTTTTTTAATTACCTAATTTATCCCCCCAAAATTACCCTTATTTCAAAAAAAATATTTTTTAAGTTACACATCTGTGTTCGGGTCAGGGCATTACACCATCTTGCCAAATTTTACCTGATTCGGTCTAGTAGATTCAGAGCAAATTGGCTGTGACAGACGGACGGACAGGAACACGAGTGATTCTATAAGGGTTCCGTTTTTTTTATTTTTGCACGGAACCCTAAAAACATTAACAATAGATATTTTAGTGCCTTTGAGTGATATATGTACATATATATTATGTTTTTTCAAGTGTGAAGAAGTGTATATTTGTAAGCAATCATATAAATTATAACAAAAATATTAGTATTTTAGTCACTTTCTCTTTCAGATTTTATTCTTCTCTTATATCTTATAACATTTGAAACAGATTTGGTAAACTAAAACACTTAAAAAACAACTTTAGTATGTTATTCACAAGCAACAGCAGCAAAGTTAATTTAATATTCATATATGTATTAATAGATTATGTAGGAAACTTGTTTCATGAGAGATACTCTATTACATACTAGTTTTATTGATAGATTTACTAAAATATATTTAAATTTAAGCAGGCTCTTCTTATTTTTTTTACTGATTTTGTGTTTAATATCTAAAATACTAGTAAAAGTTAAAGTGTTTGTTTGGTTAAATGCCGTCATATTAAAAATGATAGAATTAAATTGAAACTTTTTGTACTGCAATATACACATATAATTTTTGAACGGGCCAAAAATGTGTGACTTAGCAAGAAGAGTGACAACCCAAACATGTATAGAAAAAAAGGAAGGACAAGCATTATAAAGCCATACTCACTATTTACCATTAGAGAACATTAGATTAAAGTATAATTAACTTAAGTGTGGGTAGTATTAGTAGCAGTAATTTACAAATGTGTTTTAAATTATCAATTTATTTCACATTTGCTATTTAAGTGACAAAACACATGTTAAAATGTAAATGTGATAAAAATACCAGTATTTTTTTAATTGATTTTTTTTGAAAGTTAATATCAAACATATGAATCTTTGGTCATATAAGGCAATATAGGTGTAAAAGTGTATGAGGTAGTTATAACACTACCTAGTAAGAAATTGTCACTACAACACATTGCTTTGAACTTAGAAGTATATACAACTGTATAGAGTAAACATTAGCAATTAGCAAACTGAAGAAAATATACACAATAAATAATAACAAAAAAGTGTTAGTTTTCATAAAGTATTACCAATATTAAAAAAATAAAAATAATTAAATTAAATTTAAAATTTAATAAATTTACCAATATATGATAGTCAAAATCAAAAATCAAATGATAATAATTTTGAAAATTTAAAAGAATGCCGAGTCTTTCTTGACATTATGTTGTATAGTTTTAAACTAACATTTATTTGTATAGCACAAAAACATTTGCATATGAAAATATAGCAACAGATGTGCATATAATAACAGTGTAACAGTGCTGTGAGTTAAATGGACTGCCAATTGAGTAAAATCTCATTTTACTTTCTGTATTAAGTTGAAGTAACAAGTGTTCATGGTTATGCAATAATGAATAGTAAAGTTTAAATCAAAGTGTAAAAGTTATGAGTCACGTAATATTCAGTTATAATTAACTTAATGTTTTAATTACCCTATTTGTTGAATCATAATTGCATAACCAAAAAAAAAAAACAATTTGGACAATGACACAGGTGCACAACATTCAGAATTAAAAATATATATAACCTCCAGGATAAATCCCTTGACTCTGCCACATTGTCCAAAGCAATAGACTGTAAGAAAAAAATATAAAATATTAAATAAATATACATACACATTGTGTTGTAATTTGGTTGGTCAGATGTGTTTATCTTTTCGGATGCCGTTTTGACAAAACTTCACAGCACTTACAGGGTAAAAGAAGGATGCTGGAATAGAGATATAGGTTAGAATATGAACTATATACATTTCTAATAGTTTTATTGAAATACAATGAAGATAAATAAAATACCATATGCCATAAAAATTAAAAGAAAAGAATTCTTTGGCATACTATATGTTAGTGTAGAATATCTGATCAAGTTAAGATTTATTAAAAATCTTAGCATTATATCATAGTAATTAATTATGATAAGCACAAGCCTAATTGCTGAGAAGCCTCACCTTGATAATCTATAATTGTAAATAATAACTACAAGTGTTGATAAATCTTATAAGAAATAAGTAATACAATTTTAATAAACCTTCACTTGTCCTTATAATCCATTGAAATCTTAAATGTTTGATGTACAAATTGTCAGTTTTACTATGCAAAATTATAAAAATACTTTATCATTACTGCATGCTTATATACCAGCTGATCTAAGGGTTTTCGTCTATTATGAATCACATATCTAAAGCAATCACTATTAATAGTGACGCAAGAAGAATTTGTTTACAATCACAATTGTATGTTTACAACAATTATTCTTATTTAAATTATACGAATCATAAGTAAAAATAGACAAACACTGCAATAAATATATCAATCATTCTTTCTACCCAATCTCTGGAAAGTACTAGACTACAAAATAAGTGGCGCAACAAATCATCGATTTTATTTGGACAAAACTGGTTACTTTCTTACCTTGCTTAGTTACCCTGAACCCGAAGTAGAATCAGATTAGGAAAAACACTAGCACAAAGAGTAGTACAAGCACTTTAAATGAATAAAACAAAGTATGATCTCACTCAGTCGCTAAATTCGATCTCTTCAGATTTCACCAGGGGGGTGAAACTCCCATACAAAATAAGTTTCAAAGGAAACTAGCGCCAACTCTCGCCCAGGACGTAAGAAAGTTTGATATTTTTTACGTGTTACGGCACTAGATGGCATTAACAGGTAGGATAAATTATAAAATTAAAATTATTTCATTATTTTTTATTTTCTTTACTAATAATTTTATTTCCATTTTTAATGTTATTTTATTTTTCATATTTTAAATAAAATTAGTTTATTTATTTCAATGGCAACATTGTATAACTACTAAAGTATGGCAGCATACTTAACGTTTTTTAAAATTTGTGCTCCCTTTTGTGTTCTGGATGTTACTGAGATTTTCTTCGTGTTTATTTTGATAATTTAATATCACGTTGCCTTTTACTGGACTCTGATACGTTTTGACGATCTACCTTAGGAAGATACTCGAATCTTTGATTTCTTACGTCTACGGATTAACTTGTTATTTTCTTTGCAGTAATGATGGTAAGTGTGACCAACAGGTTTTTTTAATTATATCGTTAACGATAATTAGCCGAAATATGTATTTGTGTAAAATATTTATTCATTTTCATTTAAAAGTGAGGATAATATATAATGGAGATACTAAATGTAACTTCTTAGTAATCTAACATACACATCGTATATGTTTATTTACTATACTCGTGTATAAATTTGAGTTCGCTCATATTAATAAAAATGTTTAAAAAGGAATAGAACCGGAGATGACCATTGACACTAAAATCAAAACTGTAAATATTCTAGGAAACCTATAAACATCTATATTAAATTTCACTTTATAATACTCATAATTTATGATTTATTATATTAGTTAACATAATAGATATTTTTATTGTTAAATTATTGTTGCCAAATTATTTTTTTAATTGTAAGGCTTTAAATATTGTTTTTTTATTATTTCAGAACACAAGACACTTCCCAACGAATGTCAGAAAACTGCTGAATTCTTTTATCTCTGAATTTATCAGAGATTTGCTTTGCTTTGCTTAATGTTCATTCTTATAAAGGCATGTCATGTTGATTAAATTGATTAATAATCTTGACATTAAATTAATTACTCATAGTTGGTGTAAATGTGTAAATAGTCTTAAGTGGCAAATAAACAACCTTTAATATGAATGACCTCTTTAAAGTATAAGCATATGAATTTTGTAAAAAAGAAATAAAAAATTAAACTGATAGTCAAGTGTTTTATTTTATGAGAAGATAAAACTTGTCTTGCAAAATACTATGTATATTATAAACAATATTCATATCAACCAGATTTAAATTTATTTTATTCTTTTAATAATAGTAATTTAAAAATATACCTAATATTTTAAAAATATATGAAATTCCTGATATTCTAAACTGCCACCTAGTGAAATTTTTTAGTACTAATAACGCCCTCTCTCGCCCAGGACAAAAAAGTTTGTATTGAAAAATATCGAGAGTTGCGCATCTATACCAGTATTAGTGTATCATCTATGGATTTCACTGTGACTTCATTTGCATTAAACGGGAAATGTCAAATGAACGACTTAAGTATTGCCATGTCTTAAAATGTAATAATGGCAATGTCGTTACATGGAGAAAACAGAAAGTATATGAATAAAAGAATAAATCGTAAAAAAGCTAAGTCGTACATACTGAACAAAATACGTTTATTATATATTAATATTGCATATTATTTACATCTCATAGTAAATAAATAGATTAAAAAAATACTTACTCTAAGCACCGTTATAATTGGTGCCCAAATATATTCTTCTCCTCTTTCGAGCGCACCATTTGAGTAATGTTATTAATTGCATAAAATATAATTTATATTTATTATTACTTTACTATCTGTAATCTCATGTCAGTAACACTGACAGATGTCAGAAAGTTACTGTTGTATTGGTTAAACTAACCTCAACTCTTTTCGATAAAAAACTAAATATTTTGAACTAATTAGTGCAGCAATAAAAATGAATATTTTAATCAAAGAAATATATTGTTCACATTATTCAGGTATCGCTTTTTGGTACATATACTTATTCTATTGCAATAATTGTCTGATATTTTTTTACATTTTGAAAGCGTTGTAAATGTAACTTAAAAAATAAAGTTAAGTTGTAGTTAAAATTAAATAATTGAAAAATTAAGAATATCCTTTATAATTACAGTTATAAAAAGATCGCTGAGTTGCAGTTCAGCTTTATGGGGTAAGCGGTGGAGATTAAAACAAGGTTTGTCAGCAAATCGTAATGCTGAAGGAATTCTTACTGATGCACCTGACTATACGTTTTTAGACGGAAGACCTACACCTTTATTGGTAATTTACTACGTATAGATTTTATTGCTACTTTATGTTTATAATAAAATAATAATATCAATTTCTTGTTGATGATTTTTTTATATTATTTTTCATCTGCTTAAAAATTGTTTAAATGATAGATCATTGAGTCCAAATTTGTATAACATAATAATAGTGTGGATCACTATCTAAAAAAGTATTTTTTAAGGATTTACAGTTTAATATTTAAATTTCACTTTTTTATAATTACAGCAAAAACAAAAGAAAAGGATGCTTTTACAGCAAGATTATGCCACAAAAATAGTCACACTAAGTTCAGAATTAGATTTTGCGAAACAAAGATACCAGGATATGCTTAATGCTAAAGAAGAAGAAAAACAGAGTATAATCAAGAACAGGCTCAAGCCAAAGGGAAAAGCATTGCGGAAATGAATATGGTTAAATTATAACTATGTATAGGATGATAGTTAGTTTTAATAAAATATTTATAGACTATTTATGATTTTATTCTTAACAAAGTAAGCTTTTAAAGTTATGGGAATAATAATTTAGTGAAATTCGCTAAGCTAAATGAGTATTTTCCGGTAAAAAAACAATTATAGGTTTCTGGAACTAATGTGGAATTCTGAAAGGAAAATATCAAGAATGCTCATTGTAACCATTTTTGCATTAGGTACAAATTATAACTAAATAAAAAGTATATTAACTTGACAAATACATTATAAGTCCAATTGATTTTAATAAATAAAATAAATCAACAACATTATTGCCATATGTTATTCTTCAGTGAATTTTCAAACAAATGTTTTCGCTATTTACTCGCATAAATATACTATTAATAATATAAATATCAAATGAATATATAATAAGTATATGGTATTCAAATTAGACAACTACAAATATAGCTAACTACTTTTATGTGTTTCTTAGTTCAAATAAAATTAAGTAAGGGTTGTGCATCATGTTAACAGAAACACTCAAGCTTTTCCAGTCTGTACAAAATGTTTATTGTTGTTTAAGAGCCCCTCTATCTCTTATAATGTGATGGGCCTGACACCTGCATAGTAAATTCGTGGAATGCTAATTAGTTTCCTCTCTATTTCTAAAAAGAAAAATTATCAGTAAATCAACAACTAGTTATCGAAAATCATCATCTTTATAACATAAGTATGTATTTGTATAAAAGTTTACATGCATTTATGTGGAATTTGAATACATAATTGGTAATAGAATATTAACATTGATGAAAAATATAAAATATATATCAAATTACTTCTACTTATATTAATAAGTTTGTAAATTTGGTTAAAAAAGCTTGCTGGTCTGTTTAAAACTCAACAACAACAATAAGATATTAGGAATTATTAATCATCAGTTTAACAAAATCTAATACATTTTTAAAATGGGTGGAATATTTTGAAGGAAGATTTGTAAAGAATATTAATTCTATAAATTTACCTTGCGTTTTTTATGGGAAATCTTAAGCAAGTGACAACCATTTTTAATCTAGCTCAGCACATGCGATAAGTGACTGGTTTTGGAGGTACCACCAATGGTTGTGATGAAATTAACTTCAGTGTTAATATATATAAATATAATCGTTATAACATGACTCAAGCTGATTGTACATATTACCAAACTCCTTCACTTCACTTTCTGCATACAAATTAAAAAATAATAAAAAGCTTGCAAAAGTTAACATTTACTTAGTAATTTTCTTCATCAATCTTTATATTAAAAAATTATTAAACCAATTAATTTCTGTAAGTAAATTATCAAAAAAAAATGCCTCCTGTGAGGTTTGAACTCACGACCCCTGGTTTACGAGACCAGTGCTCTACCACTGAGCTAAAGAGGCTTGTGTTGATATTGCTTTTAAATTGAAATATTGCTAATACGTAATAACAATTATAATAATAGAATTATAAATATAAAATTACATAATAAAAAAGATTAAAAAAAATTATAGATAACAAAAATCCCATTCCTATCAAGACATTGCTCGATGAGTTGTGGTAAAAGTACCGCAATTTGTTTTTTTTAATTAACAACGATTTATAATCGAACCGTACAAGTATAGGAGCTACTGGAATATCATGTCACATTTAAGAAATATGATCTAAGACCCTGAGACATGTATTAAAATAAAAAAAGTACTCGTATTGTCAAATAATTTATTAAAAAAAATAATAAATAATAAAAATCTCTATTGACGCTAACTTTTGCCTCCTGTGAGGATTGAACTCACGACCCCTGGTTTACAAGACCAGTGCTCTGCCACTGAGCTAAAGAGGCTCGTTCTACTGTGGCTCTTATTATCAAATATATTATATTGACATTGCCTATCGTTGTGCAGCGGCATGGACACAGGAAGGGGGAATCGGGTTGTCTGTGCTCATCCCAGAATCATCTAGTAAAAGTCCTAGAAGATAAAATAAAATATATATAAAATAAATCCCAGAAGTCGGCCTCTCACGTCTTATTATTTTATTACCAAAGCGATCAAATGAAAATTAATTATTATTTAAGTTAACGGAAAATACCAAATAAATTTTTTGAACGTCAAAAACTCAACGAGACATATTTTTTAAATGCTCATAGAATTTTACAATAATTCATTTTGTAAATATATATATTTTTTTATCTTGTTTATAGGTGAAGGATTAAAACTGGATCTCTTATAAACATGCATCCCTCTAATGTGTGATATTTTTTCTTTTTTACCGTACATTCTCCTTTGTGTGTTCTCCAATCAACGTGACATTGGCGAAGTGAATTGTGCTCAACTGGCACGCTCGAAACGCCATAAATTAAAAGAAGAAGAAGAAGAAGATAATTCATTTTTGACATTGACACGTTTGAAGCAGACTGGAGCGAGTATTTCATTGCCGAGGTGTGTTGTCATTTGAAAAATCATTAATTAGGTAATAACTTGATTGGACTTTTACCATACGGTTCTGGGATGGGCTCCCTATAGCTTCCTATAATGTCCATAGTCCACACCGCTGCACCACGATAGTCGAAGTCTATATAACATATTTGATAAAAAGAGCAACAATAGAACTAGCCTCTTTAGCTCAGTGGCAGAGCACTGGTCTTGTAAACCAGGGGTCGTGAGTTCAATCCTCACAGGAGGCAAAATAAGTACCTAACTATAGAGATTTTCATTTTTCAATAACATTTTTTTTAATAAATTATTTCATTAGGAGGGATTTTATTATTTCATTTATATTTAATTTTTTATTTATAGGATCATATTTGGTTCTCTCCTATGCTTGCTCTATTCGACTACAAATCTTTATTAATTACAAAAAAATTGGTTAGTTCCGCTTGCCCTATAATGGGAGAGTACTATTTCCATTCTTACGAAGGCCCTCTTAAAATGATATAGGCCTAGAATTGTTTTTTAACCATTCGACTCAAATCGGGTGTAACTTCCTTAAGCAAGTAGTTAGTGTAGAAGGAAAACGAATACTATTTTCGTTCTTCAAAAAGTCGAGAAGATAAAAATTAAATATGAAGCCAGTGTCTTTGTTATTGTATAATGTTTGGTTATATATAATAGAAATTTTATTTATAAATTTTTAGTGACAATAAGCAAGATCTCTACAATATTTTTTTATGTATAATATGTAAATACATTAAACAAGTAATTCATTAAAAAAATTTTAAAAACTATATAAAACAGTATAAATATATTAATATACAGTATGCTTGTCTTGTACGCGAATCAGAAAAATAAAAAAAAACAATACTCTACTCCTTTACAATTGATTGCCTCCTGTGAGGATTGAACTCACGACCCCTGGTTTACAAGACCAGTGCTCTGCCACTGAGCTAAAGAGGCTTGCTTCTCTTACAATTTATTCTTAGATATATTCCAATAATTGAGTTACAAAATAATAGTAAACTTTTACACGCGGCTTCGTCCCCTTCTCAAAAAGATACGTTGAGTAATATATAAAATGTAAAACATTCTGGGCGAACAGACGTCTATGTGACACAATATACAATGTAGCCTATAGCCTGTAGGCTATAGCCTATAAATCGACTATATATATTATATAGACTATCCAGTATAAAAACGGAACGGTCTTTTTGGAACTGTAGTTTTTTTTTATAGCTTCACGCATATTGCAGGGTTGGCAGGGGGAAATGCAGGAACCATATGAATCTAGTGTTAAGACACTCCGTTGCTTATTCCCTGCTTTCTCCGTCCCCTCTTTCCGCCTTTTTGCGTGTTGAGTGGCGGATTTTAACGCCGCGCATTGCCTAGTTTCCAGAGCGAAGAAAATGGAAATAGAAGAATCCGTCTTCCCCAAGTGGGAATCGAACCCACAAACCGTCGATATAAACTGTAGTTTCTGAGACTAAATCGTTAATCAATAAATATTATCATTGTAATGATAGTATAAATACTTTAACGTAATGTATGAGGATTCATTTACAATTAGAGTAACAATGTTATGGAATTCGCTTTCGCGGTAAATTCGAAAGCGCCTTCTTTCAATATATATATTGATACCCTGTATATATACATATGTATGTATATATACAGGGTGTAGATGTAACGGCGACCTTATTTTCAAGCATAGTATTAACTAGCCTTTATAACTTGGTAAAATTATAAAAAAAATATTCAAACAATATAAATAATTAAATTATTGTTCCAAAATAAAACGCAATTTGTCAAGTACCGACGCGAGCGTACACTGTACTGTGAGAGCGGGACAGAGATGTCTCTTTTTGTTTTAGTTATTTTTTTGAATGAAAGGTGACAGAATGACAACGTTTAATAGTGTTTTTATAGTACGTCATTCGTGTTTAATGATGTCTACCTCACGCGTTACACAGCACGTATAAATATCGTGAAATGGAAAAAATTATGCTGTACCTAAACTATTAATAATTATTAAATATTTTTTTGTACATAGCCTCGAAATAATTTCCCTATAAGTAGTTTTTATAATGGCCGCCGTGTCAGATACATGTATATAGGATACATATACAAATATATATATATATATATATATGTGTAAGTGTGTTATACTGTAATAGTTTTTTGATGGAATGCACAAAATTGTCTACTTTAAATATATGGGAATAGATATGAAAATAAAATAATTAATATTTCCATAATTAATATTTGAAATGACAAACGTCAGTGTAATTAAATAAATATCTAACAAAGGTCGTGTCATACGATAAGACAGACTATTCATTAATTAGAATTCTATAGATATTTATTTTGCTTGATGATATATTTTTTAATAATTGATAAAAAAAACTACTTGCCTCTTGTGAGGTTTGAACTCACGACCCCTGGTTTACGAGACCAGTGCTCTACCACTGAGCTAAAGAGGCTGATGCCAATGTATCTATTTTTTAAGTCACATAGTAGTTAAAAACTGATGAAAGAAATGGTAAGAGAAGTTGGTGGAGATATCAATAATACTGGATGGTCATGTAAAAGCATGAAGAACTCTTAAAGTTAATGAACGTGGACAGAAGCGCAGCATCTGCCTGTAAACGTGACGTTTTGTGGGTTCATTTCCCAGTCGGGGAAGATGGACTTTTAAACTATGCGAGAGCGGCGTCGAATTTCGCCACTCAACATGCAATACCTTGAAAAGACGGAAAACGGGGAACTGAGCGTAATAACACTAGGTTCCCAAAGCTCATGCGGTTCGCAGAAAACTTATTTTAAAACAATGCAGCTAAAAATGTAGTTAATTTTTATATTTTAACCTAATTTGTACTAAAAAGGCTTAAAAAGCATTTCGTGTAGTTATAAAAACTCGTTGGACAAAAAACATATGACATTATCGTAAATATTTCATAATCTTTTTTTAGGGAAACACTATAAAAATACTAATCATAGATTATATACTATATACAATAATAATAATCGATACATTAGTATAAAGTAGAGAAATCAGAAAGAACTCAACAAGAAATCAACAAAAAGCCAAATTGGTGTAAACCCAAAAACTCAACTAAAGTAATGAAAATCAGTGAGAACCGAAATCACCACTGGTATGGCAGGAGAAGAAAAGAGGAGAGGAGAGGAGACGAGAGGAGACGACATTTATTAAGGAAGAAAAAAGAGAGGTTTAATAAGCAATGAACGTAGTGTCTTAACACAAGGTTCGCATGGTTTCTACGGTTTCGTTTGCCTACCCTGCTATAAAAGAAATAGTATAACATATGTATAGAATATAATAATACTTATATAATATCTGAACTGATAGGTTAAATCAATATTGATCACCCTGCTGACTGGCTTCTTTCAAGGTAGCCGAAGTCCTAAATCCTTACAAATTAACACATTATCGAACTAAACAACGGATTTAAATAATACAAAATAAATAAAGAGGTTATATGTATAATAAATTAATATTATATTAAAAACAAGTAAAAATAAACTATTTATCTAGTATAAGATATATTTTCTTATTCACCTGGTAAAATAAAAAAAACTATCATAATTTTGTAGTCTGCACGATAGAAGTTGCGAGTGAAATAATAGTATATCAGTACTAATAGTAAGGTTACTGGTAATTTACTATATATATTAAAGTCCACCTACAATCGTCACCAGCCTCTTTAGCTCAGTGGTAGAGCACTGGTCTCGTAAACCAGGGGTCGTGAGTTCAAACCTCACAGGAGGCAATATTACCTTTTTGCTGAATCATGTATATAGACTCTTTAATTTAATAATTTAATTTTTTCTATTAATTTGCCGTCTATAATTATTGTTTTTTTTCCATAGATAGAAATAAATGTGAATTTGAATTGAAAAAACCTAAGAATTTTCTTTAATAAAGAACACACAAAAAAAGTTACTGTAAAATTGCATACGAATATTAATCATTTGAAATAGTATTTTGTTTTTTTGTTTACGTATTTTACTTCTTCTTCTTCTTCTTCTTCGTTTCGAGGGTGCCAGTTGAGCACAATACACTTCGCCAATGTCACGTTGAATGGAGAACACACAAAGGAGAATGTACGGTAAAAAAGAGATATCATTACACAGTTGGAGAATGCATGTTTAAAAGAGATCCACTTTAAATCCTTCACCTATAACAAAATCACAGATATCTACAATATATACAGACAATAAATGGGGTTAGTAATAAACGGGGTTAGTAATATACGTTTTTTATCTTTTGTATCTGGCCACTATAATCATATTAATACCAACAAAAGTAACCTCAAGTCATAACACGGTTTTTTTTTTCGAAAAATGTTTCTTACAACTGCTTTTTTAATTTTTTATTTACATTTTAAGAGCTGCTGTTACATACATATGTTATACACATATGTATGTAATGTTATAATAGCCAAGTATTATAATGAAAATATTTTGTTCTTTTAATTATAAAAGTACAAAAAAATTTTCATACAAACTCTTAATTTAACTTAATAATTGTATGCATTATATATCATACAGGTATCGGCCTCTTTAGCTCAGTGGCAGAGCACTGGTCTTGTAAACCAGGGGTCGTGAGTTCAATCCTCACAGGAGGCAATTTTTTTTGGTCCTGTAAGAGGCTAAAGACATCTATTATATTATAATATTAAGTGGTTAGTTGTCTTATCGTTTGACACGACCTTCGTAAGTTTTTTTTTGAGGTAATTTAATTTTAATCTAATTATTTAAAACATTTTTAAATTTAATAACTGACAGAGCTTATAAGCGATTAGAGGAGTGGTCCCCAACTTATAATTAGCTGGTTCATTGTTAATGGGAATCATGATATATGTAAAATAATTTGATAGATTTAAATAAAATATTGTTCATTCTTGTACTCCGAATATTATACTACCATTACCAACTGGTATTTATTGCCATTTTTTTAACGCATGGCAGGGCAGGCAGAGGGAACTGTAGAAACCATGTGAACCTAGTGTCAAGACACTTCGTCGCTTTAGTCCCTGGTTTCTCCGTCCCCACTTTCCGCCTTTTTACGATGCATTACGTGTTGAGTGGCGGAACTCAACGCCGCGCTTTGCCTAGTTTGCCAGAACGAAGAAAATGGAAATAGAAAAATCCATCTTCTCCGAGTAAGAATCGAATCCAGAAACGGTCGCGTTTACAGGGAGACGCTTACGCGTCTGCGCCATGACGGTCCATTATTTATTTAGTTAGTTTACTACATTTATTTAGTTTGTTACATAAGTGCAGTACTGTTACAAGTAAAGTTTTTGCGAGAGTACAATCAGAAAGAAAAAACATGATAGTAACAATTGTCTCTACAGATTAAAAAAGGAAATTTATAAACAAATATGGAGGCAAATCAATATACATTTTATGATTTTATTGTTTCAAAAGTGTTTAGTATTAAAATTAAGTTTAAATTATTCAGATCGTTAAAACCTACTTGTAATTTAAAGTTTTTATATTATTTTCGAATATTGACGTGAAATGTCAGATGTTACATTGTTTTTATTGTAAAAAAAGACTTGAATTACATACAATCAAAAGATCCTATCGATAGTTCATATGAAGATTCATTATTAAAAGTTTATTATAGATCTTCTGTACTATCCATCGCACGAGAATAAACCAATTGATATTACTTTGTTATTTTATTTTGATAAATCCATCTTTCAATTCGGGGAAGATGGATTATTCAATTTCCATTTTCATTGGTCTGGAACAAGGCAAAGCGCGGCGTTTAGTTCTGCTACTCAACACGCAATGCCTCGAAAATGGTGGAAATCGGGAACGGAGAAAGCAGGGACTAAACAACAGAGTGTCTTAATACTAGGTTCTTATGGTCCCTGCAGTTCCCACTGTCTACCCTGTCATGTGTAGGATAAAAAGTGAAGGCATAAAATAAAGAAAAAAATATGTATTTACGAAATTATTTCCAAAAAATATCAATATTCGAAGATCAATGATTTGTTAGGTGAAATAAACGAAGTAGTGGAAAATTAGAGGCCAATAAAATTCTGCGGAAAATTCATTGCCGTTTCTTACCATCTGTGGACCACTAGTTATTCGCTTATTTATTTACTGCTTGATTTTACTACTTAACTATGTTAATATATTTTTTGTATCAATAGTAAGCCTCTTTAGCTCAGTGGCAGAGCACTGGTCTTGTAAACCAGGGGTCGTGAGTTCAATCCTCACAGGAGGCAAAAGATAATAATGAATGTTCGAGACAAGATTTTTTACGCCACGAGTTAACTTTATTTTGTTGATTTATTAAAAACTTTATTATTTTTACTAAAAAAGTTTATTATTACTTTAAAAAATCATAACTGTATGAGACTAGGTTCTCTACTAACCCTGTTGTAAGCTATATTATATTGTTATACTGTTTTACATGTACAAAGAGACCTCAGTGTCTATATAGTCTATATTACATATATATATATATATATATATATATATATATATATATATATATATATATATATATATATATATATATATATATATATATATATATATATATATATATATATATATATATATATATATATATATATATATATATATATATATATATATATATATATATATATATATATATATATATATATATATATATATATATATATATATATATATATATATATTAATTTCTTTGATTTTCGCGATTTTTATACATTTTAAATAAAACAATTTAAGCGGATTAATTGCGTATATTAGTATTTTTTGTGAAACCCGACGTTTCGAACACTTTGCAGTAGTCCGTGGTCATGGGTAGACGGGTAGTAGTGTAGTAGGGTTTCACAAAAAATGCTAACATACGCGATTAATCCGTTTAAATTGTTTTATTTAAAATATATAATACTTGGAAGCTGTATTCATTATGCAGGGCTACTATGAAAAATGATAGTTCCCTTATGAGTACTTAGTTTTAATTATTTTCAGAATATTTAGTTAAATTTAGCTGTAGATAAATCTAAAAAAAAGAAACAGTGATTAAAGTAAAATATAGATTCGTATATAATTTAGCATTTAACAGTGGTTTTAAATAAATCAATTAAAAAAAAAAAACAAATTCTAACATGTCTTGTAAGTACCTATATGGTTACCATAATCTTAAATAAATATTGTAAAGCTTTTGTGAAGGGATCAAGTTTACATGTCAAGTCCCTATTGTTAGTGGATATCGGTCAGTTGTTAAGAATTAGAGGTAAGGGTATTCTTGTACAATAACTATTGTAACTATCGATTTGTCATTGACCGGGTAAGGAATAAAGCCAATATATGTTGGTTTATTTGGTGTTTTTTTTGCTTTTTAGAGTTTTTTTGCTTTTGTAACACTTTATTTTCATGTATCGAATGTGACAAATCAAATCCATTGTCAAGTTGAATTCTATTCCATTATACTGTTAACTTTCGTTTTTGTGATAGTATAACATAGATGTTTTGAAGTTAATTAAATTTAATTTAAAGCTTAATTTCATATTTCAACACTACAAATATTATATACTTTGGTTTCTCCGTTCCCGCTTTCCACTTTTATCGAGGCATTGCGTGTTGAGTGGCGGAACTCACCGTCAGAACGAAGAAAATGGAAAGAAAAATTCGTCTTACCTGAGTGGGAATCAAACTCACAAACCGTCGCGATTATTCCTACTCCTCTTGAACTTGAACTCCTTCAATCCTATTACTATTTAGTCTAAGATCTGACAATACAAGTTCCAAAACCAATGTCGAATCTCAATTAAATATTATAATAAACGTACAAGCCGTTATGATGTTTGGGACTCGACATATGAATCAGAGGATCCAATCAACGCCGGCGGTATATTAATTCAAAATGAAGGGATTGATATCCATAATTACATTTTCAGTTATTAAAGCCTTTCGGTATGCGGTTGAATTTTGTAATAATTTGACTAATTTTATTGAAATATAGTTTTATATGATTTTCCATTTGCTTCTACATTTATGTGGTTATTGTTTTTGAACATAATGTAGTAATTTGTAATTAAAAAGTATGTATTTTGTAATTAAAAAGGTAAATAAATAATTATAAAAGGCGCATTTGAGTTCTGAATTTTAACTGACTTCGTCTGTATGGTAAAGACGGGCCTGTATAGCAATAACTAGTCTATATGTAGATTGACGTATGTAGAATATTTTGTATGTTCTAATATTTCTAATATCTGAAGTAATAAAATGAAAAAAAAAATTGATAATAGATAGGGAGACCACATGAAGCTCCTTATAAAGCATCGTCAATATTGATGTGATAAGGATGTTGGATGAATAAAGTAAAATACTCTTTGGTATTCAAAGAAAATGATTTTACAAATTCCACTTTGAAAATTTCACTTAGAATCTAGAAGTGCTATAAAAGCATTTGATGCGTAGGCATCACTTCTTGGCCCTAGTGATAATAATGACCAGGGCAATTGTTTTGCTAGAAGTGTATTTATTAAAAAAATATTTAAAGGAAACTTTCAGTAATTTCTCTATCCTCAGTGTGGATTAACACTTTAAAAATCATAAAAATATATAGGTATTACAAAGTTTTGTAGGGCGCACTCCATAAGCTTGGATGTGTTTGTAGCGCGGGACAGGTAAAAAGTGATGTTGAAGCCAAAAAATACGTGAACAGTACTAGAATTGGCAAGGAGATTAATTGAAGTAAAACTTACTATCAACTGCACTATGAATTGGGACACTAAAGCTATTCACTGGGAGCATTGGGACACGATACTTATAATTGGGATGATTGGTCAGTTCAATACAGTCAGTATATATACGTGTATTACAAAGTTTTAGGCAATAACAATGGTAATAACTAAGATATATGACAAATGGCACGTTCTAGGTGCACGAAGTAACCCTGGCCGCAGGTGAACCAATTGTGGGACATAAACATGATTAATGCGATGTAAACTGTAATAAAGCCTATGTTACAACTTGAGCCGGCCCAATGAATGGGCTATTAAGCACAAAAATATTCTTTATTTTAGTCTCCAGCTGTATCCCATACAGAGGCAGAAAGAATTGTAGGCTAAAGTAACGTAATACATTCCGTTCCACGCTTATCATTCTTTAAGGCTTTGCAGGTTGAGTAGCAGAACTCAGATCTGCTTTTGCTTTATATCAGAATGAAAACAATTCATTCGTTTCGAGTGGGAACCAAACCCATAAATCGTTACGTAAGATTTTTTCTATTAAAAATCGAACTTTCCAAATATTTTATCAATATTATCATCTTATTATTTATTTTTAAAAACAATTTTAGCATATATTTGTATAGCCTGTAATATACAAATTAATATATATTTTAAATAAGATTATATACGTACATCTTGTTTACGTATGAATCGTTTAAATCGAAATATCGCTGGGGGATTTAAATTTATCAAAAGGTAAGTGGAAATGTGCCGCATGAGTGGGTTCTTTAGTTCCTTTAAATGTCAAAGTGTAGTTGCTATACCCGCCTTCGCCCACGAGACTGTGTTATAGAAATTTACTAGTCATTAGTATTACTTTTTTTTACTTACGACTTTTTTTTAACTTATAATTGTTATTACTTAAACACCTTTATCTAAGATATATATGGATTTTTTTACGTAAGTCCTTAAATGTGAAATGTGCTTAGAAAGAACTGAAAGCGAGCTAACATTATATGCTTTCTAAATAAAAAATATTTACTCTTGTATAAATTATTATTTTTATTTCATTATAATTCATATGTTCCATTTTCTTCATTCCATTTTCTTCGCTCTGGAAACTAGGCAAAGCGCGGCGTTGAAATCCGCCATTCAACACGCAATGGCCTCGAAAAAGGCGGAAAGAGGGGACGGAGAAAGCAGGGACTAAGCAACGGAGTGTCTTAACACTAGGTTCCTATGGTTATTGCACCTTCTGTCTACCCTGCCATGTGCGGGATAAAGCGTGAAGTTAAAAAAATCATATGTTTCACGTATAATAAAAAGCGAAACAAGCGAAAAGTTGTTTGTGTTGTGAACTTTCTTCCTGTTTATTTTATATCTAGTATCCTTCTTATAAAAAAATAAAATCTCAGGTAAAATCATACACGTAATGGATGTGTGTCAGTCACGTAATATAACCGGCGGAACGAAGTGACTCGCCAAAGTGGTTGCTTAGACTCGATTGCCCTATGTTGGTACAATAATATCATAATAGCGGTACTAAAAAGGAATTACAATATTTTATAGGCATTTTCCTGGTGTTGAAACGGAGAAGAGGGCAAGGAGAATGGAGAGCCTTGAAATTAGGTTTTTAGCCCTTAATTGTAACTCAAAATTGTAAATTTTTAAACATATCAACTTTCTCTTAATATTATTCATCTACTGTCATATGAAAATCTGTACCCAAAAGCCGATAGGGCTAAATGTTATATTTAAATAATTTAAAACATAAACATTTTTAAGATTCCATATGCCAAAAACAAAAACCCGAAACCGTTATAAGGTTACTTAGCAGAAAAAATATATATAACGAATATATACGTCAATGCAACAAAAGGTATGTGTGTTTATAGTTATTATTTTCTGCGCTTTATATTAAAATGGCCGCATGATTTAAGCCGACAGAATACTTTTCGATTCGATTCAATGGAATGATTTATGGATCTTATTGGGTATTGAGTTAGATTTAATGGTAACACAAAGGAAAAATACCGAATATAAACCTATACTATAGTTCATATGATCTTATATTTCTATTTCTATATTTCATTAGAATACTGCATGCGAATAAATAAATAGATATGTTTGTAATGCAACTATATTCACGGACGGGGAAAATTGTAAAAATGTACAGTTTCTAAGCTTAACAGAAAGAAATTGCTGTAAATAAATTAAATTTTACTGCATTCGTCAATATATAATATATAAAACAGAAATAAAAATAACAAAATGAAAAAAAATATAAAAAAAAAGGGCTCGTCCGGGATTTGAACCCGGGACCTCTCGCACCCAAAGCGAGAATCATACCCCTAGACCAACGAGCCACACGAGTAACACCAGCGGTAGCACTTTATATTTTTCTACATTTACATTCTCATAATGAAATCCATTTGTGTCAATAATATAACTAATTAAATAAAAAAAGATAATTGAACGCAGCTGGTTATCTCGCTGTTTTAAATTCATTCAATTTAAAGATCAAAAACTTACAAAGCGGGGACGGAGAAAGCAGGGACTAAGCCAAGGAGTGTCTCAACACTAGGTTGCTATGGTTTCGGCAGTTCTCTCTGCCTACACTGCCATGTGCGAAATGTTACGTAATTACGGAGTGATACGTTCCTCTTTAATATGTAAGTTTGTATGTTTCTTATAAATGTAATTATAGACTGACTGACACAAAATAATAAGACAAAATTAAAAAATCATATGTATTATTTAATCCTAAAGAAGAATTCCTTGGCATTAAACCTCCAGGGTTACTTAATTTACGTAGCATATGAAAAATTGTAATAATATTTGGGGTAAAGGAGGATTTATATCGGCTTTTACTACAGGTCCTTTTATCTCATGACTTGTACCGTGCAAGGGTCTAAATCTCCAAGTGACCGTGGTTAGCGGAGGAATTTAATCACGGGTTGGCTTTCATGCAATTGTGATACGACTTGTGTTAGATGTATCCTAACATTTTTTTTAGATTCTCACTGTATCCTGCTAGTAACATTGTACATGGAGAGAATAAGATCTGCTCTCTACTCTCCGTTCGAATTCGAGATATTGAAAAAAAAAAGTCTATTTATTTTATTTTAGAGAGAGGCAAACGAGTAAGTGGTTCACTTAATATTAAGTGATCACCGCTTCATAGAAATTTATGATACCCGAAGGTGCGTCACTTGCCCTGTAAAAAGGTGCACTTTGAAGTCGCTTTTTGAAGATGCCAAAATCGATTCGAGTGATACCTCTGCGGAGAGTTTATTCCTTAGTCGTACTTGGTAAAAAGATTTTAAGAAACGCATAGTGGTACTACGAGAATAGTCCAGCTGATGAGGATGGAATTTCAACTTATTTTAGGGTTCCATATCTTAAAAGGAAATTCGATTCCTTGTAAAACTTTTTTGTTCGTCTGTCTGTTCATCCATTGTCATTACCACTTTCTGAAATATATGTAAAAGCTTCAAGCTTCAAGCTGAAATATGAAAATTCAGGTCTTCCTTAGAAAGTTTAAAAATTGTAAACTTTTTAATTTTAAATTACGTAAGTAATTACTAACCTAGCCTGAACGAAATCCCCAAAATCTATATATTTATTATAATAACGTCACTCACCTTTAAATCGTAATTGGACCCTGAAATTCAGTTACATATAGATATTTGTATCATTCCTAACAAATTTAGAAGAAGTATTTCTGTGGCATTGAGTCTATTTGTGAGGTAAACGCTCTATGTATTTCCCTCAACTCAATTTGCTATCAAAACAAACAACTCTAAGGGAATAAAGTAATAGTCAATTACGTTTATATAGTATACAAATAAGAGCGAGTAATATCATGTTTCCTTTTTTTTTATTGCTTCTAGATTTGTCCCATATATGAAGTACTCTTTTCTATATTTTAAACGGGATTCTTTCGAGGCATTGTAGCCCTTTTTTTATAGCTTCACGCTTTATCCTGCTCATAGTAAAAATGTAGTGTTAAGACACTCTGATCCTCACTTTCCGCTTTGAGACATAGCGTCTTGAGTGGTGGAACTCAACGCTGCACTTTTATTAATCTGTCTTTTTAGAGTGGGCATCGAACCCAAAAGCTGCCGCATTTACAGGCAAGCGCTACACCTCTGTGCCACTTTACAGATTTCATGAAAATAGCAACAAGTTCAAGATAACTTTGACCAAAGATATTTAGATTAGGGACTGCTAAGTAGATAGATAAATCTAAAAAGTCTCGAACTGCGTGTCTAGGCTGCGGCTGGTTTGTTTAAAAAAAAAGGGAAATCCTCCAGTCCGCTAGATTGCCGCAAGCCGAGATTCGATTCTCGCAGGGGATATCCTTGCAGGGCTGTAGCTAGAGTCAAATTTAAAGTAGGGCAGCATTGGTTACAGGTAGGGCGGAAGTAAAAAAATATTGTAATTGAGCTGCCCTCGAAAAACGGGCCCCTAAATCGATCACCTAAAGTGATATAGGTACATTCAATACCTATGCGTAGACAAATAATGTATTTTATCTTACTTTTGGTATTTTTAAGGTAGGGCATTGTGATTTTAAGGTAGGGCATTGCCCCACAATGCCCCCCCTTAGCTACGGCCCTGTGTCCTTGGCGCCTAGAACACTTCTCAAGCAACACTCCTCAAGCACGATAGTGTTTGCTAATTCTTAGGAACAAAGCATCTTCTTTCCTATCGAAACGGTTTTACTGACAAAGCCAATAGGGCTTACAGTATTAACCCCAGAACCGAAAAAAAAATCGTTAATCTTTACGATACTTTCCTCGATAAATAGATTATCCAACAGAAGCGAATAAAAATTTGATTCAGTCGTTTCTGAGATTATTGCGCTCAATCAAACATTCGGCTTGGTAATAGTATTTGGATTAGGTATAAAACATTTTACAGAAAATACTGATTCTTTGAGCACTTAGCCTACCAGTTTATTTCCCTTTAGTGTTAATTGAAATTTGAGGACCGTTGTCGCGCAGAGGCGTAAGCGTCTGCCTGTAAACACGTCGGTTTCTGGGTTCGATTCCCACTCGAGGAATATGAATTTTTCTATTTCCATTTTCTTCGCTCTGGCAACTAGGCAAAACGCGGACGTTGAGTTCCGCCACTCAACACGCAATGCCTCGAAAAAGGCGGAAAGTGGAGACGAAAAGAAGCAGGGACTAAAGCAACGGAGTGTCTTAACACTAGGTTCGTATGGTTCCTGCAGTTCCCTCTGTCTGCCCTGCCATGTGCGGGATAAAAAATGACTAAAAAAAAATTATGAAATTGATTCTTGAGAGGCTAGGTGAAGCTTTGGTGAGACTCTTCTGTTCTGACGTGTTACAGTCTTGATTTATTTTTATATTTATTTATTCCTCTTTATAATACACAAATCCATTTATACTGTCTTATAATACACATATGTGTAAATCCTTTATTTAATATTTTTAATGTTTTAACAAATAAACTAGTGTGAATACTTATATTAATAAGAGTTTCCTCGTTTAGGCAACTACCAAAAGCGTGGCGTTTAGTTCTGACACTCACAACGCACTGCCACGAGATGTGGAAAACGAAAATTGAAGTGAACCTTAGGTTATTTTGCCTAAGGTTCCTTCGGCTACTCTGCTATGTGCGTGATTTAGCGTGAAGCTATGATTCACCATTTTCGAAAGTGGGGATCAAACCTGTAACTATAACGTCAAAGTGCTCTAATGAGCTTAAATGGAGCTTTTGTATAAATTCCTACGTCAACTTGTACGATTACATAAAATAAACAGAATTTATTTCTGCCCTTTCTATATCATATATAAATATGTTATTAAAATAACCTTCATTAAATGAGAACAAATATGAAAAGTTAATACTTTGACGGTTTGTTTGATCTTGTTAAGGAGCATTTGTTTCTCGGTTAAGCTTGGTAAGGGATTTATTCACATAATCTAGGATTTTGGGGATGTTTCCAATACATTTAAGAAATACTACGTATGTACGTATTTAAGCGATGTATAAAGATAAATAAAATTAAATACCTACACGCCATCCTCCATATGGCAAAATAGATGGAGGAATAGCCTTAAACATTTTTGTTTTAGCTTCTCGTTTTATCCCGCTTAAAATACGGTAGGCAGATGGAACCACAGGAACCCTGTGACCGTAGTCTTAGAAACTCCGTTTTTTGCTGCGCCGTTTCGTTTTTTGATAGATATTGCGGAACTAAACGCCGAGATTCTTTTTACGACACCGAGGAAATTAAAATATTTTTGTCTTTACTAGGAATGGAACCTTTGATAATCGCGTCCACCTTGATGACCTAACATTATAGCTGATTCATTTTAATTAAACTGTACACTCACACACAGGTTTACAATTCAACTCGCTCATAGCAGGGTGACAGAGGGAATCACAGAAACCGCGGGAACTTAGTGTTAAGACACTCCGTTCTCTGCGCACCGCGTATTAAATTGTACCTGTATATAAATACAAGTACATTTTAAGTACTTGAAGTAGGCATGAATTAGATTTTCATGTTCTAATAACAAAAATAAATATATATATATATATAAGTCATTATATATCATTATAATGACATAATATACTATAATCTATAATAAAAAAATAGTAAAAAACATATAAGCAAGATATTATATTGAAGACCGGAAACGAAAAGGTTCGATGTGGCATGCCTATTGGAATAACATCAAAGGCGTGTCAATTGGAGCGTACAAGCCAGCGTACGTACGATAGTACCTATGTATGCAGACCGCTACAATACTGTGTTATAATTATTTTACTTGCAATATATTGTAAAGTTTTATTTATATGTCCATAATAATATTATGAAACTCTATATTTAATAGAGAGCGCAGAGGCCTGTAAACGCGACGGTTTGTGGGTTCGATTCCCTCTAGTGGGAACACGGTGACGACGAAGATTTTCTCATTTTCGCTTTTTTTCTTTGGTATCTAGGCTAAGCGTGGTGTTAAGTTCCGTCACTGAAGCGATGCCTCGAAAAGGCAAAGTGTCTTAACACTAAGTTCTCCTATGCTGGATAAAGTGTGAAGCCAAAGTACATAAAATTTGCTCGAGTACATTCATCTCAAGAACTATTGGATGCAATTGAGATATTCTTTCTAATTTTTATATGTATCAAAATTATTAAGGAGAGAAAATTACCCTTGAAAGTTTGTATTTAAAAAAATACTTTTGGGATTTGAATGTTGTACCTGCGCCTCTTGGATACCGTCCAACTGGTAATCAAGCTCGTATACACACTGGAATGGATTATTACATTTAACTGGTCTCAAGAACCACCAACAAAGTGTTGGAAACGTCAAGTTTACAAAAAAATTATATATACGTCAATATAAATTGTTTATATTGTTTTCTTTCAAATATCGGGCTTTGTCAAGTGCTACTTTGGAACGTAGTCGTTTCAAGATCCGTGGTGCAGGTTCAGATCCCAGTACTCGTATGTTTAGTTTTTAATGTTTTTAATAAAGATTTATTTTTGTGTGGACAGTCTATTTAGTTAGCTAGTTTATAATAAATTTATGATTATATAGATGAAAAAATGATAAGTTGTCATTATTTCCCAAAGTATAAAAAATACTTTATTTGATAAAATATGCATTTGCAAACCCATTGCATTGCGTAGAATCATAATTTGTAGTTTGTATTGGTCTTATTATTAATATTGATATTTTTTTTAGCTTCATGCTTTATCCCGCACATGACAGGGTAGGCAGAGGGAACTGCAGGAACCGTGGAACTTAGTGTTAAGACACTCCGTTGCTTAGTTCCTGCTTTCTCCGTCGCCGCTTTCCGCCTTTTTTCGAGGCATTGTGTGTTGAGTGGCGGAACTCAATGCCACGCTTTGCCTAGTTTCCAGGCCGAAGAAAATGGAAATAGAAAAATCCATCTTATCCGAGGAAATCGAACCCTGAAACCTTCGTGTTTACAGGCAGCCACTTATGCCTCTGCGCCACAACGGTCCTCTACGAGTATTTCGGTATTCCTATAATAAATAATAACAATAATATGTTACAAATCATTCTATATTTTTTGTTCCCCTTCCGAAGTACGAGTGAGTCCATTACAAACTTTTTCAAGAACAAAATATTTTACCCTCATTCGCGTAAAGAAGTTTCACTCCAAAGTACATTCGTATTTGTTTATTAACAATTTATTTATAAAACGTAACAGCGTCAGCTCTTGTTAGACAATGCGAAATTAAGAAACAGAGTGTCTGAACTCTACGTTCACTGTGTCGTATCTGGTTTTTTTTTATTTTTTGAGCTTCACGCTCTATCCAGCACATAGCAGGGTAGGCAGAGGGAACCGTAGGAACCGTGGGAGCCTAGTGTTAAGACACTCCGTTCTCCGCTTTGAATATTTACTTACAATCCAATTCTAAAACTGGGCAAAAAATTGAAAATTGGGCATTATTTACTTTCAATTTCAAATTAAACCTATATTACACAAAAATGGACCTCCATTAACGACTCTATTTAAGAATAAAATTAAATTTAAACCTTGTTGTCTAGAAAATAAAGATCTTATTTGCAATATACTGTGATATTTCGTAGAGTCTAATAGAGCAATATTAAACGCATCTACCTTAGTCTATGGTTCAACGACATTTACTCTACATATAAATTGGACTTGTTTAGTTTGTAGCTCGTATACTACAATATGGGAGCGTGATACAATTTTCTTTTGGAATACGTTTTATTCTAGTTATAACAAATAAGAATATATTTATTTTACATTATGATTATTGATTCTACGTACAAATGTAAAGAACAAGCACTTTATAGTAAAACCTATATATATAAGCAAATAAGTAAGAGTGTAACAACGTCTGACTGTACATGCGACGTTCATGGGCTCAATTTTTTGTTGGAAAGTTTATGTTATTTGATTTTCTCGTTCAGGAAACAATACAAAGCGCGGTGTTGAGTTACGCCACTAACACGCAAACACTCAATGTCTCAGAAGTAGATGAAACGGGAACAAAGTAGAAAATTAAAACTGAGGTAAGATTAGCTACCCTCTCTCTATCCTGCAATATGTGGGAAATAGCGTAAATGTATTAAATTATTATTATTTTTTTTTAGCTTCACGCTTTATCCCATACGGTAGGATAAACAGAGGGACCGCACGGACCATAGTAACCTAGTGTTCAGACATTCTGTTCCCTACGTTCAACTCTTTTCTTATTGAGACTCAACGTCACACTTTACCGAGTTGCCAAAGCGAATAAAATGGAATCCATCTTCTTCGAGTGGGAATCAAACTCACACTCCATCATCCTCGACTGTCGCGTTTACAGGTAGGCGTTACGCATCAGCGCCACGACGCTCCTCAATCTTATTTTAGTAAATTTTCAGTAAAGTTATTACAACTATGTATATTGTTTACAAAACACTAAATACCTGATATAATATAATTGAAGACCGTCGTGGCGCAGCGGCGTAAGCGTCTACCTGTAAACGCGACGGTTTGTGGGTGCGATCCCCACTCGGGGAAAATGGATTTTTCTATTTCCATTTTCTTCGCTCTGGAAACTAGGCAAATCGCGGCGTTGAGTTCCGCCACTCAACACGCAATGCCTCGAAAAATGGCGGAAAGCGGGGACGGAGAAAGCAGGGACTAAGCAACGGAGTCTCTTAACACTAGGTTCATATAGGTTCCTGCAGTTTCCTCTGCCTACCCTGCCATGTGCGGGATAAAGCGTGAAGCTATATACATATAAACACTAAATAGTAATGGTTTTTGACATTATTAAATCAACAGCACATACTTAGGGTGTATTATTTGAGGGCGTCTGATGTCTTCGGTCCGATCATTATCGACCGATTGTAATTATTAGACTATAAGGACACATTACCAATGTTGTGCTTTAGTTTATTTATTTGGTGATACAAATATTTATTTTATTCGATTATACAAATATACAATATCGATATTACAAGGAAAATATACACCATTTGGAAATTAAAAGACTTTGGAGGAAAATATGGTTTTTACATATTATGTAATTAGTAAGTAGAATGATATTATAGGAATTTAAGAAAGAAATAAGCTTAAATTTAAATATCTGTCATTTAAAAAAAAAAAGCACTAATCTTGGAATGATAAATTAGATAATAATGGGATAAATTAGAGTTTAATAAATACAAATGTTTTTATTAAAACACTATGTACTTTTTTTAGCTTCTCGCTTTATTCCAGCACATGGCAGGGTAGGCAGAGGGAACTGCAGGGACTGTGGGAACCTAGTGTTAAGACACTCCGTTGCTTAGTCCCTGCTTTCTCCGTCCCCGTATATGTATTTTTCTGTTTTGCATATAAAACAAAGTTGACAATTTACGTAGCTTGTTACGTATTTTTTAATCGATATTTAAAAATGCCTAGCATTGTTTATTTTTATGATTTTTAAAGTGTTAATCCACACTGAGGATAGATGAAATACTTAAAGACCATTGTAATGATTTTTAATAACGAAATAAGTTGTAATAAGTTGCATAAAAGAATTTCAACACGGCGTTATGAAGAACGCATGGCTCAATTATGAGAACGCTTGCACGGTTCGCAAGAGGGCACTGGTTCGAGTCCCGCTGCGTTCAAATTTTCATATGTTTTCTTTAAGTATATCATTGTTGCTTGTCAATTATCGGTAGCACTACCATAGTTACACTCGTAAGTAGCATTTTTTTGTTGTTAAAGAAGGGTTGATAATATGATTACTATCCCATAAATCGTAGCGATTTTATAGGCGCTTTAAAGCTTTAAGATAACCAGGACCTTGTAAAATGGGAGAGTACAGTTTTTCTATGATTTTATTCAAAAAAATAATAAAACTAGCTATAAAATATTCATAGCTAACCGAATATTTTACTAATATTATATAATATTATGGAAATAAAATCGATTTTAGAGCGAATCGAATTCTTATACTAATGTATCTGTACTAATATTTTAATAGTAGAAATTTGTGGGTAGTCATTTATAAAAATGGACAGACTTTAATTGACTTATCCAAATTTTAAAATATAGATAATATATAAGATTATAATTGTTTTTTTATTTAACTTAAATCTATTTCAATTTTTTATTACGCGGCCAATTTCACACAATTTTTAAAAAAAACTAAAACAACGCTCGCTAGCCTATAGAAGTTTTGATTATCCAAGTCGTTATGGACCAAGTTTCATATAAATTTCATCTTGATATCTCCCTCCATGGGATCTTGAGAAAACTATGTCAAGAGCAATTTGACAACAAAGGGATACTATAAGGATTCCGTTCTACACTTTTGAGATATCGCAGCTCAGGTGTTAAAACCTAAAATCGGCTTGTTGAAGCTTTTGTCAAAAAACAAAGCTCTCTGAACCATTTGTATAGGAACAAATTACAATGAGGATCCCCAGTCGGGGAAGATGGATTTTTCTATTTCCATTTTCTTCGCTCTGGCAAACTAGGCAAAATCGCGGCGTTGAGTTCCGCCACTCAACACGCAATGCCTCGAAAAAGGCGGAAAGCGGGGACGGAAAAAGTAGGGACTAAGCAACGGAGTGTTTTAACACTAGGTTCCCACGGTTCCTACAGTTCCCTCTGCCTACCCTGCCATGTGCGGAAAAAAGCGTGAAGCTAAAAAAAAAAAAAAAATAATAATTACAAAAACCTAACGATCCTAACGGTGATTATTGTTTGAAATCGAAGCAGATTTATTTATTTTTAAATTACAATGTTAGAAAATATTAGATCTATATATTTTTATAGCCAAGATTTTAAACAGAACAGAACGGTTCACATAACATTTATTATTTTAACTTGTAATACTGATAATGTCCAACATAGTATACTCAAATGTTAATAAAAATAAACTTTTAATATAAAAAAAAAAACTAAGGAACGAGCTTGCTATTGAAACTCTTCAATTAAGAGTCCTAGAGTTCTTAAAAGTTTATTAACACATTAATATGCAAAGCACGTTTACACATTTTGTGAACGAAACGAGCTTTTTTAAAGCATTTCCTTAATTTTGAAAGATCTTTACTTTTAACTTCATATAAAGAGAAAAAAATAGAGAAAAACTAGTGTCAAGATACTCCGTTCTCTGCATTCTATTCTCTGTATTGAATGATGGACTTCGAAATCACATTTTGTATTATTTTTGTTTATTATTGGAATTCATTACATAACATTGGAAAATTATTACAAATATAATAAATAATAGCACACTTTCTTATTAGTCCTAATGATTTTCAATTTTATTTTATAATATTATAATATTGGCCTATTAAATATTATATAGACTAAGCACAAACAGCCAGAAAACTCAATATATATATATATATATATATATATATATATATATATATATATATATATATATATATATATATATATATATATATATATATATATATATATATATATATATATATATATATATATATATATATATATATATATATATGTATATATATATACATACCTACTTATTGGGGAAAATATTTTGAGGCGTTATACAATAATTATTTAATAATTATTAATAGTTTGGATACAGTTAACAGTTTGGATACAGAATGACGTATGTATGACTACGAAAATACTATTAAACGTTGTCATTCTGTCACCTTTCATTCGAACAAATAACCAATAGAAAAAGAGACATATCTCTGTCCCGCTCTGACAGTGCAGTGTACGCTCGCGTCAGTACTTGACAAATGTCGTTTTTTTTTTGAAACAATAACTTATATATATATATATATATATATATATATATATATATATATATATATATATATATATATATATATATATATATATATATATATATATATATATATATATATATATATATATATATATATATATATATATATATATATATATATATATATATATATATATATATATATATATATATATATATATATATATATATATATATATATATATATATATATATATATATATATATATATATATATATATATATATATATATATATATATATATATATATATATATAATATAATGTAAAAGTAAGGTTTGAGCCCATAGGCTCTATTATATTAGGTACTAATTAGCTTTCTTTCCTTAAACTGTATAGAAAATATAACAGTACTAATCACCGCTATTGAGGTCCTTCTATTTAGTCCAGTTGGATGCACATGAATGTTACAAAAGCTCAATTTATAAAGCGAGGGCGAAAGGAGTTTCGGGGGAGAGGGGGTGGGGGGTGGAGGTGTGATGTGAGGAAATCTGCACTTAGCGTTTACGTTAAAGAAAAGTACGTTGTGTTCAGATGTTTCTACGTATGTTTGCTCCAATAAAATTGGGCGTAGGGTTGCTTGCTATATATAAAAGATAAAGTTTTATAATTTCTAATTTGAAATAAATATTATAAATGGATAAATATACATACTAGTTAGCTTTTTATGTCAACTCAGTGTTAAGTTACCCGATTTCTTATTTCTCGTTCAACTTCCGTAATTCCGTCAGTCCTTTTCGGTATCAGAGCGGAGAAATAAACATCTTGAACCCATTATCATCACGTTTGCAAATATACACTGTCCCACTGTGCCAAAAGGGTCTCTATAGGTTGGCACTCACATAATTTCCGCTATCGTAACCCCTTTAGGGAGCGTAATCATTTCTTAGAAATTAATTTTATTTATATTTGAAATGTTTTGATAATACTTTGAAACACAGAAGAGGCTTCTAACTAATTATATAGAATTTGTTCTAAATGATTCAATATAAGTGCTTCTGTGTAGAATTTATATCAGTCTTATTTCTATTTATTTTATTTATATCCCTGGAATAAATTCCATAGAGTAGAAAATAACCTTTAAATATTTAATTTATTTCGGTAACTAATTTTAAATAAATAATTTTGTATACAACCCTATTGACTAACTTGGCTAGAACTGTACAAAGTCGTTACACAGAAATATCAGATCATTTTAAATTAAACTATAATGCTCTGCCATAAGGCTTAAATTGTCTTAATTTTCGTCCTTATTGTTAAGTGCTACAATTTATTACTTGAACTACAAGATTAAATTAGACTTTACTAGCTTTCTATTAATGTATATTTTCCAATAGCAACTTGTGATCGTTATTGCGGTAGAGGTACGTTTCATGCTTTGTGACGTGTTAATGCCTTCAACATACTTGTCCTTAGTAAATGTGCAACGTTCTCTAATAAATAGCAATTATAGTAATATATAAGTATTTATTATTAATTTTATTTTAATACATTTTATAGTACGATATTATAGCTGTTTCTATTATTTTTAAACTAAGTACAGAAATATTTAAGTATGGAAATCAAGTATAGAAATACATAAAGGAAACGTTTAAAAATTGGACGTAGCGAAATTTGAACCCAATCTTCGTGTAGAGCATCCAAGCACTCTGACCACTAAGTCATGTGACCTTCGTTGAAGTTGAAAATGACTCTGAAATTCTTATTTGCTTTTTACAACATTCTAGGTAGTTACAGTCACTACAGGAAGGTTTTTACAAATTTACATTACACAAAGATTAGATTAGACATAGAACAATAAAATATATAGACTACTTTTAAATTGTTGTAGTTTTTTTATAAATGAAAATAATTCTTTTCCCGAGTGGGAATCCATTCAACGAAAGTTCGTTGCATTAAGTAATGCACCCAGCACTAAGGCTACAACGTGTCCAAAATGTATACAATCCCTACTAATTATAAATGGGAGAGTTTTAAACCTAAATCTATACTGATTTAGATGAATTTTAGTATAGAGATAGATCGAACCTTAGGTAAGGTCAAAAACTACTTTTTAGCTTCTACAGACAGCTAATAGAACATACTTTTTGCAACTAAACATGTAAAAAACGTGAAAGTAACAGGCGCTTTTATTTTTTATATTAATTCAAAACTAAGCTTATTCCACGCGTAAACATCGTGGTGATTTTTAGCTGTATCAAATATCAATAAATATGTGCTGTAACATATATATGTATATATATATATATAAAAGTAGGTCGCTTCTGATTTAATTATTTTTTTTACTAAATCAAAGGATTTCCACAGCACAAAAAAACAACGATTCATCGATTAATTACCAACACTTTCGTCATGGAAATTGCCTAACGACATCAATTGAGCAAACAAATGAAGCCCCACGCCGCGCCGCAGCCACGATTGATTTCCGAAATAGAGATGATCAACGTTGTATAGGGCTGTCGATAGGATGTTACATATCCATATACCTATAGAAATATGTTCAAATTTTTGCTCTGGTAACTAGGCAAAGCGCGGCGTTGAGTTTCGCCACACAACACGCAGTGCCTCGAAAAGGCGGAAAGCGGGGAACTGAGTGTCTTAACACTAGGTTTCCGTGGTCCTTGTGGTTTCCTCTGCTTACCCTGCTATGTGTGTAATAAAGGAAGCTATAATGTATAAGAAAATAAAAATAAAGAAACTTTTATGGGAAAAGAAAAAATATACTTTCTGCTTTTTGTTAATTTATTATATTTTTTAAATTATATTTTTAATTAAATTTGCTTTAAATTTATAATTGTGAAATTATTTTTATTAACATGGCTCCCGTCTATACCTTCTACCTCTTATACGTTAACTGGCAACACTAATTTTGTCTTTCAACATTTTTGAGGTTTGATTAACACTTTACCATATTCCTTTTTTCGCTCTGGTAAGGTCAATCACAGCATTAAATTCCACCGGATAAAATGTAATGCCTGAAACGAAATTATAAATTGAAAGATAAGAGAGTTTTCATTGTAGTGTTCTATACATATCTTTTTAAATGTATAAAGCGTGAAGCTAAAAATAACTTTTAGCATACTTTCAAAAAAAAAGAAAAAATAAATTATTAATTAATAAGCTGAGTACATAATGTTAAAAAAAGACCTAATCACATCCCTAGAACATTGCTTTTATCACGCATTCTACAATGTAGGATTGGGTTTGGGGCGGGCATTAATTAATAAAGTAAAAGCTTACGCTTACGCCTCTGCCTGTAAACACGACGGTTTCTGGGTTCGATTCCCACTCAAGGAAAAAGGATTTTTCTATTTCCATTTTCTTCGCTCTAGAAACTAGACAAAGCGCGGCGTTGAGTTCCGCCACGCAACACGCAATGTCTCGAAAAAGGCCGAAAGCGGGGACAGAAAAAAGCACGGACTAAGCAAAGGAGTGTCTTAGCACTAGGGTCGTATGGTTCCTGCAGTTCCCTCTGCCTGCCCTGCCATATGGCAATCTATAAAAGCTTCCATTGAAATAATATTAAACGCAAGTACGTGTATTCTTCAATGGTTCTTGATTGTGCTTTTGTTTTTTGGCAAAGAGATTGCTTAAAAATAAGAATATATACGTAAAATATTTGTATAAGTATATAATATTCTTTTTTTTTAGCTTCACGCTTTATCCCGCATTTTGCAGGATAGGCAGAGGGAACTGCAGGAACCATATGAAATTAGTGTTAAGACACTCCGATGCTTAGTCCCTCCTTTCTCCGTCCCCACTTTCCGCCTTGTCGAGGCATTGTGTGTTGAGTGGCGGAAGTCAACGCCGCAATATAATATTCGTCAAAAAAGTACTGATGTTCGCGGAAAGTCTTCCTTGTATTTTTGCTGTAAAGGATAAAAGTAAATTTTATAATCCATTCAACATATTATATTATCCGTACACAGCTCTGCGAAAAAAAAATAGCTTTCGGTCAAGTAAAGCTTTATATTTCAATTTTAATTTGTATAATCACTATCCAAAAAAATTTGTGAAAGCCGACTCTGAAATTTATTAGCTTGCTTTTAGCAATGAGTTAGTTCAAATTCCATTTAGATTCCTTTGGGTTCCAGAACCCATGGATTATAGAACAATTTTGTTCTAGAATGATTATAGAAGCATAATAATATATCATTTTAACCCTTATAAACATGTACTAGCAAAGTACATAATATATCGTTTAGTATTATTTATTTTACAATTTTTTACAATTTGTTACATGAAAAAAGATGAAAGGCTCACATTTCAAACATCTGTCGCCTTCATAAGAGCAATATGTATTACAAACGTAATTTACGTCTTACAAGTGATTTACGCTTTTTTACAGACTCAATAACTAAGAAAATATACTAACTTGAATGTATGGCTCAGTGGTCAGGGCGCTTGGACTGCTTAGAACAGGTGATTGGGCAAATCTCGCTATGTTAAAATGCTTATAATCTAGTCTAATAAAGTTATAAACATATATTCTTCATAATAGATATTGTAAAATACAACTTATCAAACTTAAACTTTCTTTTTCTATTTTTCTTTTGTATGTTTTCAAGCAAGTTTCAAGTAAGTATCTTTTTGTCTTTTTTTGAGATAAATGTCTCTAAACATAGAATACGTGAATTTGTTATTACCTATAAGTAATGTCAAAAAAGCTTGGATATACGACAATTTTCTAACATCACGTCTGAATTGGCCTTTCCTCGTATATGATTTTAATAAAACCCTCTTGGCTAAGTTAGATGCAAGCGTCATAAAGATACTGAAGTTTTGGCTTGGGCTAGCGCATTCGGCAGACACCTTAACCTTATTCAGGGAAAAAAATAATTTTGGGTTGAGATTAAAGAAACCATCAGAGCTCTATAAACATCTAAGAGTTGCCAAAACACATATTCTGGGAAAATCACGTGATGAGATTGTTACCTCACTTCTCAAGACAGAAGTGTCCCAGAGCTCGAGTCAAGACTTCAGTTCCATAAACAATTTATGATAGGAGCACAATCATGTAGAGTAGGGTTAGGATCAAGGAGGAAAGTTCAAGACATGGACATAATAAAATCTTTTATTCGGCAAGACGAGAATGATAGGTATAAGGTGCACGCAATGGGCTTAGAAATGCAAAACGAGTGGCTAACTCTGGGAGAATTCTGTATCCCTTTAGCTTTAAAATGGCGCACCCTAATTCATGACTGGTCTCCAGCACTATTAAAATTCTACCTGAATGCGTTCCAAATGACTCTTCCAGATCAAAGTAATTTAGTAAGATGGGGTAAAGCTACCGACAAATCTTGCTACATCTGTAAAGAGGCAGTAGGGACAGCTAAACATATGCTGGTGGGGTGTAGGGTACTCTTGGAAAGTGGTCAATACTCGCGGCGCCATGACAAGGTACTAGAAATCATACGTCAAGCCGTTAGTCTTTCAGTAGCAAGAGCACACAGGAACATTACAACCAGCAAACGTTCAATAGAGTTTGTAAAAGAAGGTTCTGTTAAAAAACACACGCAAAAACCTTTCTCAATACTAGATCCAGCTCCTGATTGGACTCTTTTGATGGACACGTATGAGAAACAGTATAGAATCTCCGAGGACATTTGTGTTTCGTCATCCAGACCGGATATTTTTCTTAATTCTCGAAGCCTAAAACGCGTAGTACTGGTAGAACTTACAGTTCCGTGGGAAACAAATATCCCGAAAAGTTACCACCTTAAACTCAATAAATATTTCGATCTTACAAACGAACTGACCAGGAATAGGCTTAGAGCTAGCTTATATGCGGTTGAAGTAGGAGCGAGAGGTATAACAGCGAAATCTCTCTATAGATTACTAAAAGATCTCGGCCTGTCTAGAACTATTACTAATACATTTCTAGAACGTACTTCAAAGGCGGCATTAGCAGAATCATTTCGAATTTGGTTAGGTAGTGGGAGGAGCTCGGACAGTGAAGGTGAGCGTTAATGCATTTTAAAGGGGCCCCTTTAAACCTACACTTGGGTCGCAAGTCCCAAGCGCTGATCGGAGCTCCTCTTCCTACAACACGATGGGCCCGGCACCCGCTCGGTGAATCCATGGAATGCTAAGCAGTTTCTTCTCTTCTCACTAGTTCTTGTATGATACGAACTTCACAAATAAGTTAGTAGCAGTCCTATCAATTTTCAGATATTTTCATTTATACTTTGGGGAATGCTTTCGTTTTGATAACACAGTGAATTTTAAACAAATGCGACAAAAACGTAGCACAAACGTTTATATTTTTAGTTTGTATGAACTCAGAATTTTGTTTATTTCTGTGCTTCAAGCAAAATCAAAAAAATCAAAATCAAATTTGTTGGTGTTTCATATTTTTTCATTGTGTTTCGTTTATAGTAAAAAAACCGTCGTGGCGCAGGGGCGTAGCGTCTGCCTGTAAGCGCGACGGTTTATGGGTTCGATTCCCACTCGAGGAAGATGGATTTTTCTATTTCCATTGTCTTCGCACTGGAAACTAGGCAAAGTGTGGCGTTGAGTTCCGCCACTCAGTACGCAATACTTTAAAAATGGCAAAAAGCAGGGACTAAAAGCAACAGTGTCTTAATACTAGGTTCGTATGGTTCTTACAGTTCCCTCTGCTTACCCTGCCATATGCGGGATAAAGCGTGAAGCTGAAAAAAAAAAAGAAAATAAAAAAGAACAAACAAAAATGTACTATATAACACTATTTATTACACTCATATACAAAGGTAAAGTTTTAAACATTACTAGCAGTTTAGTTCAAAAAGTTCAAAGTTGGACGTATCTCTATGAGAGATCCAGCCAACCAACTCGTGGTTGAGGTGTTAGAAGCGGGTGAGTGAGGTGTGTGTATATATATATATATATATATATATATATATATATATATATATATATATATATATATATATATATATATATATATATATATATATATATATATATATATATATATATATATATATATATATATATATATATATATATATATATATATATATATATATATATATATATATATATATATATATATATATATATATATATATATATATATATATATATATATATATATATATATATATATATATATATATATATATATATATATATATATATATATATATATATATATATATATATATATATATATATATATATATATATATATATATATATATATATATATATATGTATGTATATATATATATATATATATATATATATATATATATATATATATGTATGTATATATATATATATATATATATATATATATATATATATATATATATGTATGTATATATATATATATATATATATATATATATATATATATATATATATATATATATATATATATATATATATATATATATATATATATATATATATATATATATATATATATATATATATATATATATATATATATATATATATATATATATATATATATATATATATATATATATATATATATATATATATATATATATATATATATATATATATATATATATATATATATATATATATATATATATATATATATATATATATATATATATATATATATATATATATATACATATATACATATATATATATATATATATATATATATATATATATATATATATATATATATATATATATATATATATATATATATATATATATAAAGAAGAAGAATAAAATATATATATATATAGCTACAATTGTTTTATTCTTCTTCTTTTTATTTAGTCTTCTCTCTCTTCTTCTGTCGCGAGCATGATATTTGAGAATTGATTAGCGTCTGCCTGTAAACGCGACGGCTTGTGGCTTCAATTTCCACCCTCGAAAGATGGATTTTTCATTTCCATTTTCTTCACAGAAATAATGGACCGAGCTTTATTCTTCATCGAAACAGACCAGAAATAAGTAAAGTTATTCCTTCGGATCCAAAACTATCGCAGTTACAGATATATAGAAACAATGGCTATAAGTAATTATACCAAATTCAATCAATTTCAATTTTAATTATACTTAGGTAAAAAAGGTAATTAAAATGTCTTTACATTTTTTTACCGTCAAGACGTAGTGTCAAGACACTATTCTCTAATTTTACCGCGGGAACCGAGTGGGAATCAATCCTATAGCCACCCTGTTTTCAGAACCGGACCCGCTACGTCACAATGAACTCCGTACTTAGAAACAATATATTGGATATACTCTATTAAAAAGTGTATAAGTGTAAGACTTAGGTTCCAATTCGGGCCGCTGCGTTCAAATTTTAATGCCGTTTCTAAAATATTTTTCCGTCGTGGCGCAGAGGCGCAACGTGTGCCTGTAACGCGACGGTTTCTGGGTTCGATCCCCAGTCGGAGAAGATGGATTTTTCTATTTCCATTTTCTTCGCTCTGGCAAACTAGGCAAAACGCGGCGTTGAATTCCGCCACTCAACACGCAATGCCTCGAAAAAGGCGGAAAGCGGGGACGGAGAAAGCAAGGACTAAGCAACGGAGTGTCTTAACACTAGGTTCCCACGGTCCCTGCAGTTCCCTCTGCCTACCCTGCCATGTGCGGGATAAAGCGTGAAGCTAAAAAAAAAATAAAAAAAATATCTTATTTATACTATGGACGGAGACACGTCAGAGGCTTGTATCAAGCTCTTTTAATAAATAAAGCCGTTTTTTAAGAACGCAACGGAAAATCAACAATTACGTGAAAATTTTTCATCTTCATTAGAGAGCTCTTCTTTGTAAGGGAAAAACGGTAAGGGAATGAATGACATTTTAAAATCAAAATGCTGAATATTACATGAAGTGCGCATGAAGCGTTCATATGAGAAATTTCATTACGTCTGGTACTGAGAGTCTTTAACGTGGCACGGCGAGACAGTAGGTGCTACACACGGTCGTAGCAGGTTCATACTCCACTCGGGGGGAGTAAATTATTTCCACTTCTCCTATTTGACAAGACAAAAAGAGGAGTTAATTTCCGTCCGTTCCGTCATTCAAATTGTCTTAAATTATGGATAAAAAAGGAGAACAAAGTGTCTTCACTACACTGACGAGTAAAATAGCAGGTTGAGTTGGTTTGAATCGGATGTGGTAGATTTTTGAGGCGGCAAATGCTTCATTATTTTAGATTTTCAAGCGACTCTATAAATAAAAATGTTCATTTATTATTACTGCTATATTAATCAAAAGATATTAGATATTATCGAATTACTGCGATATTATCCGTGGGAGATAACTAAATAGATAGTTTTTTATAAAAGTTAATTAAAATTACTTCCCGTGTTAAATATTTAGGGTTCAAATTTTTATATGTTTTCTTTAAGTATTTTCCTATCCTCAGTGTGGACTAACACTTTAAAAACAATTAAAATAGTTCCAGTGTTGCCTGCCAAGAAAAAAATAAATTATTGAATGAAAATATTTATTTTATTATTTCAAGTTAATTATTCTTCGTAATTACATTGTAACTTTTCAGTACATCTACTTCACATACATACAGATATCATTATGGAGTACAGGATGTACTTTTAACTCGAAAATCACGTTGTAATAAATATATTTTGAATAAAATACACATAAAAATTAACGTAGTAAGTAAAATTTGGACAGGGTGGTCTCTCGTAATTTGCACGTGTTATACTTGTTTATGCTTACAAAAACCGACCCACAGTACCTACCTGTTATATATTTTGAATTTAATTAATAATATAAAAAGTTTTGCTACGCTTTAAAAAAGTGGGAAACTTAATAGGATAGGATTTACTTTGTTTTTTACATCTGTTTATGAAATTAACATACAGACTTATGGGGCATAAAAAAATTATGTTTCTAAGACAATGCAATTAATTTCTTAAATCAACAATTCAATTCGTCAGAGAATTCAAAATGTCAGTTTTTTTATCACTTATTTTTACACTAGCGCTGTGAACAACTTTCTGTTGATAATGGAGTTTGACAAGCAAAACAAAAAAGTAAAGCCTGAAAATTTGTAGTTTATAAGTATTAGACTGAAAAAACCTTTGCACACCATTTGTGTATATTAAATGCCATTCGTAAGTATATAACTCGAAAATAATATTCTTTTTAAGTTTACTTTTCTTTCTAAATGTGGTAAATCAAAAATTATACACATTTAAATTTAAGATTTGTTAAATTGTATTTTGGCACGTTTTAACACAGTGAAGCTAATTTAAATATGGCTTTCGGCGCTATTGTTGCTTCCGTAAATTTTCGTATATCAAGTAACGTGTCCAAAACGCGCTTTGCCTAGTTTCCAGAGCGAATAAAATGGAAATAGACAAATCCATCGTCACCGAGTGGAAATCAAACCCATATACCGTCGCGTTTACAGGTATGCGCTACGCCTCTGTGCCACGACGGTCCTCTGTTAAGTAAATATTTTTTTACTTTCTATTTGTAAATTTAAAAAACTAAAGCAAAGTTATATTTAATACTTTTTCTTTCTTGTCGAAATTTACGCAAATTATATATAAAATGTAAATAAATAAAAATATTAAAGATTTTGGCGTGGACAGATTATGAATTGACATTATTGATGTTTAAAATTCTATCACAGGTTCATATCATAGGTTGTTAGATATGTGTATATAACATACCAAAATGATTTTTATAGTTGAATAATTCTAAGGCAGGATGTAGTACTTTTTTTATAGCTTCACGCTTTATCCCGCACATTGCAGGGTAGGCAGAGGCAACTGCAGGAACCATATGAACCTAGTGTTAAGACACTCCGTTGCTTAGTTCCTGCTTTGTGCCTCTGCGCCACGACGACCCTCTAGTACATTTGTATATACATATATACACACGTATGTAGTCTATTAGGTTTAGTTTACAATGCTCATGAGCAATTAAAGACCAACCGCCAAGATGACATTTCTAATAACATAATAATAAATAATTGTAATACGCACTGGATACTATGAACAAAAGGTCTAAATGTCACATTAAAAAATAAGTATATTTTTATATTTAAGGTTTTCAGGATATATCACCTCAACGGTATCGTTTTAATAAGATGGTTGAACATAAATCTTCTAACATATTGTTTTATTTATAACAAGGTTATTTCGTACCTTTATTATAAAGTTACGAAATAACGTCTCATTTTCTTCATAATCTTATCGAGTTACTGGCACCTGCTTCGTTGTGAAGGGTCTGGTTTACGGAAACCGAGTCACGTACACGCAATGCCTCGAAAAAAGGCGGAAAGCGGGGACGGAGAAAGCAAGGACTAAGCAACGGAGTGTCTTAACACTAGGTTCCCACGGTCCCTGTAGTTCCCTCTGCCTACCCTGCCATGTGCGGGATAAAGCGTGAAGCTATATATATATATATATATATATATATATATATATATATATATATATATATATATATATATATATATATATATATATATATATATATATATATATATATATATATATATATATATATATATATATATATATATATATATATATATATATATATATATATATATATATATATATATATATATATATATATATATATATATATATATATATATATATATATATATATATATATATATATATATATATATATATATATTAATTAATAATATTAATGAGTAATGATTGCAACCTTCATCTATATATATAGACATAACTTTGGTAAGAAAACATTTATTACTTAGGAAATTTGGAAGGAGGAGTTCAAACCAGTGCCTTTCTAACTTGCCAGTAACTTTCGATGCTTATAAACAGTACTTAACTCCATTTTCCTTACTAATTGCAGATGATGGATTTATTTATCTTCTTTCTCATACTTACGTATTTGGAATAAGTCGAAGATATAAATTGATCGTAGTTCCTGTAGTTAAAGACAGGCTGACATTTTACCGATAGCGAACTGTAGAAAAACTACATAGAAATTTCACTCTTATACCACTAGTTCGTATTCATACATTATCTGAAAAAAAAATTAAAATGTAATTTGACATTTCATTACATATATTTTTTTTTTATAGCTTCACGCTTTTATCCCGCATATTGCAGGGTAGGCAGAGGGAACTGCAGTAATCATATGAACCTAGTGTTAAAACACTCCGTTGCTTAGTCCCTGCTTTCTCCGTCTCCGCTTTCCGCCTTATTCGAGGCATTGTGTGTTGAGTGGCGGAACTCATTACATATGAATAAGTTAAAAGACATTATATTAAAAACACTTATTTGTTTACTCTTTTGTAGGTCGTCGAGGTGTAGTTTCACGAAAGTTGTGTATTCGATTAAAAAAAAGACGGGGTTGGAGCAATTCAACACATAATATCTCCATAGTAAGAAGGAAAATTTGGAACGGAGTGTCTGAACACTTAGTTACTTCTTAGTACTCTGCATAAGTACTATTATGACATTTAACAAACATTTGAGTGAGATGGATGTGACAGTTTCACACAATGCCGACCAATAACAATAAAGTTCCGGTCTTTAGATAATACTAGAGTAAATTATGTTATACTAAGTTGTAAGCATTATTTATGATGATAAAGCTTTGATAAGCTTTACGCTTTTGTCACTGATGTGACGTATATATGATTGAATATTTTTTTTAACTTTCTTCTCTGGAAAACATAGCTCGCTATTGAGTTTCACCTTTGAACGGTCAATGTCTCGAATTAAGGTGGAAACCGGGTAAACAACTTTGATTTTATTTTATAAGCATTTTCTAAAACATATATGTATATATATTTATATATATATATATATATATATATATATATATATATATATATATATATATATATATATATATATATATATATATATATATATATATATATATATATATATATATATATATATATATATATATATATATATATATATATATATATATATATATATATATATATATATATATATATATATATATATATATATATATATATATATTGTTTGTTCATATATGGCAACCCCGACTAGTTTTGAGTCTTGTGCGAACACCCCGCGCGAGCGGTCAGTAGTTAATAGTAGTTGTCGAGAAGTAGTAAAAAGGGGCACGTGAGACGGCCGACGCGAGCGCACGTCCTTCCTGAATCGATATATTAATTAGCGGTGTGATTTTCCCTCAGCCTTATTTGATTTCCCTTTTGTGTATTCCCTCTTGATATTGAACCTGACAAAGACAAAACCTACAAAAGATAATAGTGCAAGTAACCCTAAGTGAAGAAAACTAATGTGAAACATTCCACGTGAACAATCAGTGTTTGTGTTGTGAATTATGAAGATAAGGTGCTGTACAATTTCTATTATCCTAAGACCGACTATAAGGTACATAATTAATAAATAACCTCCCCCTCAGCACGCTTCCACAAATGCGGCACACCCTACCCTCCACTATTCAATATACATTTTTTGGTAGCAGAACGCAGTTTATTATATTCATTATATATACCCTATACATTTTCTGGTAGCAGAGCGTGGTTTGATCCCTCTGGGCCCCCTTAATCAGAGCGTGGTTTCATCCCTCTGGGTCCCCCTTGATCAGAGCGTGGTTTTCATCCCTCTGGGCCCCCTTAATTATAGCGTGGTTTAATCCCTCTGAGTCCCCCTGATCATAGCGTGGTTTAATCCCTCTGAGTCCCCCTGATTATAGCAGTAGTTTCATGCCCCTGAGTCCCTTTCATTACAGTGTTATTCTCCCGTTTTGGTATTTTGGCTCTTAATTTGGTACCTAACGCATAATTACAATATAATTTGATTTCCTAACCTTTTAAAACGTGTTCGCATCGAGTTGTTTAAAAATAATGTTATATGAAATTTTTATACATATAATATTGAATATATAATTGTGTAGGGTGAATGTATAATGTGTAAAATATATAAATAAATATTGAATATAATTTTATATATTAAATACAAAATATAATAAATACACATAATATGGTTACATATATTTTATAATATTACGCCTATACGTTATTACCTATCCCGTTTTAAATTATAATTGAAGTTAGTTAAAATATTTTAATATAATTTCCTTAAAAAACTTACTTACTTTAAAATATTATCCCTACACTTTTATTGTCACCCTTTTTTTATTTTTATTTAAATGAAGCTTAAGCCTTAATTGTAGTCATATTGTATATCATATTATTTTGTTGTATTGCGATATATGTAGATGCGACGTGTCCCTGAACTTGACCGTAACTGGTTTCTTATCTCGCCAGTTGTTGTGAATTCATTGTTTATTACGAGTTTATTATTTTTTTAATATTTTAGTTGAGTTATTTGTTTACTTGATTTCTGATTTCGCCCGTTGGTAGTGGGTTCATTGTTTATTACGAGTTTATTATTTTTTTAATATTTTAGTTGAGTTATTTGTTTACTTGATTTCTGATTTCGCCCGTTGGTAGTGGGTTCATTGTTTATTACGAGTTTATTATTTTTTTAATATTTTAGTTGAGTTATTTGTTTACTTGATTTCTGATCTCGCCCGTTGGTAGTGGGTTCATTGTTTATTACGCGTTTATTAATTTTTAATATTTTAGTTCAGTTATTAGTTTACTTGATAATTTAAAATGGCTACTCATGATGAAACAGTAAAATGTTCCTTATATACGGAAAGCGCAGAATATAGAAAAAATATAGGTGTGGTACGCTTTGTTTCCGATTGGATTGCCGATACCTCGGAACTTCTTGGCACTTCTGAAATACCTAGATTATTAGTTAGGTTCAAGGATTTAGATTCTCATTGTAATTTATTTGTAAACGCGTCCTCAGTGCTCCTGGGTGGGTTAGACCCGGCTATCGATTACCAAGAAATTAGTTATGTAAAAAAAGAAGTGCGTTTAGTAAATAAGAAAATAGACGACCTCCGGGTGCGTCAGTTAGAGTTGTGCCCACCTGCTCCCGTAGTTGATCCTGTCATGGATAGTACACCCGTAAGAATGAGTAGTAAAAATATTACTGAGCGAACTTCTTATAATAGATTACCTGATTTACCTATCCCTAAGTTTGATGGACGTCCTGACTCCTGGATAAGTTTTATTGATCAGTTTGACAGTGTAGTAGATTCCCAACACCATTTAACCCCCACAATGAAATTACAGTACTTGGTTGGATCCTTGGCAGATGAACCTAAGCGGTTGTTGCTACATTTAAAATTGAAGAAGGCAACTATGAAGTTGCTCGTGAGTTGTTGAAACAGCGGTATCACAATACACGGGTTCTTGCTGATACCTACATAACCCAGATACTTACCCTGCCGGAGATTTCGAATAAATTTACAGGTTTGCGCGCGGCCTTCTTAAACCCCTTGTTAACTGCCTATCGCTGTTTAGAGCGTTTAGAGTTACCCGTCTCCTCATGGTCTTATATGTTAGTACATATATGTTTGACTAAGCTTCCCTCTGATTTGAAATCCCGTTTTGAGCGTTGTTATGGCGGTGACGCTGATGAATTACCTACCTTTAAAAATCTTACTACCTTTTTGGAAGACGAATGTCGTCACCATGACAACGTTGGCAACACCTCCCTTGTAGATTCTAACCTGACGAAATTTAAAGGTACTGTACCTAAACATACTTACCTTGCGGCTCCTCCTTCCCCTATGTTAAATAATAGACAAAAAATGTTACTGTTTGTTCATATATGGCAACCCCGACTAGTTTAGAGTCTTGTGCGAACACCCCGCGCGAGCGGTCAGTAGTAGTAGTTAATAGTAGTTGTCGAGTTGTAGTAAAGGGGGCACGTGAGACGGCCGACGCGAGCGCACGTCCTTCCTGAATCGATATATTAATTAGCGGTGTTATTTTCCCTCAGCCTTATTTGATTTCCCTTTTGTGTATTCCCTCTTGATATTGAACCTGACAAAGACAAACCTACAAAAGATAATAGTGCAAGTAACCCCTAGTGAAGAAGACTCAAGTGAAACATTCCATGGCGGCCGGGAACAATCAGTGTTTGTGTTGTGAATCATGAAGATAAGGTACTGTACAATTTCTATTATCCTAAAACCGACTATAAAGTAAATAATTAATAAATAACCTCCCCCTCAGCACGCTTCCACAAATGCGGCACACCCTACCCTATATTATTCAATATACATTTTCTGTAGCAGGGCGTGGTTTCACTATATACTATATACATTTTTTGGTAGCAGAACGCAGTTCATTATATTCATTATATAATACAATATACATTTTCTGGTAGCAGAGCGTGGTTTTCATCCCTCTGGGCCCCCTTAATTATAGCGTGGTTTAATCCCTCTGAGTCCCCCTGATTATAGCGTAGTTTCATGCCCCTGAGTCCCTTTGATTACAGTGTTATTCTCCCGTTTTGGTATTTTGGCTCTTAATTTGGTACCTAACGCATAATTACAATATAATTTGATTTCCTAACCTTTTAAAACGTGTTCGCATCGAGTTGTTTAAAAAATAATGTTATATGAAATTTTTATACATATAATATTGAATATATAATTGTGTAGGGTGAATGTATAATGTGTAAAATATATAAATAAATATTGAATATAATTTTATATATTAAATATAAAATATAATAAGTACACATATTATGGTTACATATATTTTATAATATTACGCCTATACGTTATTACCTATCCCGTTTTAAATTATAATTGAAGTTAGTTAAAATATTTAATATAATTTCCTTAAAAAACTAACTTACTTTAAAATATTATCCCTACACTTTATTGTTACCCTTTTTTTCTTTATTTTTATTTGGATGGGGCTTAGGCCTTAATTGTAGTCATATTGTATATCATATTATTTTGTTGTATTGCGATATATGTAGATGCGACGCGTCCCTGAACTTGACCATAACTGGTTTCTTATCTCGCCAGTTGTTGTGGATTCATTGTTTATTACGAGTTTATTATTTTTTTAATATTTTAGTTGAGTTATTTGTTTACTTGATTTCTGATTTCGCCCGTTGGTAGTGGGTTCATTGTTTATTACGAGTTTATTATTTTTTTTAATATTTTAGTTGAGTTATTTGTTTACTTGATTTCTGATCTCGCCCGTTGGTAGTGGGTTCATTGTTTATTACGCGTTTATTAACTTTTAATATTTTAGTTCAGTTATTGGTTTACTTGATAATTTAAAATGGCTACTCATGATGAAACAGTAAAATGTTCATTATATACGGAAAGCGCAGAATATAGAAAAAATATAGGTGTGGTACGCTTTGTTTCCGATTGGATTGCCGATACCTCGGAACTTCTTGGCACTTTTGAAATACCTAGATTATTAGTTAGGTTCAAGGATTTAGATTCTCATTGTAATTTATTTGTAAACGCGTCTTCAGTGCTCCTGGGTGGGTTAGACCCGGCTATCGATTACCAAGAAATTAGTTATGTAAAAAAAGAAGTGCGTTTAGTAAATAAGAAAATAGACGACCTCCGGGTGCGTCAGTTAGAGTTGTGCCCACCTGCTCCCGTAGTTGATCCTGTCATGGCCAGTACACCCGTAAGAATGAGTAGTAGAAATATTACTGAGCGAACTCCTTATAATAGATTACCTGATTTACCTATCCCTAAGTTTGATGGACGTCCTGACTCCTGGATAAGTTTTATTGATCAGTTTGACAGTGTAGTAGATTCCCAACACCATTTAACCCCCACAATGAAATTACAGTACTTGGTTGGATCCTTAGCAGATGAACCTAAGCGGTTGTTGCTACATTTAAAAATTGAAGAAGGCAACTATGAAGTTGCTCGTGAGTTGTTGAAACAGCGGTATCACAATACACGGGTTCTTGCTGATACCTACATAACCCAGATACTTACCCTGCCGGAGATTTCGAATAAATTTACAGGTTTGCGCGCGGCCTTTTTGAACCCCTTGTTAACTGCCTATCGCTGTTTAGAACGTTTAGAGTTACCCGTCTCCTCATGGTCTTATATGTTAGTACATATATGTTTGACTAAGCTTCCCTCTGATTTGAAATCCCGTTTTGAGCGTTGTTATGGCGGTGACGCTAATGAATTACCTACCTTTAAAAATCTTACTACCTTTTTGGAAGACGAATGTCGTCACCATGACAACGTTGGCAACACCTCCCTTGTAGATTCTAACCTGACGAAATTTAAAAGTACTGTACCTAAACATACTTACTTTGCGGCTCCTCCCTCCCCTATGTTAAACAATAGACAAAAAATGTTACCTGTAATAAATAATAGTAAAAAATGTTACCTGTGTGCTTCCTCTTCCCATTACCTCCGTGAATGCCCCAAATTTAGAGCTATGAATCCTAGAGATAGATCGGGATTTGTAAAACATTCCCGGTTATGTTATAGGTGTTTGGACAAACATTCAATTCTTATGTGCAAGCGGGACTACAAATGTTCAACCTGCGGTCGCTCATCCCATCACACTATGCTATGTTTTAATGATTCCCGTAACCCAATGTATCCCACCTCATCCAATCGCAATTATAATTATAATTCCAAATTTAATAAACGCAATTATCCGCGTACCTGTCCTGCTTCTACCCGCGGTCCCCATATGGGCGGGGGCCAGCATAAGAAATATTCCCCTTCGCAACTCCAGCGCTCCCCCCAACAACATTCCCAGGGAGCTTCTTCCCCCAGAGAAAATGCTCCGCCCCAACCTAGACAGGTTGAAAATAATATAAGATATCGTGATAATTCCTATAATAGAGAAGATAGACCCACATAGCTAGATACTTGTATTACTCCCCCTTCTCCCTGCCTGAATATCTCACCCAATTCCCTTATATTATTGCCTACTGTTAAATTACACGTTAAAACTGCTAGTGGTTATTATATTGAAGCGCGTGCCTTATGTGATACCGGTGCCCAGGGTTGCCTCATTACAACCGATCTTGTTGTTAATTACCTCAATTTGACCATCTCCCCCTCCTGTGCCCCTGTACGTGGCATAGGTAATATTCCTTTAGTGGTTTCCCGTGGTTCTATTTCCCTGTGTTTTAAACCTTTGTATAATTCCTTCCCTGAGGTGTCAACCTCTGCTATAGTTATAGATGTGATTGCCGGTACGCATCCTGAGTTTGAGTTCCCTGAGTCTGTGTTTTTTCCTAATAGTGATTTTTCCCTTGCTGACCCTACCTATAATAAGCCTGGCCCGATAAATATACTATTGGGTGCTGACGTGTTCGGCGCGCTTTTATTACAAGATAAAATATTTAACTTTAACGGCCTTACTGCTTTATCTACAATTTTTGGTTATATTGTTTGCGGTCCAGTCGCTGCCGATTACGGTGAATTAGAGCCCCCCATGACTGGAGTATCCTTACCTGTCTCATCGAGAAATTCTGGAAGGTTGAAGAGACCCCTCAAACCATGATTAGACCTTAGATAACGATGGTGAGATTTATAAATAAAACCCCGAAACTTACCCGTTGAGCTATCTGTATCCTTGCGGTCTTCCCTAAGACGACTCTCACTCTTTCTTGACAAAGAAGGAATCATCAGAGTCGGTGGTCGTTTATGAAACTCCTTTAACATTCGAGGAATTAACTACAATTTTTGCTAAAATTGAAGCGGTATTAAATTCCCGGCCGTTATATCCCTTATCTAATGACCTTAACGATCTAGAAGTTTTGACGCCTGGTCATTTTTTGATTGGCCAACCTCTTAGTGCTTTGCCGGAGTATCCCTATAACAATGTAAAAATTAATCGTTTAACCCGTTTTCAAGTAGTGCAACAGATAACTCAACATTTTTGGTCGCGGTGGCAGTTAGAGTACCTATACACTCTGCAGACTAGGCAGAAGTGGACTGATCCAGTGAATCCTCCAACAGTAGGCGAGCTAGTCCTCATCAAAGATGATAATTTACCCCCTTTACAGTGGCGACGTGGTCGCATTTCCCAAATTTATCCTGGTAAAGATAGTGTTGTGCGTGTGGTCGATGTTAAGACATCGACAGGTATCCTAAAGAGAGCCTTAACCAAATTAGTTCGTCTACCTATTAGTTAGCTACTCCCATTTTCTCGTAAACATTAGATGTTTAGGGCGGGGGCTATGTTTGTTCATATATGGCAACCCCGACTAGTTTAGAGTCTTGTGCGAACACCCCGCGCGAGCGGTCAGTAGTAGTAGTTAATAGTAGTTGTCGAGTTGTAGTAAAGGGGGCACGTGAGACGGCCGACGCGAGCGCACGTCCTTCCTGAATCGATATATTAATTAGCGGTGTTATTTTCCCTCAGCCTTATTTGATTTCCCTTTTGTGTATTCCCTCTTGATATTGAACCTGATAAAGACAAACCTACAAAAGATAATAGTGCAAGTAACCCCTAGTGAAGAAGACTCAAGTGAAACTTTCCATGGCGGCCGGGAACAATCAGTGTTTGTGTTGTGAATCATGAAGATAAGGTACTGTACAATTTCTATTATCCTAAAACCGACTATAAAGTAAATAATTAATAAATAACCTCCCCCTCAGCACGCTTCCACAAATGCGGCACACCCTACCCTATATTATTCAATATACATTTTCTGTAGCAGGGCGTGGTTTCACTATATACTATATACATTTTTTGGTAGCAGAACGCAGTTTATTATATTCATTATATACTATATACATTTTCTGGTAGCAGAGCGTGGTTCATTAAATACTACTATATACAGTTACCTTTAATAAATAATAGTAAAAAATGTTACCTGTGTGCTTCCTCTTCCCATTACCTCCGTGAATGTCCCGAATTTAGAGCTATGAATCCTAGAGATAGATCGGGATTTGTAAAACATTCCCGGTTATGTTATAGGTGTTTGGACAAACATTCAATTCTTATGTGCAAGCGGGACTACAAATGTTCAACCTGCGGTCGCTCATCCCATCATACTATGCTATGTTTTAATGATTTCCGTAACCCAATGTATCCCACCTCATCCAATCGCAATTATAATTATAATTCGAAGTTTGATAAACGCAATTATCCGCGTACCTGTCCTGCTTCTACCCGCGGTCCCCATATGGGCGGGGGCCAGCATAAGAAATATTCCCCTTCGCAACTCCAGCGCTCCCCCCAACAACATTCCCAGGGAGCTTCTTCCCCCAGAGAAAATGCTCCGCCCCAACCTAGACAGGTTGAAAATAATATAAGATATCGTGATAATTCCTATAATAGAGAAGATAGACCCACATAGCTAGATACTTGTATTACTCCTCCTTCTCCCTGCCTGAATATCTCACCCAATTCCCTTATATTATTGCCTACTGTTAAATTACACGTTAAAACTGCTAGTGGTTATTATATTGAAGCGCGTGCCTTATGTGATACCGGTGCCCAGGGTTGCCTCATTACAACCGATCTTGTTGTTAATTACCTCAATTTGACCATCTCCCCCTCCTGTGCCCCTGTACGTGGCATAGGTAATATTCCTTTAGTGGTTTCCCGTGGTTCTATTTCCCTGTGTTTTAAACCTTTGTATAATTCCTTCCCTGAGGTGTCAACCTCTGCTATAGTTATAGATGTGATTGCCGGTACGCATCCTGAGTTTGAGTTCCCTGAGTCTGTGTTTTTTCCTAATAGTGATTTTTCCCTTGCTGACCCTACCTATAATAAGCCTGGCCCGATAAATATACTATTGGGTGCTGACGTATTTGGCGCGCTTTTATTACAAGATAAAATATTTAACTTTAACGGCCTTACTGCTTTATCTACAATTTTTGGTTATATTGTTTGCGGTCCAGTTGCTGCTGATTATGGTGAAATTTATAAATAAAACCCGAAACTTACCCGTTGAGCTATCTGTATCCTTATCGCGTTAGCGCGTAGCGTTTCCTTGCGGTCTTCCCTAAGACACTCTTTCTTGACAAAGAAGGAATCATCAGAGTCGGTGGTCGTTTATGAAACTCCTTTAACATTCGAGGAATTAACTACAATTTTTGCTAAAATTGAAGCGGTATTAAATTCCCGGCCGTTATGTCCCTTATCTAATGACCCTAACGATGTAGAAGTTTTGACGCCTGGTCATTTTTTGATTGGCCAACCTCTTAGTGCTTTGCCGGAGTATCCCTATAACAATGTAAAAATTAATCGTTTAACCCGTTTTCAAGTGGTGCAACAGATAACTCAACATTTTTGGTCGCGGTGGCAGTTAGAGTACCTATACACTCTGCAGACTAGGCAGAAGTGGACTGATCCAGTGAATCCTCCAACAGTAGGCGAGCTAGTCCTCATCAAAGATGATAATTTACCCCCTTTACAGTGGCGACGTGGTCGCATTTCCCAAATTTATCCTGGTAAAGATAGCGTTGTGCGTGTGGTCGATGTTAAGACATCGACAGGTATCCTAAAGAGAGCCTTAACCAAATTAGTTCGTCTACCTATTAGTTAGCTACTCCCATATTCTCGTAAACATTAGATGTTTAGGGCGGGGGTTATGTTTGTTCATATATGGCAGCCCCGACTAGTTTTGAGTCTTGTGCGAACACCCCGCGCGAGCGGTCAGTAGTTAATAGTAGTTGTCGAGAAGTAGTAAAAAGGGGCACGTGAGACGGCCGACGCGAGCGCACGTCCTTCCTGAATCGATATATTAATTAGCAGTGTGATTTTCCCTCAGCCTTATTTGATTTCCCTTTTGTGTATTCCCTCTTGATATTGAACCTGACAAAGACAAAACCTACAAAAGATAATAGTGCAAGTAACCCTAAGTGAAGAAAACTAATGTGAAACATTCCACGTGAACAATCAGTGTTTGTGTTGTGAATTATGAAGATAAGGTGCTGTACAATTTCTATTATCCTAAGACCGACTATAAGGTACATAATTAATAAATAACCTCCCCCTCAGCACGCTTCCACAAATGCGGCACACCCTACCCTCCACTATTCAATATACATTTTTTGGTAGCAGAACGCAGTTTATTTTATTCATTAAATATTACTATAGACATATATATATATATATATATATATATATATATATATATATATATATATATATATATATATATATATATATATATATATATATATATATATATATATATATATATATATATATATATATATATATATATATATATATATATATATATATATATATATATATATATATGCAGAGGCGCAACGTCTGCCTGTAACGCGACTAACGCGACGGTTACTGGGTTCGATCCACAGTCGGACAAGATGGATTTTTCTATTTCCATTTTCTTCGCTCTGGCATCTAAGGCAAAGCGCGGCGTTGAGTTCCGCCACTCAACACGCAATGCCTCGAAAACGGCGGAAAGTGGGGACGGAGTAAGCAGGGACTATGTAACGGAGTGTCTTAACACTAGGTTCTTATGGTTCCTGCAGTTCCCTCTGCCTACCCTGCCATGTGCGGGATAAAGCGTGAAGCTAAAAAAAAAAAAAAAAAAAAAAAAAAAAAAAAAAAAAAAAAAAAAAAAAAAAAAAAATATATATATATATATATATATATATATATATATATATATATATATATATATATATATATATATAATGTGAATTCGTAAAGGTTAGCAAGCAATTCTCTTTGAGTGAACACGATTAGCATCACGGTCGTTTCACCTGTTTTAACCTACTTACTGCGAGTATAGTATAAATGCTACAGGTCAAATGGGCGGGTTTTGTATAGTCAGTTATAGGTCCCACGCGTTTTTTACCTCATTTGACCCTTTAACGATGTACTCATGCTTATTTTCATATATTTTTTCAAGGAAACCGCCTACGATCTACCTTGTGTTTGAGGTGTGGGAGTTAAAAAAGACGGCAACTTTCGTAAGACATTCTTTTCTCCGTTTTGTACTATATTTCAAGACTTGTGTGCAAGCTTTATCATACCAAAGAGAAATATGAAAAGAATTTGATTCCCCGGGCGTGAATCAAACGCGTAACCGTCTCGTTTATAATCAATCACTGTGCCATAGCCTTACTATGGCACCTGTATATTGGCGTAACTAAAGACATATACCAGGGATACAGTGTTCACATTCAACCTTTAGATACATACTAGGTATGTAGTAGGATATGTATACATATAAAATCCACACTTATATATATATATATATATATATATATATATATATATATATATATATATATATATATATATATATATATAGATATATATGTATATATATATATATATGTATATATATATATATATATATATATATATATATATATATATATAGATATATATATGTATATATATATATATGTATATATATATATATATATATATATATATATATATATATATATATATATATATATATATATATATATATATATATATATATATATATATATATATATATATATATATATATATATATATATATATATATATATATATATATATATATATATATATATATATATATATATATATATATATATATATATATATATATATTGAGGACCGTCGTGGCGCAGAGGCGTAAGCGTCTGCCTGTAAACGCGACGGTTACTGGGTTCGATCCCCAGTCGGAGAAGATGGATTTTCCTATTTCCATTTTCTTCGCTCTGGCAAACTAGGCAAAGCGCGGCGTTGAGTTCCGCCACTCGACACGCAATGCCTCAAAAACGGCGGAAAGTGGGGACGGAGAAAGCAGGGGCTAAGCAACGGAGTGTCTTAACACTAGGTTCTCACGTTCCCTGCAGTTCCCTCTGCCTACCCTGCCTTGTGCGGGATAATGCGTGAAGCTAAAAAAAAAAAAAAAAATCAATATATATATATATATATATATATATATATATATATATATATATATATATATATATATATATATATATATATATATATATATATATATATATATATATATATATATATATATATATATATATATATATATATATATATATAATTTCGCTTTATTAATTGTTGGTAATTGTAGGTAGAAGAGTAATTTCAAAACCACGGAGGATTTTCTAGTCTTTAGTCGTATCATGACAAGCCTTTGTATTACTCCTACTCAAGCCAGAGGAGAGGATGTTGAGTAATGAACGTGAATGTTTAAGGGAACCACTTACTTATATTGCTAGATTTAACTTTGTTTTGCCAAATTCCATTATTTTGCTTACATTTCTTGAGGACCGTCGTGGTGCAAAGGCGTAAGCGTTCGCCTGTAAATGCGACGGCTTGTGGGTTCGATCCCTACTCGGGGAAGATGAATTTTTCTATTTCTATTTTCTTCGCTCTGAAACCTAGGCAAAGCGCGACGTTGAGTTCCGCCACTCAACACGAAATGCCTCGTAAAAAGGTGGAAAATGGGGACGGAGAAAGCAAGTACTAAGCAACGAAGTGTCTTAACAATAGGATCCACGGTTCTTTCAGTTCTCTCTGCCTACCCTGCCATGTGCAGGATAAAACGTGAAGCTAAAAAGACTTTTTATTTCTTAATTTGCAGAAAATATTTACCGCTCTGTTTACCGCTTTTATTATTATATATATTTATTTATTATTATGTATTTATCAGCGGTTAGGAATAAAGTTTTAGATAGTTAGCTGGTAGTTAATGCTGTCTTCAAGATAAAGGCTTTAAAAAAGTCCCGCTGAGTTTCTTGCGCCGGTTCTTCTCAGGTCTGAGGCATTAACTTTTGCGAACCGGTGGTAGTGTTTTTGACGTTCAAAAAATGAATCATGTATTCTAGTTTTGAATAAAATTATTTGAATTTGAATTATAAATAGTAGTAGTAAATTGAAATTCCCTTTGTTCTCCACTTTTCCTCACTCTAAATTATTCTCCTTATATGTAGGTTATGTATTAAAGAAACAAGTAGTTAAAGCAAAATAGTTGTAAATTCAATTGATTGATTGTTTTATAAATATATTTTATATTTTTTTTTAATACATCAACCATTGGTTTAGCAGTTTTCGTTAATATTTAAAAAAAAGGATAAAATAAACACCTTGTACACAATAACGTAATTTATTGTCAATCTGTTTATATACATTAGCTATTCATTATTAGGATAAAAAAAAGCAATACAATAACTATGAAATAATTATTTAAATACCACTTTAAATCTCTTAACACAAAATATATCTCTTAAATAAATACTTAGTTTAGAAATAATAAAAACTTATAAAATGGTGCTAGCGAGGCGATGAGCTCAATATATATGTGTGTATATATATATATATATATATATATATATATATATATATATATATATATATATATATATATATATATATATATATATATATATATATATATATATATATATATATATATATATATATATATATATATATATATATATATATATATATATATATATATATATATATATATATATATATATATATATATATATATATATATATATATATATATATATATATATATATATATATATATATATAATTTCGCTTTATTAATTGTTGGTAATTTTAGGTAGAAGAGTAATTTCAAAACCACGGAGGATTTTCTAGTCTTCAGTCGTATCTTGACAAGCCTTTGTATTACTCCTGCTCAAGCCAGAAGAGAGGATGTTGAGTAATGAACGTGAATGTTTAAGGGAACCACTTACTTATATTGCTAGATTTAACTTTGTTTTGCCAAATTCCATTATTTTGCTTACATTTCTTGAGGACCGTCGTGGTGCAAAGGCGTAAGCGTTCGCCTGTAAATGCGACGGCTTGTGGGTTCGATCCCTACTCGGGGAAGATGAATTTTTCTATTTCTATTTTCTTCGCTCTGAAACCTAGGCAAAGCGCGACGTTGAGTTCCGCCACTCAACACGAAATGCCTCGTAAAAAGGTGGAAAATGGGGACGGAGAAAGCAAGTACTAAGCAACGAAGTGTCTTAACAATAGGATCCACGGTTCTTTCAGTTCTCTCTGCCTACCCTGCCATGTGCAGGATAAAACGTGAAGCTAAAAAGACTTTTTATTTCTTAATTTGCAGAAAATATTTACCGCTCTGTTTACCGCTTTTATTATTATATATATTTATTTATTATTATGTATTTATCAGCGGTTAGGAATAAAGTTTTAGATAGTTAGCTGGTAGTTAATGCTGTCTTCAAGATAAAGGCTTTAAAAAAGTCCCGCTGAGTTTCTTGCGCCGGTTCTTCTCAGGTCTGAGGCATTAACTTTTGCGAACCGGTGGTAGTGTTTTTGACGTTCAAAAAATGAATCATGTATTCTAGTTTTGAATAAAATTATTTGAATTTGAATTATAAATAGTAGTAGTAAATTGAAATTCCCTTTGTTCTCCATTTTTCCTCACTCTAACTTATTCTCCTTATATGTAGGTTATGTATTAAAGAAACAAGTAGTTAAAGCAAAATAGTTGTCCATTCAATTGATTGATTGATTTATAAATATATTTTTTATTTTTTTTAATACATCAACCATTGGTTTAACAGTTTTCGTTAATATTTAAAAAAAGGATAAAATAAACACCTTCTACACAATAACGTAATTTATTGTCAATCTGTTTATATACATTAGCTATTCATTATTAGGATAAAAAAAAACAATACAATAACTATGAAATAATTATTTAAATACCACTTTAAATCTCTTAACATAAAATATATCTCTTAAATAAATACTTAGTTTAGATATAATAAAAACTTATAAAATGGTGCTAGCGAGGCGATGAGCTCAATATATATATATATATATATATATATATATATATATATATATATATATATATATATATATATATATATATATATATATATATATATATATATATATATATATATATATATATATATATATATATATATATGTTATTTAAGGGATAACGAGAGTCCTTACGTAGAATTGTAAGTTTTTGTATATCAACTAACATTTGAATTTCATTTACACTGATATAATCATATATAGGATTATGCGAGGATTACATACTTAGTGCAATTATATTTTTAAATAATTATAGTTCTAACTACCAGGTGATAAAGAAACGTTTACGTGACAGCTTCATTTATATATAGAGTATAGTAAAAAAAGTATAAGTAGTACCTATGAATTTGATGCCGAACTTTTCTAGTGTTACCAAATGAAAGTAATGAGTTCTTCGAATTGACAATTAAATAATTTTTTGTAAGCTTTTTACTTTTAGATCTCCGTTTTTTTTTTAATTATGTGCCAGAGAGCATTGATATTTTGAAATAACTAAATGAACAAATAATAATTTTAGGAATGGTGAAGTAAGAAGTTTTGAGTCTAACAAGCAACAAAAAGCGCATGAAAATATAAATTAATGTAGAATTTTTTTTATCAATTATCAATTGAACTGGTAAAGTTTGAACATTGGCTTTGTTTCTCTCCAATCCGCCTTTTCAATGTCTTTAAGACAATACCAAAATTTAAAATGTAGATTAAAAATCAATCACAAAATATTATATATAATGATGATGATTACGAGCATTTTATTGATGTCACCCTTGGTACATATGTTTGAATAAATCGATTTTTGTAGGAACGATCACATTCGACTAATTTTAAATCGATATTCAAAACATAAAAGAATTGATACCATAGTACTAATAGCCTGTTATTAATATGAACTTAAAGAAATGTAAGAACTTTTTACACGTTTTTACCATTAAATAATATATAAGATATATATTTAACTCTATATATACTATAGGTACCCTTATATTTTTTAAAAACATTTTGCTAAGTTGTAAACATAGTTTAGTTAAATGAATTAGAGAATTAACGCTTAAGCTCCTTAATTGTATATATTACTTTATAAAATTTATTTATGTACAAAAAATGTACACATCTGCGCCTATAATTATTATAAATTGAAAATTGGTGAAAGAAAATATTGAAATATAAAAATTACACAGTTTTTACATAATTGCGATGCTCTTACATGTTATTGTAGTAGGAAAAGGTGATAAATAGTAACAATGTTGTCAAATATGTATATTATGTTGATATTTTTCTATAAAACATTCATAATATGATTACTTTTAAAAAAAAATAGTAATTAACATTTCTAAACAAATAATAAAATCTAAAATCTAAAAAAATAAGCTTGAAAATTAAGACCGAAATTATTTGTCCATATTGAAAATAAATTGTTTTAAGTTCCATTTGTGGAACATAACTATATATTACAATATATCATGTATATCGATAATATAAAAAAGCTATGGTATTTTTTTTTAATTTTCATATTCTATTAGTTATTTCCAATCACTTGTAAAGTCAACGTAAATAAATAGATTTCTAACTTCATTTCTATAAGCCGTTGAGGTTCCCTTGAATATACTTAACAATTACCATTTGATGCTTTTATAGGCGCAGATATAATAATTACCTATTTAATTATACAATAGTGCATAACTACATCGATATATAGTGTCTAGTTTGGGTAATATACTTGAATAGATTAGATATGTATACATGTATACGTATATATGTATATGTTTTGTTCCAACTAACATATAGCAATCGATTTTATTTTTCTAGCTAATTAAATATTTATATTTTTTGTAAAATTAGACTTTTATAGCAATTTTTAAAGTCAATTTAAATAAATATGGCAACATTAAAACTGTACGTCAAAATAAAAACTATATAATTAGTAGAAATATAGAGAGTAGACCTAAGGAGATTTTTCGCAAGGGGGAAAAATTTAAAAAAACACCTGTAAATAGAAAACTATTGTCGAAAGTATACGAAGTGGTAATTAAAAGAATATTGCAGTTTTAAAGAGAGTGATGTGAACGTTAAAATATTTAATATTTTCCGTGACTTGTGTAGTTAAAAATATGAAACATTTAAAATCTCTATCATTTACGTATTATTCACAAGGCAAAGGTATTTTTTGTAGTACTTTATTCTAATTGCTACTCTTGATTTGGTGTCTTTCACATTAATTTAAGTCAATACTCCTTAGACCAAAATTCATAAGAAAAATCTTTAAAAAAAAGATAGACACATATATATTTAATGTCACCCATTAATGTCAATTTTGATAAATTGTCTGTCAAACCTTCTGCTATGGTCTTACTCAAAATGTCACTGTCATTTTATATGACTCGAGCAATTTGAGTTCGGACCCGTATTCATAATTAAGTTATTATTGTGAAGATTATTCAGAATTTATTAGTAAATTAATAAAGAAATCTTAAAATAGATCCATTGTAAATGTTCCTTTGTTAGGCGTTAGATATGCTCATAATGCCATAAATAAAAAAAAAGAATTAGTTAAATTTAGGCATTTGAAAAGATTTGTAATTTCTATATTTTTTTAAAAATGTATATAAATATCAACCTCACATAGTCAGGTTATTTTATAATGAAATTTTTAATATACAGGTATAGAGATTAAATATGTTACGCGAAAATTTTAAGCATTTCTATTGCAGGTATAATTATTATCAATATATAATATTATTAATAAAAGGCACTGGTTTAAATATAAAATTTACAAGGAGGGATTATGTAATTCAATGAAGTTATTATACATTATTAATAAAAAAGGAACAGTGGAAAATTAAATTGTAATCGTAAAATTGTAAAATTTTCTACATACAATTTATTAATAATCAAGACTTGATTTAAACATGTTAAAATATTTAGTGTAAAACTGTAACATTAAGATTATATGATTATTACATAATAATAACTATGAATCACAAAATGCTAAACATCAATTTATTACAATATTCAATCAACATCAAATCCTTAAGTGCATTTGCAATTTAAATAATATTTACATTAAAATTTATATTTAAATATATACTAGAACTATTCTAAATGTGAATATTTGCGTGAAGGTCGTGAATTCGATTTTCTTTTTGCTATTTTAACTTTTTATATACGATTTCACAGATGGTATATCTGCCATATCGGTTAGGCTGTTTAATTTTTATATGGGTAGCTGTCTCCAAGGATTGAAACAAAGCAATATCGTACAGCACATAATGCACTAGAAGGTGCATTGTATGCTGTACGCAGACGATTTATAATCTTACATACAACAGAGAAATTACCTAAGAAGAACAAACGCTGCATTGCCTAATGCATTATCATAATGCGAGTTGCAAGCATTGGTCAGCATTCTTAAAAATTGGTGTGAAAATAATAGTCCAAGCCTAAAGGTAAAGTACAAATAAATTAAGATTGAAATAAATGAATAAAAGGACGGATTATAAGACTTTTGTACGTGTTATAATAATTATTATAATAGAAAAAGTGAATATGGAAATAAGTAGATCTGGGAAATTAACGGTGCCTTACCTGCGTTGATAAGATGGCGAAACGTTTGGTCGTACATAGTTGCATGTGCTGATATCGCTGTTATATGGTAACGTAATTCTGATGTTACAGAAGAAAAGTGAAAAAAAGGTGGTGAAGTGAAATAGATATGGCAATATAATCTCTTCAGAGGTTATGCCACCAATATACCAATCTTGTCTCAAGTATACGCAAAATATAAGTTTAAAATTAAAAAAAAAATTGTAGGTACTGAAAAATAATTTAATATATATTCTATTATACATGCTTAAATAGTTTTTTTATACCTAACCTAGAAGATATTTTAATACCGTTATTATAAAGTGATGTACATCGAAAACAACTTTAACAACACAAAATATAGTTATTTGTTTTTTTTTACCCATTTCTTCGTTTTAATAATAAGCTATCGCATATATAATTTTCAAGAAAATATCATAGATTTTTTCTGTCACTTCTAAAATTTAATTTGCTTGTACAAACAAAAGCTGTGTTGTTAAAGTAAAAATATGTCAATGGTGCTAGGCTACAGTGTGTTCCTATTCATCTAATACCTTCCGTTCTGAAATCTGTGTTTAAAAACTATTATTACCTGAAATATTTACTTTTACGCAATGCCCCGAAAAGGCGGAAAGTGGGAAACGGAGTGTCTTAACACTAGGATTCCACGGTTCCTGCGGCTCCCTTTGCATACCATGCTATGAGCGGCATTAAGCGTGAAGCGGTGTTTGTGTGTATGTGTGTGTGTGTGTCTATCAACATTTTGTTTTAGAACTAAAGAGTAGAGAGGCTAGGTTTGATCTAAATATCTTTTTGTTAATATTTTAAACGAAAGTTGGCACTCTCTAAAAGAAACTGGCTGAACTCTTTGTTTTTCTTGTAATTTGTTATTAAAATCGTAAATATGTTTAGAATTAGAGTTTGTGTATATTAAGTAAGAAATAAGTACAAAACAAAAAAATATATTTTATTATAAAACGATATTACATTTATTATAATATCAGAAAAATGGTTGGACGTGAAACAATTCCTTTGGAAGGCAGCTTCAGTGTAAAGTGTATAACATATAAGTGATTGGTATATACATTGGTATAAGAATAAGTGTGATTATTATGTAAATTACACAGCAAATGGTCCAATAATATTGTAAATTCTTTTAAATATTATGTTGAAGCTAGATAAGTATTGTAAAAATGCTTTAAAATGTAAGTAATACGAGTTATACGAGTTATACAATATGTATAATGCATGAAAAATTTACTACTACGCTTCGTCTCCATATACTATAAATTAGAAAATACTTTACGTAGACATTTACGTAACTTCAAAAGCATATTTACGATACTTATTACGTTATATTATTTTATATATATTACAAAACTACGAGGTATACCTACCTAATATTGCTGATTATTACATGCTTAAAGAATAAAAGATTTTACTTTTGTGGGTACAAATGGGGGAAAATACTGTGTTGTACTTACTTATGTCGAGCTACAGAACGATTAAATTTCATCCAAAAAGTTGGCACATACAATTAATTTTAGCTTACTAATCTTTGGCGTTAATTATGTTATATCTACTTGTTGCATAATCTATGATATACATGCGCCATGTTTACAATTTGACAGTTGACATTTGACACTTAGTCCATAGATTAAATATAGTACATATTTAAAAAAAAACGCACGCCACATATTCTAGCTTATACTCTAAATTATTTACCACCCGCGTTCAATTGTCCATTACACGAACACAGGGCCGTCACTTTCTACTCACAGGACGTGTAAATTTTCACAGTTTTTGAACTTTGAATCTTCCTTGCCGAAGATCCAAGTCAACATCTGTCGTGCTTTCATACTGGCTCGGACAACCCCTCGGGATTTGTACCAGTGTGCTGGAGACGACTCCCTGCCCCCTTCTGCTGAGTATTGCTGCTTTTTCAACCGTATCTGGTTTAGAATTCCCACTAGAAGCTCATCCACGTTATGGTTGATCCCAACGGACACTTCGATAAACTTCGCTTTGTACGTGCACGCTAGGCACTTGCCGTCTGAAAAAATAAATCAAATTTAACAATATTTTACTAACACAATATGAATACGTGGAAAAATAATAATAATTTCATATATATAGCTTTTAAGCAAATATTTTTTTTGTGCTTTTTTATTTTTATTGGTTGTACTATGAAACATTTGATTTATCTATATTTAGTAACTTTAAATTACTATTTCTTGGATGCTGAACAAAAAGTTTGAGTTAGATAAGATATCCATAAAATTCTAGAACTAGTCTAACTACTATCTATTATAACTTTCCAAGTTCTACATTGTTTTTTCTAAGGCAGTTGTCGAGCTGCAAGTTTTAATAGAAGGATCTAAACTTTACCATGGAAAATAGCCTTTGGTTCAGTATCAAACTATTCCACTGTATTAACATTGTGGCACTGAAATAAATTAGTGTTCAAATAATTCATTCTATGCAAGTAAAATAAAGGACATTTAGATTTTTTTGCCCAGAAACGCTTAAATCAGTCTAGTTACTAGGTGATTGGTGACAACTTTTTTGGAAAAATAGACATATATGAGCAAATAGAAATTAATGCTTTACTGTTACTATACTATAACATTTGATCGTAGAATTACATAATATTGTTAATCTGGGGAATGTTCAAGGTGTTGCCATCCTGACATAATATTATTTTTAAAGTATGTTTATTAGGTTTTGTTATACCAATATATTCCTCTCTCTGTTTTCCACCTAAAATGTAGATATTGCCTTATTAACAAATTGACTTGCCAGAAAAATTTATATATATTATTTTGTTTCGAATGTGGATCGAATTCATTACTACTGAGATTTTATCTATACGTACGATTGCGCCACAACGAAAACTAAATAACGATTCAAACAAGCTTACACAAACGAAATCACTGGCAAATATTAAGAAGTATAAGGCAATTATTTCTTTTTCCAAATCAGTAATATTTAAAGGTCATCAATAATAGCCTTAATAAAGTTACGAGCTCGGTCCTCAGAAATCCTCAGCGAATTTTTTTATTGAACTCGCTTTAGGGGAATTATGACAGAAAATTAGATTGTCAATTACATGACATGGGGGAAATGTAAAAGATTAAATGTAAAAATGAAATTACAATATTTATGGTACCGTTAGCAAAATATTATCATTATAGATTCAGTTATAGCGTCGTTATATGTGACATTTGTTGGTACAGACGAATTAGAGGGAAACGAAATTGGTCTTTTCTTCTCTTTCTCTTTTGACCTTTTGCCAACATATATTTTTTTTTAATTTAATCTAATGAAAGCTCAATTCATAGTGTAGATAAACAACACACATACAAAGCTTTTAATTACCCTACAAAGATAACCACTTAATATACTAAAAACTATATATTAAATTTTCTTTACATATTACATTTATTAAAAACTTTTTTTACATATTACAGTTCTGCATACTCATAAACTGAAAACTATTTTTCTCTTTTTTCTATTTTCTCTCTATCTTATATCATTGGCATTTGAAATTACTAAGTTCCTAGTTTATACATATATTTAAGGAATAAACGTTAAGCCGTTAGCCGTTTAGTTAAATTTCAGTTGTTAATAAAGACAATTCAATAGAGACTTTTAAAACTGTTCATTTTTTAATAACAAATTGACTGACGTAACTAGAATGATTTGATAATATCACGACTTGATATGAAGGCATATTGCTTATTTAAAAAAATATATAAGAAAATAATTGAAAGATATTAAATATATAGGGTTTTTTTAATGAACCATTAAACTTATATAGGGTTTTTTTAATGAACTTATATAGGGTTTTTTTAATGAACCATTAACTTATGTATATACAAGTATTGTGGGTATAATATTTACAGCTTAGAATCATACAGGATTTCAGCATATTTGAGTGGCATGTCGATATAAAAAAGTGCATTAAAGTGCAGTTTATTATTTCTACTCATTTTTCGGTGAAAATAAAATAAAATAATTTTTGTAATTAAAACATTAAATCTGATTGAATTCAGGGAAACAATTTTTAATCATGAATAACTTATAAATTAAACATCTTAATATGTTTTTAATTTATTTCCAGTACAAAAATAATTAATTTTTTGTAATATTCATACCTTGTGTAGAAACAGCCCTGCTTCTCGCAAGATCTATCTTATTGCCAACTAAAAGCGCAGGCCACGACCTCAGCATGTCGCAGTCTAACAGCCTGGCTAATTCCTGTTCAGCTTTTTGAAAAGACGCCTTGTCTACCACTGAGTATATTACTACGAAGGCATCTGGTGGTTCTGCACGATCTATTTCTTCCTATGAAGAGAAGGAGTTTGCTTAGAAAGAGTATAAGTTTAAAAAAATAGGTTTTAAAGTTGCTGCTTATAATACTTATATTTTTTTATGTTTTCACGCTTTGTCCCGTACGTGGCAGGGGAGGCAGAGGGAAGCTTGTGTTAAGACATTCCGTTTCTTAGTCCCTGCCTTCTCCGTCCCTACTTTCCGCCTTTTTCGAGGCATTGCGTGTTGAGTGGCGGACCTCAACGCCGCGCTTTTGTAGTTTCCAAAGTGAAGCAAGTGGAAATAGAAAATTTCATTTTCCTCGAGTGGGAATCGAACCCACATCAAACTATCACATTTACACGTAGACCCTACGCCTCTGCGCTACGACGGTCCTCTATAATTCTATATATAATATATTTATCTATAGGCGCTGCTTACTTCATATAAAGCATTCATATACTGTTTTAAAAACAACAAATAATTAAATTTTATTAGTAAAATGAAGTTATAAATTGAATTAAACAGCACAAGGTTATCGGTTGTAGATTCGATTTCGAGTCAAAGAATTAATTAGTTTGATTCCTCCTACTGATAAGAAGATGAAAAGCGGCGGAGTTTCGAGTATTCCAAATGACTCTTCCAGATCAAAGTAACTTAGTAAGATGGGGTAAAGCTACCGATAAATCTTGCTACATCTGTAAAGAGGCAGTAGGGACAGCTAAACATATGCTGGTAGGGTGTAGGGTACTCTTGGATAGTGGTCAATACTCGCGGCGCCACGATAAAGTACTAGAAATCATACGTGAAGCCGTTAGTCTATCTGTAGCAAGAGCACAGAGAAATATAACAACCAGCAAACGCTCAATAGAGTTTGTGAAAGAAGGTTTTTATAAAAAACCCACACAAAAACCTTTCTCTATATTAGATCCAGCTCCCGATTGGACACTTATGATGGACACGTATGAGAAACAGTATAGAATCCCTGAGGATATTTGTGTTTCGTCATCCAGACCGGATATTTTTCTCTATTCTCGAAGCCTAAAACGCATAGTACTGGTAGAACTTACAGTTCCGTGGGAAACAAATATCCCAAAAAGTCACCATCTAAAACTTAATAAATACTTTGATCTTACAAACGAACTGACCAGGAATAGGTTTAGAGTTAGCTTATTTGCGGTTGAAGTAGGAGCGAGAGGTATAACAGCGAAATCTCTCTATAGTTTACTCAAAGATCTCGGCCTATCTAGAACTATTATAAATTCATTTCTAGAACGCACTTCAAAGGCGGCTTTGGTAGAATCGTTTAGAATTTGGTTAGGTAGTGGGAGGAGCTCGGACAGTGAAGGTGAGCGTTAATGCATTTTAAAGGGGCCCCTTTAAACCTACACTTGGGTCGCAAGTCCCAAGCGCTGATCGGAGCTCCTCTTCCTACAACGCGATGGGCCCGGCACCCGCACGGTGAATCCATAGAATGCTAAGCAGTTTTCTTCTTTCTTTAGCGAGCCTTACCTGACTTATATGTATATATATATATATATATATATATATATATATATATATATATATATATATATATATATATATATATATATATATATATATATATATATATATATATATATATATACATATATATATATATATATATGTATATATATATATATATACATATATATATATATATATATATATATATATATATATATATATATATATATATATATATATATATATATATATATATATATATATATATATATATATATATATATATATATATATATATATATATATATATATATATATATATATATATATATCCTCTTCCTACAACGCGATGGGCCCGGCACCCGCACGGTGAATCCATAGAATGCTAAGCAGTTTTCTTCTTTCTTTAGCGAGCCTTACCTGACTTATATGTATATATATATATATATATATATATATATATATATATATATATATATATATATATATATATATATATATATATATATATATATATATATATATATATATATATATATATATATATATATATATATATAGATATATATATATATATATATATATATATATATATATATATATATATATATATATATATATATATATATATATATATATATGTATATATATATATATATACATATATATATATATATATATATATATATATATATATATATATATATATATATATATATATATATATATATATATATAATATATATATATACTATATATATATATATATATATATATATATATATATATATATATATATATAGTATATATATATATATATATATATATATATATATATATATATATATATATATATACCTATATATATATATATATATATATATATATATATATATATATATATATATATATAATATATATATATATATATATATATATATATATATATATATATATATATATATATATATATATATATATATATATATATATATATAAACTACGTAGATAAAAACATATAAATAATTAAAATTTTACGATAGGTGAAAAATACGTAGAACTATGTATAATTTCTTTAAAAAAAAACGTATCATGAAAATTTGCAAACTTCAATCTTGTAATATATTTATATTGTATAAGAAATATTAGTAAGTTAAACAATCAATATATACTAGATATAAGCAACAATATTTCAGTATAAACTGGCAACATTTAACACAAGATCGACGAAGACTAATTAATTTATCTTTATCTGTTATCAATATACTTATTTAAATTAAATTTTAAAATGGCGGAAACAATATTTCCACCATGTTAAAATTGTACTTACTGTTAAAAACTAATTTAATGTTATCGATTTTTACATGCCTTGTTCTAATAAAGACGTTTTTAATTTGTATTTAATCATGACTACCTCACGCGTTACACAGCACGTATAAATATCGTGAAAATATCTGTGCCTAAACTATTAATATTTTTTGACGACATATTTTAATGTAGAGAAAGCAAAATGAAATAAATAAAGCCCTCTTTCCCAATTATAATTAAAAGTTTATAATATGTACACGCGAGTGTGCGACTTTTTTTATTACGAGGGTCAAACTGAAAGTTCTTAGAAAATCAAAAACTAAGCATTCTAGCAAGTTATTAGTTTTATTATAACTTTTCAAAATAGCGTCCATTTACATCAATACATCGCTGCATTCGATGGAACCATTGAGAAAAGCACCTTGCCCACTCGGCGTTAACGGCGTTTTGAAACGCAGCCACTGCTTCTTCGGCGTCCATAAAATGTTTTCCTCGAAGTTTTTCTTTTATTTTCGGGAATAAATAAAAATCGCAGGGTGCGAGGTCGAGGCTATACGGCGGCTGACCCAGTAATTCCACGTCTAAGGTCGCCAAATAGTCGATGAAGGAGAATCCTGCTGCGAGGTCGTTTCTCTCGAACTTTTTTCAAGACAAGTGGCAAACAGTTGTTAGTGTACCACTCTGCATTAACCGTTTTCTGATCCTCTAAGACAACTGTCGCGTAATGACCTGTCTTTCCGAAGAACGAGGCCACCATCTTTTTTCCAACACTTCGTCCTCTCTTCACGTTAGTTGGCAACTCTTCGGAAGGAAACACCCACTGAGCAGACTGTCTTTTGGTTTCCGGATCATAACAGTAAATCCAGCTTTCGTCACCCGTTAGTATGTCGAACACAGCATTTGAGTCACCTTTGTTAAATTTTTGGATCATTTCTCGGCACCAATCAACACGCCGGAGTTTTTGAGCCTCGGTCAAATTATGCGGTATCCAGCGGGCACAAAGCTTCCTGACCGCTAAATGTTCATAGAGGATTTTATGCACTTGACTCATACCTATGCCTAGATTTGTCCGAATATGCTGATAGGTCACTCTTTTGTCAGTCTCTATCATACGCCGCACAACACTGATATTATCTTCAGTCGTCGTTGTAGAAGGCCGTCCCTCACGCAAATCATCGGTGAGATTAGTTGGACCACGTTTGAATTCATTAAACCAGTTGTAAACTGTGGCACGAGATGGGGCTTCATCGTGAAAAGCCAATCGAAGTCTATCATAACTTTCTTGTTGACTTATATGACATCGAAAGTCATAAAAAATCATTGCACGAAAATTTTCTCGGCTTAAATTCATTCTGACGTGCACAGACAATTTTCAATTTGCCGCCAAATCGTAAAACAAATGACAAATGAATGAAATGTATACTCAATATTATTGGTAAAGAGTTCTATTTTCAAAATTTAAACTTATTTTTTTAATATAATGCTTTTAAGTAGCCAGTTCTAATAACTTTCAGTTTGACCCTCGTATATCCTAACAACACAATCATTTCAAAATAAGCTAACTATGTTTAACTTGTATCAGACAAGGAAGTGCAACACAAATATAAGACCCAGATTAGATTAGATTTCAACTTTACAAAGGGATACACTCAGAAAGAGAACTATAGACAGAGGGAACCCAGTGATCAGACACTCCTTTCTCCACTTTCCTCATAAATTTGGAATAATATCAACTCATAAATAATTGCAAACAACATTACCTTTGTACCTGTGCAGTTTACAAAATACAATTCAGATTCTTCACCGTTCAGCATAATAGACACCTTCTGTTCTGAGCTGTCGACGTCTGAAACAAAAGTAAGCACATTAGGGTCGTTCTTTATTATTTTTTTTAGCTTCATTTTTTTTATCCCGCACATGGCAGGATAGGTAGAGGGAACTGCAGGAAACATAGGATCCTAGTATTAAGATATATATATATATATATATATATATATATATATATATATATATATATATATATATATATATATATATATATATATATATATATATATATATATATATATATATATATATATATATATATATATATATATATATATATATATATATATATATATATATATATATATATATATATATATATATATATATATATATATATATATTTCTATATATATATATATATATTTCTATAGATACAAAATGTTATCTTATATAATCAAAGACATGAGCATCAAGAATAATAAATTTATAATTTAAAAGAACACGTTTGAGTTCTTGATATAAATTGGACTGCACTTGGCAGGTGTTCGCCGCGAGCGATGACATCACAGATAAGTAAGAAGAGAAATAACAGCAGTGTAGCAGTATATATATTTTTAAGCTGTAAGCTGTATATAGGGTAACAGTGGAAATCTTATGTTAAAAAACTTAAAACGCTGCTAAATGGCACAACACTATGGTGTATAACCTCACGCGTATAACACGTTCGATAGACGAAAGATAAACTTTCTATGCTTTCAAATTGATTGGCGGAACTTAACGCCGCACTTTATTGTAATCAGAAAACAAATTATTTAAGAGTATACAGACTGTTAAAACTAAATTACAAGTTAGCCACCGATGCTTATGTTGAGAGGATTTTGAAATAGATAGTTGTAGGTTCGATGCTTACACAGGAAAATTTCCTAGGTTTTTCACATTGAAATGTTAAATACTTGTTCTTGAAGTGATTAATTATTTAATATATTTCATAAATTTTCTTTATGAAGTGTAATTCCCTTTACACTTTAAAAATTAAATTAAATAATAACACAATTTACCTTTATTTTACGAGGCAAATTACAAAAAAATAACAATTTAAAAACAAAACTTAACAAGCCTAATTTACAATTGTAGCATTTCTGTTAAATATAACGTTCTTAGGTAAATACAGTCGACACGTAGCTTAAGGCTGTCTTTTACTAGTTTCTTGGATCAGAGTTCAAAGTGGTGATATAAATTTATAGTGCTTTTCAAATTTTAGACATGTTACTTTTTTTTTAAATTAATTTAAATGTTGAAATGGCCTATAGCCTATGTAACGTCAATGCTTAAATATTCCATAGATTTTTTTAGATATATTAAATTTCCATCCTAAAAGTAATTTCTGACAACATTTGAAAAATAAATCCATGACTAGTAAATACGTGTCACTTCAAATGAATTATATTTATTTCACGAAGACTAAGCAATTACTTATAGAAAACATATAAAAATTTGAACACAGAGGGATATGAACTCGCGCCTCTTTGAACCGTCCAAGCGCTCTGGCTGCTAAGCCCCAAATTTTTTAAGTGCTTTTTTTTCTATCCTTATATATGTGAATTAGCATTTTAAAAAATATAAAAATACAAAGCAATTAATGTAGTTATATTTCTATAAAGATAATTTAATTATTAAAATAATAATAGACTTTTCTGATGATTTTCCTGGTCCTTGAGAACCTTCTTCTCCTCCTACGCCTGGACCAGGTAAAGGGTTCCGTCAACTCGCTTGTGATCATTTCCGTTTCCTCATCGAAGTGCCCGACCATGTGAGTCGTCTTACCATACCCCGGGACTACGTTTACTCAGGACAGTCTTGGTATCTTTCAACCAACGAAAGCTACGCTCGGCTCAGGATCTCTCGAAATGGCTCGTGCACTCGGCCACTATCACTACTGGGTCACTCTCGGATGTTTGAAACTTTAGGAAGGTGTCTCCTCGTTCTTGTGTTTCAACCTGTCCCACTAAAGCGGTTGGTCTTGTTATATGCCATGTAAATATTATGAGTCTTAATAAGGGCCCTCCCAAAAGGGTTTCTTCAAGAAAGTAAAAATTCGCTGGTATATTTTACTTGTGTATTATTTAGTATAAGCTTTGACAAATGAAGCTGTTACAATTTGGTTTATTACACCCTGACGGCCATTACTCAGTGGAGTAATTGGGGAAATCCCCGTAATTACTGTCGATTAACACTATAAAAAATAACCTGTTTGCTTGATTACACTCTGAAATATTAGTAACGTCATTTTCCATTCATTTTTTAAAGTAAAAAGACGATAGGATTTGTGAAGAATATAAGCTCCATCCATTTTAGTAATATTTTTTTACTACGCAATTTTTTTATTTCACGCCTTATCACGCATAAAATAGTAGTATCCCGCGTATCCTGCGAGTAGGTAGAGGGAATCAAGTGGTAATATTCGTATTCTCTATTTCTCCGTAACTTTCGAGTAATTACGTGTTATAAGTATTTATGTATAGGTTCTAATTAATCTTGTACACAACTGCAGTTCCATTCACTGCTGGACTTAGGCCTTCCCAGAAATAAATATATATTGTAAAATTATATTAATTGAAAAAATATTTGCCGTCGTGGAGTAGAGGCGCAACGTCTGCCTGTAACGCGACTGGTTTCTGGGTTCGATTCCCACACTGGAAAGATGGATTTTTCTATTTCCATTTTCTTCACTCTGGCAACTAGAACAAGCGAGGACAGAGAAATCAGGGACTAAGCAACGGAGTGTCTTAACACTTTCCCACGGTTCCTGCAATTCCCTCTGCCTACCCTGCCATGTGCGGGATAAAGCGTGAAGCTAAAAAAAAAAATTTCAAATAATTTCAAATGGATAAATACACCAGTACCTTCCTTTACTTATTTGTGTTTCGTAATCAAGACTATTAAATTCACAGTGAGTACGATGTAACGAACACATTCGTTGGGCTGATTGAGATAAATCAATTTAGCATGTTGATTACAGATGTGTGTTTCTACCTTTGTAATAGAAAAAATGTTCTAATTTTGGAAATAAAGAAAAAAAAACAACTGTTTATAAAAATAGATGATGTTTAGTGAACATGACGTTCTCGCAGCAACAGACAAGCCAGTAGATAACTAATAATAAGAAAAAAGAATAAGTGTCTACTTATTTTTTTTTATTATAGCTTCACGCTTTATCCCGGTTAGCAGGTTAGGAGGAAGGAACCGCGGTAATCTTAGGAACCTAGTGTTAAGACACTGTGCTCTCTGCTTACCGCCTTTTCGAGGCATTGCGTGTTGAGTAGCGGAACTCAACCCCGCGCTTGCCTAGTTACCAGAGTAAAAAAAATAATTACGAAATAAACCATCCTCTTCCAGTGGGATTTGAACCCACAAACCTACGGACAGTCCTTAATTTTGTAAGTAAATGGTGAAAAAAAGAAAACGCTAATGTTCCTCCTTTTAAATGTCTTGAATTAAAATCGAACCTAGACTCTAAAATCAAAGAAATGTAACACATTAACTTTACTATATGAACTAAAGACGCATTCATGGAACAAATATATACAAGAGTACAATGGTTTCAAACTACATAAGCTCAAGTTGAGATCAAACGTAACGTATTTCATACTCCGTATATCGGTAGCTATACCGTAAAGCAAGGTACTAGTAGTTGCTTAACTTAGTTATGATGGAGTGTACATTCAAACGGGTCTCCTACAAAGCCAATATGGTTGTAATAGCAGAAAGGATTGATTTGTATTTAAATTAGCTTGATGATTTGCCCTGCGTATAGCAGTGTAGGTAGAAGGAACCGCAGGAACCATGGGAGCCTAGTGTTAAGATACTCAGTTGACCGCTTTTGGAGGCATTTGCGTGCTGAGTAGTGATATCCAACGTCGCGCTTTGCCTAGTTGCTAGAGCGAAGAAAATAGAAATGAAAAAGTCTATTTTCCGGAGCGGGAATCGAATACACAAAGCGTAGCGTTTACAAGTAGATGCTACGCCGCTACGCCACGACCTTCTGAATATTCTATTTTTTTTATAGCTTTACGCTTTTGTCCCGCATATAGCAGGGTAGGCAGAGGGAACTGCAGGAACCATAGGAACGTAGTGTTAAGACACTCCGTTGCTTAGTCCCTGCTTTCTCCGTCTCCGTTTTCCGCCTTACTTGAGGCGGCGGCGGTGGCGGAAATCAACGCCGCGCTTTGCCTTACATGAAAGCTTATGTATAAAAAAATATTAACCCTTATTTCCTGCGTAATTCAGGTTAGAACCTTTAGCAGGGTAGTTATTAAAAACAGTTGAACTTTATGACAATGATCAACAATGATGTAATTTAATGGCAATGATTGATGATAGGGTGACATTTTTATTTGGTTATTTAGAAATATTGTCAATCACGATCAGCTTTAAGGCTTTCCTGGGCCTAATGACAATAAAAAAGCTTTTGGGTATAATATTGGTTTAGGGATATGAAACAATATGTCATGCATATATCAGCTACTTGCTTTCGTTTAAAATTGAAATTTAAAATTGAAAATGTAGAGATTATGTCGCTAAGAATACAAAAAATTGAATAAAAATGCCAATAAACCTATATTGTTTTTTTTTGTATTTATATCGCCCGAAATGAGAAAAAATGAGAGTCTCCGTGTACAACTCTCCACTAGTTTTAAAAACATAAATTGTATTCTTTTTTTTTAGCTTCACGCTTTTATCCCGCACATGACAGGGTAGACAGAAGGAACTGCAGGAACCGTGGAACCTAGTTTTAAGACACTCCGTTGCCTCGTCCCTGCTTTCTCCATCCCGGCTTCCAATGAAGAAAATGGAAATAGAAAAATCCATCTTCCTTGAGTGGGAATCAAACCCACAAACCATCGAGTTCACAGGTAGGCTTAAGCTTCTGCGCCACGACGGTCCTCGGTCTTACGATCTTAATTGTATTCAATGCTATATTACGTTGGGTACGTATGAATATTAGTTTTATTAATATAAATACAATGACCAAATCAGCTTCTATTTATGTTTTCTTAACTGTTATTGCACCATTAGCTAGAGTAATCAATCGATCTAAAATACATTAGTGTAACCGATAAAATTCAAAGACTTAAAAAAACGCTTTACTTCTTTTTTTTCATAGCTACCACAATCCAGTTTAGAAATATATTTTTTTAAGCGGAGTAATAAAAATTTCATATTAAGACCCTCCGCTCTCCGCTTTTCGTGCGAATTTAAAATTGATCACATTTCACTATATAGGAAAAGTAATATTAATAATAATAATGTCTCTATGTCTCAATTAAGTAGTAAGTATATCATAATATGAATGTGGATGTAGGAAAAATGTTATATCGGTTTGTATAAATAAAATATTCAGCTTATAAGCTGTTAATTAACGTATACGTTAATTTCATAAAAATATATGGTTTTAAATGGCTTACTCTACATTCAACTATTTGAAAGTTTCGGTTACAGTGCCACATACAAACATACATACATATACAGGTGTATCTGACACGACTAATTAGAAAGGGATATATCTCTTCACCGCTCTCACAGGATAGTGTACACGTGTATCAATCTTGAGAAATGGCGTTTTATTTTGGAACAATAATTTAATTATTTATTTTGTTTGATTTTTTTTTTAAATTTTACTTGTTTTACAATTTTACCAAGTTTATGAAGGCTAGTTAATATTATGATTTAAATGAAGGTCGCGGTAACATCCACCCCCTACATACATACATATATACATACTACTATACATACATATATACATACATAAATGCATCGTCTTGATACTATGCTCTCTCTCTGTCTCTCGCTGTTATGGATGAAAGTGTAATGAATAACATAAAATTTAAAAACATTAGAAAAATTCAAAACGTTTTTAAGAAAATTTCATTGGATTTTCTGCAGGAATATTTTAAAAAACCAAACCTTAAGTCGCTTATGTAAATACACAACGTGGACCGGCTGGGGTTTGTCATTTACATGATTGTGTTAGCTTTCAAATTTACTTTATACAAAAATTGAATTTCTTAGAGTATTTGCTTATATATATGTTCCATATAAATATATATACACATGTGTACTGAATTTACGTCAATAGAAAAGATCTAAGAATTTGTTTGATACGTGACTTGAATTTTCGCTTATGCTGTGCGATTTTGTATTGAAAAAAATATCTGTTTTTTAGTATATAAGATCTTTTAAATGCTTTAATTATATGCTACCGTAACCTCCACCTCGCTCTTATTTTGTGGTGGCATGATTAATAAGTAAAATATATAGAAATGTATAGAAATATATAGAAATGTAAAGAATTATACAGAATATATAAAAAAGAACTACCAATCGCCATACATTTGTGAAAGTGTTTCCGTTTTTTAAAGCACCCTACTTTTATTAATATATTAAACATTTTATAATACAAACAAAACCAAACGAAACACATAGTCAAAATTAAAGCTCTTAAAATATATGTAAGTAATGTTAAACTCGATCTAGCTCTATCAAAACTAAGCCTCGAGGGTCTGTATATGAAAAGAGTGGCGTCTGTTGATTCAATTTACCCTGGTAATTGCAATAAATGTCCCGGGAGAATTGGAATAATTCTTGTTAGTGTTTTATTATCCACATATGAAGATAGTGTTATACTTACAAAATTGGGACAACTTTATGTTTAGAATGACGCAGGTTGGGTAGAAAGATCTTAGTGTTAAGACACTCTTGTCTCCAATTCTCGATACATTACATTGAACTTGTTATATTCTGTTGCGTTATTTTAAATACTATACAGTAGGCTAGGGATAGCTTAGTGTTAAAACACTCTAAAATCCACTTTACGCCTTATTTTAGTGTACTCAATTCGCACGCATTTCCTAATAAATTGGAGAAATGAAGGTAATATAAATAAAACTAACGACTGATGAGATTGGAACTTTTATATTAAAATGAAATAACACAGCAAATACTTACATGTATAAATTCAGATCGATCCGAAATTATGTTTAGAGGAAATGACAGATCATATTTTAAAAAATATGAACTTAATTACGTATTTCTAGGGTTTTTTTTAAATAAACGAGCTCGAGCTTTACATCACAAGTAAGCTTTGACGTAAGGAAAATAAAAATTAAAAGGGAATCGTAAGCGTAGAGGTTCTTTATAAATAAAACCTTATAAGAAGCACATTTTTACTAGCAAAAATGTTTTTAATAAAGAACAACGTTTGTATTTATCACAAAGTAATATATTTTTTAAAAGAATTAAATGTAATTAGATAAAAAATTCAAGATATTTATCTTTTACGTTTTTTTTTAGTTTCACGCTTTATCCCGGCATTATAATATATATGGCAGGGTAATCAGAGGGAACTGGAGGAACCATACGAGCCTAGTGTTAAGACACTCCGTTGTTTAGTCCCCGATTTCTCTGCTTCCGCTTTTAAGTTTAAATGCCAAAAAAGGATATATACATAACATTATTGGATATTAAAAAATTAAAAATAGTTAAATATTTTTACACATTTCTAGACGATTTAATATTAAGAGCCTCTTTTTTTCCGTTTCTTCTCGAATTTGAGATATTGTATGTTGAGTGGCGACACTTAACACAGCTTTGTTTTACCAGAATGATGAAATTAAATAACTGATTAACACTAAGTTCCCACTGTCGACTCAACACTAAGTTCACACGGTTCCTGCGGTTCTCTCTGCTTATCCTGCTAATAGCGGGATAAATAGCGAAGTTAAAAAAAATAAAATAAAAATTAATAATAATCTTTATCTACTTTACTTTTAAACAAGTCTTCTTATAATTTTTAAGTAGTTACGTTTCGAGCGTGTTAATTGAGCCCAATTTATTATACTGTGAGAACACACTAAAGAGACAGTATAACAAAAAATAGATTAAATTAAAAACCAAAATCCAGTTTAAAAAACTTTTTCGTCTATATATACTCGTATAACAAAAAAGCATATATATGTAAAATGTATGGTACACAGACGGCCAAGTAGGTTAGTAATAAATAATATTTGACATGTTAGTTTATAATTTAATATTGTTATGTTTAATACGATTATTGGTATAAGAAATAAAACAGTATGCATAGACATTAACAAACACTTAAAGAGGACGTGGGAATTTGTGAGGAACATATAAGGGGCACGAGAAAAGGATACAAGTAAGATCATTTATCATTTTATACTGATAGTAGTACTAATACGAAACTCATGCTAATAAGGACCGTCGTGGCGCAGAGGCGTAGCTTCTACTTGTAAACGCGACGGTTTGTAGGTTCGATTTCCACTCGGGAAACTATGCAAATGCGGCGTTGGATTCTACCACTCAACACGCAATGCTTCGAAAAAGACGGAAACCGGGGAACGGAGAAAGCAGGGACTAAGCAAACGGAGTGCCTCAACACTAGGTTCCTATGGTTTCTGCAGTTCCCTCTGCCTACCCTGCCATGTGCAGAATAAAACGTGAAGATTTAAAAAGAAAAAATATGCTAATCCTACCGTCTTATTATATGGTAGAGCCTCTACCAATTAATAAGAGACTATACTTAATTATCAACTTTATCACCATCTCACTATATGTTATTTATGTGAGCATTTTATTTGCGGACTCTTAGAGAGGTGAGTTTCTGACAAAAATTTTTTTGGGCACTCTTTTCAAAGATTTCGGCAAGGCGGATTCGTAACGTAAAAGGTATCTTCGAATTTCGATAATCCAACTGATAATTTGATTGAACAAATTATTTTTCTTCTTTTTATATATATAAAGTAATTCTACACGTAAGCCAATTGGGTTTACTTGATATTTGCGAGTGTTTTTTGTGAGTCTCAAAAAATTGGTCTTTATATAAAAAATGTTAAGTTAATTAGACGAGCGCATGCGTACGGGGAACCCACTAAAATATATTATTTGTGGAAGCTTTTTCATTGCGGACACTTAGAGAGGCGAACCATAACAACCATTTTGAATGGCTTGTATGTCAGTGGATGAAGCGAAAACTGTATGTAGGGTACCTGTACCTTAAAATAAGGCGCTCCGTTCTCTCTGCTTGAGATATGGCTAGGGAATAGAGCGTGCAGCGATCGTCAACAATATAATTACAATAATTATAATTTTTACAGATTGTGTGGAGAATATTAATAATTTTTAAAGGTTATCCTAACAAAAATTTTTGATTTTCGAAAGTGGTGATCTAAGGAAAGAAAACATACAAAAAAAAATTAATACAGCGATTTTGAACTCGCACCATTTGCAAGTCTTGCAAGCGTTCTGACCACTAAACCATGCGTTCAACACGCCACGTCGCAATTTTATATGCTTTGTACAATTTATTACGTTGTTAGCATCTCTGATCGTCATGTATTTAATAGAGAAACCCAATATTGTACTATATAATATAAGAGTAGAGAAATAAGAGTTTTCAGTTACACAATTCCTGTAACGTTAAAATGGTGTAAAGATGGAAAATTTTCTACATATAACATACCTTGAAATGTGCGTGAACAAATGAAATTCGAATGAAATTCGTTGTTTTTGGTTGCCCAGGCTAGTGTCTAGAAAAGCTTAGCAGATTTTTTTATATTGTGGACCGGATGTACAGATATATGATTTATTATATGTACAGCACAGTTTTGTACATAAATATTTTTTTAGCTTCACGCTTTATCCCGCATATGGCAGGGTATCCAGAGGGAACTGCAGGGACCGTGGGAACCTAGTGTTAAGACACTTCGTTGCTTAGTCCCTACTTTCTCCGTCGCCGCTTTCCGCCTTTTTCAAAGTATTGGGTGTTGAGTGACGGAACTCAACGCCACGCTTTGTCTAGCTTGCCAGAGCGAAGAAAATGGAAATAGAAAAATTCATCTTACCATTGAAATATAAAAATCTGACATCGCGTGTACTCACTCTCATTTACCATAATCTTTTCAATAGGCTTTATCAAAATGAAAAGGAGTCATGCTTTAAATAATGAGGTATTACCGCCCCCAGGGACCGCAGCTAGTCATTTGTCTTGAAAAATTGACTATATAGACTAATTTCGATATTTCTTTGGGTTTTGTTTAGTAATATATATAATAAAAATATGAAAAAAAATCACTTTGATCATTTTCATTTGTATATTATAGAAATTTTGAATTTTTAAACGAATTTGCAGAATGAAAGTGAAAAAAGTACAAAATAAGCTCCGTTAAGTCACTTTGAAAAAATACGTGTAAATAACTAAACATAATGTAAGTGACACGACTGCATACATTAAGGTTATAGGTTCGATTCCAATTAAAAAAATAAAATAAACTTAAAAAAGCTTAATGTGAATATTGCTTTGGTAAGCAAAGCATCAGCATCGTACAAAACAGAGGTATGTATATATATATATATATATATATATATATATATATATATATATATATATATATATATATATATATATATATATATATATATATATATATATATATATATATATATATATATATATATATATATATATATATATATATATATATATATATATATATATATATATATATATATATATATATATATATATATATATATATATATATATATATATATATATATATATATATATATATATATATATATATAATATTCGTTTATTTCTATATTTTACTTTTAATAGTTCTGTATATATGTATATGTAAATAACTTTGTTAAAATAAACAGTTAATAATTTAGTATTCAAAAATATTAAAGCACATTGAAATTTTAAACTCCAGAATTTCGTCCATTTATTACATTTTCTAACAACTATAACTTTTCCTTAATCATTTTTATTTTTAATTTTTAGCTTTTTGCTGTATCCGGCACTTAGAAGTGTGGGCAGAGAGTGCCGTAAGCTTAAGGAGATACTACGTTCACCGCTTTCCACTATGAAAATATTTCATTTTCTCTAAATGGGTATCGGATCCACAAGTCATTGCGTTTACAGGCAGACGCTTATTTAACGTGTTTTTAGAAAAATATATCCAGAAAACCTATAAATTTTTAAACTTAGCAGGATTTGAACCCCCAACTTTTGCAAACTGTCCAAGCAATCAAATTGAGTGATTTTAAACAAATTAAGTTGAATTGAATTTCTTTTTACCTTATTAAAAATTATTTACAGTGTTAACATTTCGTAATATTAAAAATATGTTCGAAACGAGACTTTGTTAGGTAAAAAATTACTTAATAAAATACTTTGTATATGGAAGTAGAATTTCAAGAGAACTTACATACAGCACAAAAATTTAATAAAAATTACTTTCTAACAGTTGCTAGTTCTAATTGCTTTACCTGGACTAATTAAAAGTTACAAATTCCGACGACATCTCTGAGCGAAGTTGTAGTCTTGGATAAGTTTTTAATTTAATAATAACCTTTACAGTACGTTTTCAACAACTGATTGATTAAAATATAAAGCTTAAATAATTGTGTGTAAGTTACACACAAACATAATACATGTCGTAGGTAAATTAAATAGGTAAAGTGAGTCAGGTAAAGGTAAAGGAAAAAAAAACTAAATATTTAATTACAAATGAATTGAGCATTTCATAAAGACTAACAAAAGAAACTAATTTGAATATATAATTTCGTGCGTAGTTTCTTTTTTTTTAGCTTCACGCTTTATGCTACTAGCAAGGTCGACAGACGGAACCGCAGAACCCATAGGAACTTAGTTTTTAGACACTCTGTTACCAGCGTTCCGCTTTTCGAGGCATATTAAGTGGCAGAGCTCAATGAATAGTTTTGTAATGACCACTCTCTTTAATAAATAAATATATATACAGACAGGCGAGTTAGACAGCAGAAAGTTTTTCTGTTCGAAAGAAAAGAAATATCTAATACAATTATCCTAGAAGCTATATATAGCCTTTAAAACATTAATATAGCCTAAGTGTATATGGCTATTAATATATTTACACAGTTTCACAATGTGTGAATAAAATCCGCTTAAAAAATTAAATTATGAGGCCTTTTAAAAAAAGTTACTAAAGAAGTACAAATTACTGAATTTTACCACTCGTATTCGCTTGTATTTTTGTAAAAAAAATATATATAAATATAATTTATTCACAAAACTCTGGTTAGAGGTAGCGTGTCACATTATATATGAAGACTCCTTTCAAAACTTTATATTGAAACGTCGCCAAAAGGGGATGCCTTAAAATATCCTGCCCCAAGGTGTACAAAGAGTTCTACGAAAGTTATTCTTCTTATTAACTTTTATAACATAAATTGAAATTTTAAGCCTTTGTTTTTTTTACCCAATTTTCTTTATTCTTCAAATTAGGATATAAATGATTTTTATTCTTCTAATTTTATTTATGTATTTGTGTCACTAGTCTTGCCTCCTTTCTTCAGTATGTATGTATATTTTAAATATTAGATGGCTTACTTAAAGTAGATACGCATTCATTCAGATTTTTCTTAATAAAAAGACAGTACAACACTAGCAATGGGAACGTTTCACAGTGGAGTGGAATTCCTTTGATAATAAGATAAACTGAAAGTAAGTTCCTGAAAATTGGACAAAAATTGGGAATAAAAGTTTTTAAACACTTTACTTTATATGCGTAAAAAACCGTAAAGAACACCGATATAAACCGTAAAGCATTTTGTCCTATTTATACATGCATATACATAATATATATATATATATATATATATATATATATATATATATATATATATATATATATATATATATATATATATATATATATATATATATATATATATATATATATATATATATATATATATATATATATATATATATATATATATATATATATATATATATATATATATATATATATATATATATATATATATATATATATGTACCAGAACCTAAATCTTTGTGAGGGCCGAGGGGAACTATGATGATAACGCGTAATCAAGTTATTGCCGACCCTCATACGTCATAACCATTGATGACTTGGTACTATAGAAATTGGATGTGAACGTGTTATATCTAAAGCGATATCAACACATACATCTTCATTGCTAACATTGTCTTTTTGGTATAGCAAAAGTATATTTTAATTTTATTTAAATCAGTCCAAGGGATTTTATATTTCATTTCGTTCGCAATTGGAATTATTCTTTAATTCAGAATAAATGATTATTTTTTGAACTTCACGCTCAGTTGCGGAACTCAACGCCACTATTTGTCTCGTTATCAGATCGAAGAAAATTCAAAAAGAAAAATCCATCTGCCCCGAATGGGTATCAAAACCATAAACCATTGCGTTGAGGTGCAGAAATTATGGGAAAAGTAGGAACGTAGTGTTTAAACACTTGAATTCTTCTACTCTTTTTTTTTTTGTGAGAGATATTGCTTAAGATTTATTAGATTTTTTTTTAGCTTTACGCTTTATCCGCTACATGGCAGGGTAGGCAGAGGAAACTGCAGGGACCGTGGGAACCTAGTGACACTCCGTTGCTTAGCCCCTGCTTTCTCCGTCCCCACTTTCCGCCTTTTTCGAGGCATTGCGTGTTGAGTGGCGGAACTCAACGCCGCACTTTGCCTAGTTTGCCAGAGCGAAGAAAATGGAAATAGAAAAATCCATCTTCTCCGACTGGGGATCGAATCCAGAAATCGTCGCGTTACAGGCAGACGTTGCGCCTCTGCGCCACGACGGTCCTAGATATTAAGTATTTATATTATAAAACAAGTAAATGTAAAATTCAATTGACATCAATGAAAATCAACAAAAATTCTATGTAACGTAATTTAACGAAACATTTTCATGATGTATTCAGTTCAGTATTTCAATATAAGAGTAGAGTACTTTCGATTTATTAGGCAAATGTATCTAAAATAAACGCGATCAAAGCTTGTACCGGATATTAAGTCGCTGTTTCCTGTTTCATGCAACACAAAATATTTGTTTTATTACAATGTTATAGGTTTACTCTTTGACTTGAAGAATACTTGTGAAACAAAGAAAGCTGTATCAATTTTTTATATTGAGATCAAATGAAATTTGCTCTACTTTTTCTAAATTTGACTTTTTTTATAGCTTCACGCTTTATCGCGTATATCGCAATGTAGGCAGAGGGAACTGTAGGAATTGCTGAAACATTGTGTTAAGACACTCCATTCCCCGCTTTTCGTCTTTTCGCGGTTGCGGAACTCAACACCGCGTTTTGCTGAGTAGCCAGAGCAAGAAAATCTAAATGAGAAATTCCATCTTCCCTGGGTAAAAATTGAATTCTCGTCGTGTTTATAGACATGCTTATTCTCTTCGCTACGACGGTCCTCTACCTAGACTAGACTTTATCTATAATTGATATAAACATAAGGAGCTTTATTTTTTAGATGGAAGCTTTAAGTTTCGTGTTTCGCTATTTGTGGACTTGATTTTTTCATAAAATTATATATGTCAAGGGGCAAAATTCAACTACAATACTTTCCGATTAGCGAACTTCATTTTGACAACGAGCTTAAATTTCAATTTCTTTCAGGACTACGTTGTTTTTACAAAAAAAATACATGCTTTATGGGTTGTACAAGCTCTTTTATGTAAATGGCAAAGTGATATGTACTGAACTCATGTGCGCAGAACGCCCTAATCAAAATAATATGAATTACAATTTAATTGAGGGGTCAGTTTGTTTTAAGTCAATTGTAACATTTAAATATGCTAGGTTTTACATTACGTTACAATAATTACATTAATTTTACAATTTTACAGGGATTTAGAAAAATTAAAAAAATATTTTGATTAATTACTGTCTATATCTAGATATAGTGAAGACAATCGTGGCGCAGAGGCGCAACGTCTGCTTGTAACGCGACGGTTTCTGGGTTCGATCTCCAGTCGGAGAAGATGGATTTTTCTATTTCCATTTTCTTCGCTCTGGGCAAAGCGCGGCGTTGAGTTCCGCCACTCACCACGCAATACCTCGAAAAAGGCGGAAAGCGGGGACGGAGAAAGCAGGGACAAAGTAACAGAGTGTCTTAACACTAGGTTCCCACGGTCCCTGCAGTTCCCTCTGCCTACCCTGCCATGTGTAAAATTTCTTGCATTTGAAAAAGTTTTCTATATTTTAAGTTAAGACGCGGGGACAAATATTATCTAAGCGCTTTATTTAAATTTTTTAAACTGACTTTACTATAATAAGTTCTTTGATTTTCGCGATTGTTATACATTTTAAATTGCCTCGCATTAGGATCCTAATTTTAATAGAGAAAACGGTTGGAAGCTTTCTACAACTTGGGATCCACTTAAGAAAAAATTAAAATCCCAAACATACCACACCAGAGGGCAGGATACAGTCAGCTCATTCTGAAAGAATCCAGGGCAGTACGCGAGGAAACTCAGGAACCGATGGAGGTAGTCTGGTTTAATAATTATATCAAATGACAGACGAATGCCGCCCCAGTCTACCCGTGACCACGGACTACTGCAAAGCGTTCGAAACGTCGGGTATCACAAAAAATATCAATATACGCGATAAATCCGTTTAAATTGTTTTATTTAAATGACTTTACTATTTAATGTAATTGTTATACAAGAAATATATTTTTATACATTGTACATAAAATATAACAACATAATATATTATTTAAATAACAACATAAAATAAAAACATTTAATACATATATATGTATATGTTACATATATTATGATTTTTGTTATTCATGTATCTAACTGTTGAAATAGCCTCGAGGCGATCACGTATCCAATATGATGTTAGAAATAATCAAATATATTGCAACAGTACAATTCGTTTGTCATTATGATCTTTCAATTTATTTTCATATTACATTTTTGGGTTGAAAAAAATAAAGTTTTATATTTGTTATTAATTTAATACAAAAAACCTAATATTTTTTAGCTCAACGCTTTAGCCTTCGCATAGCATAGGCAAAGGAAATTAGCAACTGTGGGACCTTAGTGTTGAGACACTCTGTCCCTTGCTGTTCGCCTTTGAGGCATTGCGTGTTGTGTGGCGGAACTTAACGCCGCGTTTACTTAGCAGAGCAAAGAAAATAGTGCAAAGAAATAAAATAATCTATCCTATTCGAGTAGAAATCAAATCCACAAACCGTTGTGTTTACAGGCAGACGCTGTTTGCACCACGACGGTCCTGAACTAGCATTATATTTAAATAAATTAAAGTAATATATTATTTTAGAAGTACTCGTACATCTTTAAATTACGTAATGAATATAAACTTTGTTTAACGTTATTGCAGTTTAAGTTGAATTGTAATTGGTTTTGCGCAATCGCAATCATATTTGGGCATATTTATGCATAGCACTATTTTACTGAATAATAAACCTCTCCATATATATATATATATATATATATATATATATATATATATATATATATATATATATATATATATATATATATATATATATATATATATATATATATATATATATATATATATATATATATATATATATATATATATATATATATATATATATATATATATATATATATATATATATATAATAATAATCAACGTACATTTTTATTTTAAATCCTTCGAATGTCGAGTACAAGAAAAAGTGGCTTAAGGCAAAAGATTTTCTTAACAGGCACATAATTTAATAAAGAGCTTAATAAAGTCGGAAAGCTTTTAAATTTTTAAATGGTTTTAAATATGCAATTTAATTGTTAATCAACAAGTTTATTTTAGAGGACAGATAAGTTTCCTTAATGTCAACGTAATGGAACAACCATTTCGTGAAGTGTGGGTTCGATTTCCACTCATGGTAATCTATGTATAAACAATATTTTAACTTTTACGTTTCAGACAAAGGGTCCTGAAAATTTACAAGAATCTGGACAGTGGTTGATTTCTTAACTCTAGGTTCTGTCTGCCTAAGATGATGTCAATTTTACCGTATTTTTAATTTTAAAGCTGCCAAAGTCACAAAATAAGTTGCCTTAATGAGGACAAAGCTCACATTCATGCTTCAAATAATAACAAACGAAAAACAAAAGTATTCAAAAAGAATCACATGCATTAATTATACAATATCACGACTCTAGTATTAAGCTTGAAGCGAAATCACCGCATTAAATTTCAATTGGAAAGATTTATTTTAACTTCAATTTATGTTCGGTTTGTTTCGCCTTTGATAGTATCGACGTTTGCTTACTTTAGTGCAAGTAATAAAATGTTATTCTCGCCAATTTTTAGTATAATTTAAACTGGAATAGCCTTGAGGAGATTTCTTGGATTTCACTTTTGTTGTTTATTTCTTTTTATCTTAACACTGATGTGTTATTAAATTGAATTGAATATGGTTAGCGATTACAGTGTATCAAAGTATTATATTAATAGCCGAATAATTTAAAAGAGTTGACTACAACTTGGGTTTTTCCTGCTCATAGCTACTTCCTACTAAATATAACGTTATTTATAATGTCCTTATGACAAAAATTAAGCGCCTTAAGGACGAAAGTCTAGAAAGATCGAAAAATAAAGATGGAAACAATCCAAAATGAATTTAAGTATGCAGAAACTTAAGAACTACATATAAATACAAATACGTATCTCTTAAGTAAATAATGCTAATCGTACTTGCCCTGAAGTTATATAAGTTCAGAATGAAAAAACAATTAAGTGCGCAACTTCAAAAGGGGTGAAATTCAAACGTCCTTTATACGGTATAGTGCTAATGTTGTTGCAAATAAGAAGAGGGGTATTTTTCATTTTCCTTGAAGCTGGAATAATTAACGCTTTTATCCTATTTCTCTTATGGAAAGCGAAGCTTAAGCTCGTATTTTTAGTAAACTTCATTTTTCTTTGAAGCAGATATTAATATATAAAGCTTAGTGCATAAATGCAATATCTTCGTCAATAGTTGACACACAGCAGAGTAGGAAGAAGGCACCTAGTCCATTGAACTTTCTATATTCAGTCCATTAATTTATAAGTGAAAAATCAAAATTAAATATTGCGTTTTGTATACCAGTGCGAAGAATTTTATAAGAACAAAGTATTTAACGCTAGTGGCTTTGGTTTTACATGTATAGGACATATGCGTTTCAAATATTATAATTTGATATTTCGTCCGTCGTGGCGCAGAGGCGTAGCTTCTGCCTGTAAACGCAACGGTTTGTGGGTTCAATTCCCACTTGGGGAAGACGAATTTTTCAATTTTCATTATCTTCGCTCTGGAAATTAGGCAAAGCGCGGTGTTGACTCCTTGAGAGCGTATTGACGCAATGCCTCCAAAAAAAGGCGGAAAGCAGGGGCTAAGCAACGGAGTGTCTTAACACTAGGTTCCTGTAGTTTCCTCTGCCTACCATGCCATGTGCAGAATAAAGAGTGAAAACATAGAAAAAATCTATGCATTTTAAAGGTTAAATAGTTTCATGCCACATTGTTTATTAAGAACATATATGAATAAAACATAAATCAACTAACTTTGTCTATCATACGCGTTAATGCATTCACTGGTTTGGAACTGGCTTATCAGGGCTGTCTTCCCGACACCTGGTGCTCCAACCATGGCCACGCGATGGCAGGCCACCGGTCTTCTCTCTTGAGATTCTGGTGCAGATTGGGCGGGGGAGGATGGAGCGAGACTGCCTGATCGGGAACGACGTCGTCGAAAGGAGTCGCCTCTGTTTACTATTCCTGTAAAAAAATGGAAATTTTAATATGGATTTTCATTATAGTTTTGTAAGGTACACTTATGTATGTATATATAGATATAATTTACAACTGCAACAGACAGAATAATTACTGCATTTTCAAATCTTATTTAAAAATGGTAATATCCATCTAATGAAAATAAGGCTGGTTTTCTTCCGATATCCCATATAATTTGTAATTGACTAGCGATGGACATGTGGCTTTGCTTGCTAACTAAACTTTAAAATTCATATAAAAAAGTCATCATTCTACTGTAATTTTTAAAAGCATAAAATTACTATTGTGTATTTTACTTGATAGACATATAACATCGCAGACTAGTCTATGACTATTGAAGAAGTATAATCCCATCACACATTGTTATAATTCGAAATGTTTTGGCAGTGTTTACGAGAAAAATTGTAATATATTTTTAAGTTCACTTTTTTCCGACAGTTTGAAGTAATATCATCGTAATATCATCAGTTTACACAGAACTTAAACTTATTATACACTTAAACCTTTCTGACGCATTCCCGTCACTTTTGTTAAAAAGTATATGAAAATTCATTCGGTACTTTTTGAGCTAATTATGACTAAACGGCGGGGGACGCCGCGTCTAACTGCCGGAGGCTTTGTTTAATAATATGTAGTGATAAACATACAATATATTAGTACCGAAACAAAATGTATATACATAATTTCTATACTTATAAATTTTTTATGACATTACTGGATTACTATTATTTTTTTTTAGCTTCACGCTTTATCCCGCACAAGGCAGGGTAGGCAGAGGGAACCGCAGGGACCGTGGGAACCTAGTGTTAAGATACTCCGTTGCTTAGTCCCTGCTTTCTTTGTCCCTGCTGGATATTGTACGCGTAATGGAGTACGCGTACTGGATTATTTATGTTAAATATTTAAAATTTATATACATAAAATTATTCCTTATCGATTCTTCCTTCGGATTACAACTTCTAATCCCATACAAAGCATATTAGCTACAAACTATTACTAATATTTAACGATATGTATATTTTAAACTAAGATAAAATAAAAAGAGGTCAAATTCTAAAGCTTCAGAAACAGTTTCGACATGTGATGTCAGATTTATTGTTGTGAAATGGCTCTGACGTCAATCGAGTGCGCCCGATACATTTTAAACTTTCACGCAATATTGTGTTACGCACACGCTGTAGTAATGGAAATTTTGTTTGATTTTACTTTTCTTTTTTAGTAGGCTCTACCTCTTCCACTGTCATTAGCCTCTTGGCATTTGCTCTCCGAGGAGTACTCATGCTTTTCGTGACCTTCTTATTATTTATTCTCTCTAATAAATATCTCTGTTGACCTACAGGTACTTAGTGCTCAAGATACAGAAAGAAGGTCACGTAAAAGCATGAGTACTCCTCGGAGAGTGCCAAGAGGCTAATGACAGTTGAAGAGGTAGAGATATGTAGAGTCCAGCGTAATGTTATTCAAGTACGTATGTTTACAGTTTTCTCTCCGTATTTACTATTTTATAGGCGTGTGTTACATTTAATATTAAATGTATAATTGTACAAATGCCTCAAAAGTCATTAAGAATTGTAATAGCTGAGTAACTGACTTTCAATTTTCCAGTTACTTTCTCTGAAGATACAAAAAGTGAGTTTAAATATATAACGTTAGTAGTTCTTAAGTTTATTTACATATTTTTTCAGCGTCAATCTTTATAAATCATGTAGTACTTCAGTGTACAGTAGCAGGCAGAGAACTACTAACGAATTAGCGTAAAACTTGTGTAATAAACGTATTAAGTGATTATTTAAAATTAAAATGTCTTTGCCAAAAAAAAAAATAAAAAAAAAAATTGAAAATGAGTAATTATGAAGAAAAAAATTACAATTTTCCTCTTGATAACTAGAATGCTTACAATAAAAATAAATTGTAACAACGTATGAAAATTTAACGTAGGTCGATAAAAACGTATGACTTGATTGGCTAAAGCCCTTGGACTGGATTCAAAATTAGTAAAAGTTTACAGGTGACAGATGAGATGAATGACAAAGGTAGGCAAAGGTGGCATAGCAGATGGGTGCCGATCAGTGTTTTGTTATTTTTTTTTTGTTTTTTTAGCTTCACGCTTTATCCCGCACAAAGCAGGGTAGGCAGAGGGAACAGCAGGGACCGTGAGAACCTAGTGTTAAGACACTCTATTGCTAAGCCCCTGCTTTCTCTGTCCCCACTTTCCGCCGTTTTCGAGGCATTGCGTGTTGAGTGGCGAAACTCAACGCCGCGCTTTGCTTAGTTTGCCAGAGCGAAGAAAACGGAAATAGAAAAATCCATCTTCTGCGACTGGGGATCGAACCCAGTAACCGTCGCGTTACAGGCAGACGTTGCGCCTCTGCGCCACGACGGTCCTTATTTTTCATTTAATTTATACTAGCTATTATAAAAATACAGCGAAACTTTTCGAATTCGTGACAATGCTGACAATTTTAAACTATCGAGCCCTTACAATCATTCTTATATATCTTGCTGTACTTCCTGTTACACTTCTAAGAAACACCTGAAATTAATTGGCAATTCTTAAACGGTGTAAGTAATTTTTCAATTTATTTATAACCTTGTGAAAGATCTAGACATAATGATTTACTACTAGGAATATGACTACGCATTGTTTTTTCGTAACAGTGTGGAAAATTATTATAAATAATCAATAAAATCTACTTCCTATTTAAATTGTTGAACTTAATTATGTATTTAACGAAAATTTCAAATTTAAATGAATTAAGTCACAATTATGGGGATGTAGAGAAGCTCCGTTATACACACACATATATATATATATATATATATATATATATATATATATATATATATATATATATATATATATATATATATATATATATATATATATATATATATATATATATATATATATATATATATATATATATATATATATATATATATATATATATATATATATATATATATATATATATATATATATATATATATATATATATATATATATATATATATATATATATATGTAGCATGATATATGTAGCAAAACCTAAAACGCTAAAAACATAGTATTTGTTATATCTTGAACTGAAGTGAGACTTTAAATATCTTTTCTTCAAAATCACCACGTATAGTACGAATGTTAATACTGAAATAGTATAATACAACAATTCAGTTAAATACGTTTTGCTAATTATTATTTGTTAAAATTCTCCTTAAGTTATTTTTACTTTGTAGAATTTAAGCAGTGGGTAAAAGCTTGTCGACGTGCAAAGCTAAAACAAATTAATGTAAGAAGTTTTTTAAGTCATAAAAAATTGAAGATAATATTTTAATTATTTACAATAAGTAAATTGACGACATACGTACATATTACCTACGACTACTCCTTCGTGGAAATCGTTTCAAAATAATTTTCTTTATAGGTTCACGCTTTATCATAGAATCGCAAGAATCATAGGAACCGAGTGTTAAGATATTCTGTTCTCTGCGTTCTGTCTTTTTCAAGGCATTATGTGTTGAATGGCGGATCTCAGCGCTACGCTCTGGCAACATGGCAGAAGAAGAAATTCCATTTTCATAAAATATGACTTCACCGAGTGAGAATTAAAACCAAAAATCTACGCGTTTACAAGAAGACGGTACGCCTCTGCGCCAAGACGATTCCTCTTGAAATTATACATTTCACAGAAAAATTAAACGGATTTGACAAAGCCTTGTCCCGATTGATTATCAAAGAACGGGTGATATGTCAGCCGCTGCTCATATACTATGTAACGTATACAGAGTGTTCTCGATATGTTCAAAATTGAAGTCAAAATAGAATTGTATTTGCTTCTAACTGTTATTTTAGTTCCTATAAGCACTGTACCACTGATGTCTTTATGATAGATAGAGTAATATTAGTAACACCTACATAATGTATTACTTAGCGTAAGAATAAAAGGCTTTTAGATACTCGGGTTAATGTCCATAAAAATACTTTATGAAACTTAAAAAGGACGTAAAAAATACGGATTACAAGTGAATTTACATATATTGCATATAACGACAGCATATTAAAGGAATCTCTTAATAATATTTTATAAGGGGGATGGTGATACACACTTGAAGATAAATTCTTAAATTTATATATAAAGTTATAATTACATTTACTCACGCAACATACAATGCCTCAAAAAGGCGGAAAGCAGGACCGGAGGAAGCAGCGACTAAACAACGAAGTTTCAAAACTCTGGGTTCTTAAGGTTCCTGCAGTTTCCTCTGCCTACCCTGTCATAACTTAAATAAAATATTTCTAAAATATTTACATATTTAAATTTATATGGACAAAGAAAGTTTACGTAAATCTCCTTAGCATCTGCCTTATTAGCATACTGGCTGAGTGTCCCAAACGAAAAGCATACTTGAATATTTTTTATGACACATATTTTCTATCTACAGGTTCAATATAAAGATTATTCATTATTCATTATTTGTGTATAGTTTTATTCTATATCTAAATTATATAGGATAAGCGGAGAGATCTTAGTGTCAATATACTATGTTCTCCGTTATCCAATCCGGGATACGTACCGCCTTACTTGACGGGACGAAGGACTCGACTATGCCATGGCGAGAAAAAGTGAAACGTTTTGATGTACTTCCAATCAAAAAAAAACTGATACTCTAAAGTCATATATTGTTTAGCAATTAATGTTAATAATCCTTTTAATTTTTTTTTCCAGCTTCATGTTTTATCCCGCATATTGCAAGGTAGGCAGACGGAACTGCAGGTACCATTTGAACCTAGTGCTAAGACACTCCGTTGCTTAGTTCCTGCTTGCTCCGTCCCCATTTTCCGCCTTTTTCGAGGTATAGCGTGTTGAGTGGCGGAACTCAACGCCGCGCTTTGCCTAGTTGCCAGAGCGAAGAAAATGGAAATAGAGAAAATCCATCTTCCCCGAGTGGGAATCAAACCATCAAACCGTCGCGTTTATAGGAAGACGCTTTACGCCTCTGCGCCACGACGGTCCTCAATTAATTATACACGAAAAACGAACAAGTAAACCAAAAAGTCTGTAACAAAACGATTTTATAGTAACAAAAGAAATAGTTAATTTCCATAAACGGCCATAAAACCTACGACCTTATTAAAAGTCAAATCTAGAACTTCTACGCAACCATTTACTAATTACAATTTTCTTATAACAATATAACATTTAATTCCCATAAGCTTACCTTCATGCATTTGAAATGCACTGGTAAGTTCAGAATTAGCTCGAACTAAACTCAAAACAGTAAACATGTATTGACGTCATACTTTATGCAGTGAACAATGATTCATGATCGATTTGAGAGGTGTGTCTGTTGATGCTTATATTTACTTATATAAGCTTTTTTCTTTTTAGTCAAATCATTATATATATATATATATATATATATATATATATATATATATATATATATATATATATATATATATATATATATATATATATATATATATATATATATATATATATATATATATATATATATATATATATATATATATATATATATATATATATATATATATATATATATATATATATATATATATATATATATATTTGTTATGTATTTAAGTCCGTATTAAGTCTTGGATACATTTTCAAGCAATATCATGTGTGTATGTGTGTATTGACTTTATAACTACGTCACGGATTTTTCCTGTATATACCAGGTTAGACAGTCGGAAACTAGTGTTAAGATACTCTGTTTCCTTACTAATAATTAATTTATACTGAATGCCGCTGGCTCTCAACGGCCTCAAGTAGTTAATGTTTTCACTACTTTCGTTTATCCTGCACATGGCAGAGTAAGCAGAGGGAACCGCAGGAACCATAGGAACCTAGTGTTAAGACACTACGTTTCCTGTTTTTCACCTTTGTCGATGCCTTGTGTTTTGAGTGGCGGAACTCATCGCCATTCTTTGCCTAGTTGCCAGAGCGAAGAAAATGGAAATATCCATAGTCCCCGGATGAGAGTTGAATCGATTAGTCAGCGCGATTACAGACAGACACTTCACCGCTGCGCCACGACAATCCTCTTTCATAATTACATATCTATCATACCAGGCTATAAGCTATCATATATGGAGTCAGTTAAGTGCACTTAAAAATACACTTGAGTCTCAATCTTAATATAAACATTATCCAAATAGGAATTGAACCCAGAACTACGACTGTTAAACATGATTGCGAAGTACAAGATGGCATCAAGTTAGATTAAAATTCAATATTACAATTCAATTATTCTCATCGTGTCATATACCAGGGTCTCATGCATTTTGGTCACGCGCCAGCGCCTGCATTGCGGTTTCAAAAACAATTATTGTATTTTGTTCTTTTTTCATGGAAGGGCTTTTTTCGGCCGTGTCTATTTTCTTTATTTATATAGCTTTAGAAGTAGAGAAGAGTTATTGTTGATTTCTTCAACTGTTACAAGTTACATCGCAACCGGGCAGAAAGCGGAGAGCGGAGAACTCTCTCTTTCTCTATTACTATCTCTATATTTGTCTCTATCTGTTAAAATAAAATTATGGCACGAAGCTCAAAAAAATAAAATATCTTCATATTTGATATCTCTCCGCCCACTAAGTTCACAAAGAATTCTGATAAAAAAATTGTTGTCAAAAACTAGAAATTGACATTTTCTATTAAATTTTTCAATAAAAACATAAGCAAGCACCTTGTTTACTTTCTTCGTACGTTAGTTGAAATCTGTTAAACAGTGTTCCTGTACAAGAGGAAACGGATATTAGGTCGCTAATATTAGTTCTGAGTCGAGCTAAGGAAACATGATTTCAAATTGAAAACATTGTACTGTTATTGTTATTCTATAACTAGGTTATGCCAGTGACTTTGTTCACACTTACGATTTTTGCATATAGCACGTAATCTCTTTTTTTTTTTTAGCTTCACGCTTTATCCCGCACATGGCAGGGTAGGCAGAGGGAACTGCAGGGACCGTGGAAACCTAGTGATAAGACACTCCGTTGCTTAGCCCCTGCTTTCTCCATCCCCGCTTTCCGCCTTTTTTCGAGGCATTGCGTGTTGAGTGGCGGAACTCAACGCCGCGCTTTGCCTAGTTTGCCAGAGCGAAGAAAATGGAAATAGAAAAATCCATCTTCTCCGACTGGGGATCGAACCCAGAAACCGTCGCGTTACAGGCACACGTTTCGCCTCTGCGCCACGACGGTTCTCAACGTAATCTCTTGGGGATTAATAAATCAGATTTTCTAGATCTTGGTTACAAAAGTCACATTGTATCGTATTCTACGGAATGTAGTCAGTCTTATATAACTTTTTAAAGTGATCACATTAGGTTTAGGTAAACCTGGTTGAGTTTCTCTTCTCACCAGGCCGCGCTCGGAATTCTCGTAACTTCAGTTGTAAGTCGTCGAGTGTGTATCAATTCAATATTTATTATCGAATTGGGCTCCTCTGACACTCCTCCGTTCGCTCTATCTGACGTACACATGTGATCATCTTATTGATTCTAAGTGGAAAAGTTGTAAATAAATAAATAAATCTGTAACGTTCTTCCTTTCAAATCTTCATAAGCAATTTATACTCTATGTTCTCTCGATGAAATCCGCCCGAAAACCTTTACATTTAACTGTTTTATTATATATTTTTGTTATAGATATATGATGATTTTTAGGCTTATAAAATAATTTTTGATTAAACTGGAATAATGTTGTGGGTAATTACGACTTCTCAATAATGAATCAATAATCTTTATATATAAGGGTGAAAATGCACATCATAACTGCTTTTACAGTCTACGTCCAGATATAATATAAAACAAGTATAACAGATATCATAAAAATATTTATCGCAATTTCAAACATAAACTGATTTTAGTGTAATTTTGTACTGCAATATCAAATTACTTTTGACGCTAGTGTATTAAATTTCATACTTTAATACAGTTTATTTTAACTTTATTAAATGTTATAAAATGTTCATTGATAACATCATTTTTTTTTTAGCTTCACGCTTTATCCCGCACATGGCAGGGTAGGCAGAGGGAACTGCAGGGACCGTGGGAACCTAGTGTTAAGACACTCCGTTGCTTAGTCCCTGCTTTTTAAACATTTTGTATCATAAATGGATATCTAAATACAAATACATTATTTTTGTATTTTATTCTCTATTTTCCTTCTAAATTAGAGATTGCGCGTACTATGCCATAATTGTTTCTAGGGAAAATTAAAACAATTAACACTACCGACATATCGCCTTCACAGCCAAACTCTGGCCTCAAAAAATTGATCTGTACTCAAAAGTATAAAAATTACAAAAGCCAAATATATAAAAAAACACGTATATGACATATTATGATACTGTAATGCTATTTGAGCAGAAAAATCTTTAAATATGAAGTCGAGAGAGAGACTCGCAATTACTGTTGAATTTTCAAGGCTTAAGAGGGAACCGCTTACGTGAAGCATTACGTTAGATGATACGTTTCAAACAATTTCTGAATTAGGCTTGTATGGCACATGATGTGGGTAATATTATAAATGCACACTCTCAAATAAAGCTAAAAATTTTGAGGTTTTGTACTCATAGTAAAAAAAAGAGAGTGTTAGCACTAAATTCTCTCTGTAGACTATAGCCGTAATACTGTAGAAAAAGTTTCTTAAATAATTATTAAAGCGAATGAAGCGCTATTGAGCTTGAAAAAAACCTAAATGCTTTATAAAGTGGTTATTTACCACTGTTCAAAATGTCACGAACATTGGGACTCCCTCAATCCCTTTTTAGTTAAAACTTATAGAATTTTCATATTTAGAGTAAAATATTTCACTAAATAACAAAAAATATGAAAAAAAAATATAAAAAAAATGTTTAAAGAAGTTTTTAATATAATATAATATAATATACTGTAATGAGTTAGTAAAATATAATATGTTTTACTAACTCACTTTATTTAATAACAAGTCAAATATAAATTTGACTTAATTATGTATATTTCCGTTTAAACTTTACATTTAATTAAATATAGATTGTGTTTTGACTTTAAAGAAGACAAAAATAAATAGTATAAATATAGTTATCATTGAAATTATACTGTCATTTAGTCATAGAACATTCATCGCTTAGCATGATAGCGTCTGTTCAATATCAAACAAAGCCACTTCTGATCCACAGATAGCTGTGAGCTTCCGCCACGCCCTATTTCCTCGGTCGGAGGTTCCATACGATTCAATATAAGTCCCACGCTTCAAAGACAATACGCTTTTCCATTTTACGTTTATATAATTTGTAATTATTATTTTTTATTTGTATAGAAATTTCGATTCTTTTTAATATTTATGATAAAAATATTAATTTGTTTATTTATTTTTTTATTACAAATGGTTAAAAGAACGTAACATAATATGTAGGTCTTGATTTTTAGATATATTAATGTACATTGATAGCGCTATCACGGAAAACGATTTCCTACAGGGAACCGAAAAACTGAAGAATTCAATGTACAAGAGTGAAGAGATGTGCAAGAATATATATTTATAAAGAATAAATATACTCAGTACATACATACACATATACAAGAATTGCTATACTGTACGTATATAGATTTAAGTTAAGATAGTACGCACCGTTTGAGACGTTAGACGACGTAAATATCACAACCGTCTGGACCGGTCCCCTTCTAGGGGCAGCACATGCCTTAGTTTTACTACTTTAACAGTAACAGATTTAACATAGCATATTGTTTAATTTATTATTATTAGATATATGACCTTTAGTTTGTGGATATAGTTAATAATATATAGAAAGAATTGCAATTTACGTAAGCAAAAAATATATAATAGTATAAATTGTTAAATTTGAGGCCATTAAGTTTTAACGGCGGAACTCAACGCCGCGCTTTGTCTTACGACGATAGGGAAATGAATAACTCCTTCCTCTCAGCTCGAAATGAACCCATACTCATCGTACTTACGTTGTTCTGTTATAGAATTATAGATTTTAAGTCTTTTATAATGTATCCATACATAAACATAAAGGTCCTTAAAATAAAATTTGAATATAAATTGATATTAGATAAAATATTTTGATAAACAACTTCTACAATACATTTTGTACGACAATACCCTTATCTTAGGAAGTTTCGTCTTTTGGACAACGGCACTTGTTGAATTGATATCGAGCAGCAGGTGCTTTCCATTGACCCTATTTAAAAACTTTATCAGATTTTTTGCCTCGGGCAATACTGATTTAAATATATCTAAACGGAATTTTCGAAGTAAAATATTAAATAACCCTTTATTTTTCAGCTTTTAGTCGGTTCCTAGTGTTTGATTCTTTGCCCCCACTCTTTCGCTTTCCAGTGTGTCTCTCACAGGCGTGTATTTTTTGGTCTTTGATGACTTGTTTGGTCGATGATGACTTCACGACTTGTTCAGTTTATTGCAATGGCGAGCAACCTCGAAATCTTTTGCTTTTTTCCTTCAATATTTCCAACCACGATTAGCTTTTCCAAGCTGTCATCACTTCTTCGCAGCAGTTTCTGCTTCTTCCGGCTAATGCTTTCCAAATTGAAATTGAACAACACTTTTAAATCGTCAATTGACATTGAAATGTCAGTGGTGTCAGTCCTACAGGAATCTAGCACCACGTTTTTATCCGGCCCCAAAAGATAAGCAGAGACTATAATGTCAAAATATTGTATTTCATGTGACGAAACTTATTGTTCTTTTTACGAGAGATACATATGATGACTGAAATGACTAAGATCTCTATTGGGCATCGAACCTATCATCACCTAACATCGTGTTCCAATTAGCTTATTTTAATTAGGAGCGACGACTCCATGCCACGATTGTCTTAACATGTACATGTTTTATTAAAACAAAGATATGACGAACTAAGTTAATAGCATCTTTGACTTTACGATGATTTTGATGATATTTTTATTATCACTATAATAAAGATGATTAACATTAATAAGAACTAACTACCATATTAACAAACATATTACATGTAAAAGAAATGTTATTTAAGCTTTTCTTGGAAATAAAAGCTTATTATTGTTGTTAATAGTACTGACTGTAGATTATCTTAGTCTATTGTATAGTTTGAAAGCTTCACGCTTCATCCCGCATATGGCAGGGTAGGCAGAGGAAACTACAGGAACCATAGGAGTCTAGTGTTAAAACTCTCCGTTTCCTGCTTTCTGCCCTTTTTCGAAGCATTGCGTGTTAATTGGCGGAACTCAACGCCGAGCTTTGCTTAGTTACAGGACCGAAGAAAATGAAAATGGAAAAATCCAGTCTATTGTATAGGATTTTATATATAACCTTGATCTATTGTGTAGTGCTTTATATTGTGTTTAATATTTATTTGTATTATTGTTACTAAAACTGTGTGTATTTTCAAATATTATTGCAACAACGTGAAACTTAAACCTCGCTTGCATTTCTATTTACGTAAAAGCGATTTTGCGGCTGCTTCAACTAAATCTTTGAAATAGCCTAATAATTTAATTGATGTTGCCAAATTTATGTCAATGTCAATTTCAACCGATTTTAAGGAACGCCTTACAGTGAAATGTGACTAAAATTTTATGTGGACGTAGCACCCGCCAATGTTATTGTGTGACTAAAGTTTTTTATACAAGAACGACAGTAATAGCTGTACTGGCCAATTATTACATATTAAGATTTATAACAATAGATGTTATAAAGAAAAAAGTTGTATAGAGAAGATAATAAAGGTACCTTTTATTTCTAACGATATAGATCCATGTGTAACTCCACTATGCAGTGACCCTAATTTATTGTATAATTAAATTTTATTTATAACGCAAAAAATTAAATGTATAAACTTATGTAATTCGCTTATCAGACATAGCTTTAGTTCTAAGTAATGTTAAATATATAAAAATGTATAGATAATAGTTCATTATGATAAATATTAATTCTATATATTTTGTATTAATATTTATATAATCAATATTTGTGATAAGAACATATAGTATAAGTTAAAAAAGGTTACGGGCCAAGTGTCTGTACACAAAAAAGAAAAACGATTTAGATTATTTTAATAAACGTCATTAAAAGGCACCCCGTGAGTATTTGAATCCATGACTGGCGTTATACAATTCCTAATTGTGATACGCTACCAAAGAGGACAGATCTTGTATTTTTAAGGAAATTTATAGCAATCGCTTAAATGTGTCACTGACAAGGGCTAGGGTAAACGAGGCGATATGATAAATGTACTAACTTAATAACGAAAGATCCTGGTTTATGTCAAGTTAATATTGATTTATATTTTTAGGACATGTACCCTATTTTTATCTTCTTCTATTTTTCTATATATTAATGTAGGTAGATTCTTTATCTAGGTAGTAAAAGGGCAAAGAGCGTTTTGAGACAATTTGTTCTTACGTACAACTTTTTCATACGTAATATGTTAACTGGTGGAATTAAACGCCGCGGTTTGTTTTACTTAAGCAAAGAAAGGAATAATTAACTCCCTCAAATGAGAATCGAACCGACAATATCATGTTTCGCTGTGAAATTTCCATAATCGTGTAATTGAAGAGGGGAAAGCTGTAAGCTGTATACTAAGAAAAATACTCAAAGAAAACATGTGACAAATTTAAACAGCAGGATTTGAACCTGCGTCTCTTGGAAACCGACCAATAAGCCATACGTTTTTCACCAAATTCTATACTGAATTGTTAGCATCTCTATAATATTTCATACAACGTACATTTTTATGTCCTTAACTTAAAAAATGTTTTAAAGTCTAGCAAGTATAAAACGTCCTTCATTCAAGTTGAAGTATAATTGTTTTATTTAATGTGATATATACGAGAGTCGTTTTATTTAAACTTAAAAAATATAAGCTGCAGCCATAAATAAGATTTCATATATTAAAAAAAATTAATATAGAAATACTTTGGAAGTATGAATGATATTAATATAGTTTACGTTAAAAATAAACGCTTCATGTGGCAAATATCAGTATAGGCATAGATCACTGCACTTCTCACTTTCCTATACCCTAGTCAAAAGAGAAATTGAATTGATAACATTATTATTTTTTTTTAAATTTCAACCAGCGTTAACAATGACAAGCCAACGACAAACGACAAGTTCCAAAAAATAGTCATTTGTATTTATATTTTTGAAATATATTATATATTAGCACTGTATAGTATTTTTATGTTTTTATTTTTTTATAGCTTCACGCTTTTATTCCGCACATGGCAGGGTAGATAGAGGGAACTGCTGGAACCATATGAACCTAGTATAAAGACACTCCGTTGCTTAGTTCCTGCTTTCTCTGTCCCCGCTTTTCGCCTTTTTTGGAGGCATTGCGTGTTGAGTGGCGGAACTCAACGCCGCGCTTTGTCTAGTTGCCAGAGCGAAAAAAATGGAAATAGAAAAAGCCATCTACTCATATTGGGAATCGAACCCACAAACCGTCGCGTTACAGGCAGACGTTGCACTTTTGCGCCACGACGGTCCCTTTGTTCTTATATTACGAGTATATCTATTTTTGTCTAAACTTTTATCTACATAACCTCTATTCGTTTTAATTTACAAGCTCAATGTTATCATATTTATATAATTGTATATTATAGCTGTTGATTTACCATTAAACTAAATATCTAATGGTAATTACCACGCTCTCACAGAATACCGCCGTAAAAAAGCAGCATGCTGTCTTTCGTCTGATGAGATGGGAATTGTTCTGGGTTTAATTGGCAACGCATCCACATCCTCTAAGGTTGTCGTCGTCTATGGGCGAAGGTGTCCACTTAACATCAGGTGGACCTTATACTCTTTTACCATCGTATAATATGAAAAGTAAATAATTAAATATTTTTTTTATATATGATGTATATAAAAAATAATCAATCCATTGATTGAGGACCGTTGTGGCGCAGAGGCGTAAGCGTCTGCTTATAAACGCGACGATTTCTGGGTTCGATTCCCACTCGAGGAAGATAGGATTTTTCTATTTCCGTTTTCTTCGCTCTGGCAACTAGGCAAAGCGCGGCGTTGAGTTCCGCCACTCAACACGCAATGCAAACGCAATCGAAAAAGGCGGAAAGCGGGGACGGAAAAAGCAGGGACTAAAGCAACGAAGTATCTTAACACTAGGTTCGTATGGTTCTTGCAGTTCCCTCTGTCTACCCTGCCATGTGCGGGATAGAGCGTGAAGCTACAAAAAAAATCAATCCATTTATAGGCAGTAAGAGGGTAGTTAAGAATTTATTTACAGTGAAACTTTTACGTTACCTAACATTTTATTGTTAAATGTAAACAGTGTAGTCCGTTGAGAACGATTTGCCAAAATTATTACAATTGGATCGCGCCCAAAGCTTTAAATGTATGGACCTGAGCTTTACTGAAATATATAGGTTAATAATAAAAATAAGTCAGGAATTTATAAAAACCACCGAAAAGAAGCTTTTTAAGTAGGTATTGTTTATTATTTCACTATAATCTTCATAATATCTTTATTATAAAGAAAAAGCTTAGAATTTTTATAAATATATAGTATTATTTTTTTTTATTTTATTTTTTTTAACATATACTTATGTTGGGCTGACGGTCTGACGATCGTGGGTTCAATTCCCACTTAGGACAAGTTAGTGGCGTTGTTTTCGCCACTCAATGTGCAGTGAATAAAAAAATGTAGTGGCTAAAAGCGTAAAAGCAGTGTCATATCACTAAGTTTAAGTAATGAGAGCCATATTGTAAAATGTTTAAATTACTTATAGATAATAAACACGTACCTATTTGTTATATAATTATTTTCAGAGTTAATATTAAAAAATAATAGTATATTAAAAAATAATGAAATTTTAGGCTAATATCAAAGAATATTTTTGGGATATCTAAAACAATTTTCCTTTCGTAATACATCTAAAGCCTATACAACTAAGCTACAATTAGCTACACAAATCGTCAAGACTGCTTTATAACGTGCTATAGCTGGCTGGCTGTATTTTAGTAAGAGAAATATAGGATAATTAAATGTGAAATTTAGTAATTAACACTGACCGTTGTGGTACAGAGGCGTAGCGTCATTCTGTAAGCGCGATTTGTGGGTTCGATTACCACTCGGGGAAGATGAATTTTTTGGTAACTAGGCAAAGCGCGGTGTTGTGTATCACCATTGAACTTGCAATACCTCGAAAAAAGGTGAAAAGCGAGGAACGCAGTGTCTTAACACTAGCTTTCCGCGGTTCCCTCTGCCTACCCTGCTATGTGCGGCGTAAAGCGTGAAGACATTAAACGTCACCAAGCCTGTAGTAGGTAAAGATTAAAAATAAAAGGGGATGTTTTAATATTTGTCATGGAGTAATTATATGGAAGAAATATGAAAATGTTTTATAATATAAAAAATAATTTAGAAAATATACGCTATACACAATGAATATATATATATATATATATATATATATATATATATATATATATATATATATATATATATATATATATATATATATATATATATATATATATATATATATATATATATATATATATATATATATATATATATATATATATATATATATAATTACGTACTTAATTAACATTCCAGGACAAAATCGTATATCAGATTAGGTTTCCTGTCCATCCGTCACAATTACCGCTTTTCGTTAATAAGAGGCTTATCTCGTGCTAACAAAATGAAGACTTACTTTGATCCTCTCATCCCTTTGGTCAATATTTTCACTTTATATGGTATTGTACGCACTTTATTTTATAATATGTTACATATGTTAATTTGTGTTAAAGATAAATTAAATATATCTAGAAAAAGCTGAGTGTCCGGTTCTAAATATATCGATTGAAGATTCGATTCTAATCGGAATCGAAGAAATAAATTGTATTTATTATTGCTCTAGTAAGAAGAAATTGTTAAACTCCGCCAATCAACACACATAGTCTAAGATTAAAAAACGGAGTGTCTTCACTCTACACCTCTAAATCGAATATAAATCGAGCTAGCTGTCAGCTGTCAAGTAAGCTTTTATATGTAAATGACATTAGGCGGCGGATTTGTACTAATTCAATTTGTATGAAACTTTCCCAGTGAACCGAGAACTGCCAAGTTAATGTATGCTAAAGAAAACAGAAGGATGTGACTATTTGCATTTTAATAATGAAAATAGTTAATTTAAAATGAAGCTCAGACATCATTTACATGTACAATTAATTTTTTTTTAGAGGACCGTCGTGGCGCAGAGGCGTAAGTATCTGCCTGTAAACGCGACTTTTTGAGGGTTCGATTCCCACTCGAAGAAGATGGATTTTTCTATTTCCATTTTCTTCCCTCTGGAAACTAGACAAAGTGCGGCGTTGAGTTCTGCCACTCAACACGTAATGCCTCGAGTAAGGCGGAAAGCGGGGACGGAGAAAACAGGAACTAAGCAACGGAGTGTCTTAACACTAGGTTCCTGCAGTTCCCTCTGCCTACCCTGCAATATGAGGGATGAAAGCGTGAAGTTATAAAAAAAAAATTTTTTTACTTAACATTATGTTTATGTACTTATTGCCATAAAAATAGTGATTTTTTATATAAATCTCACTACGTCGGCTGAGTTTAGATTAATTACAGAGAACGCTGTGGTTTAGCGATAAATCACTTACTTATGTTACTTAAGTGAAACTAAAGAAGTAAGCAACTTGGGTAGTTATACTTACTTAATTACTCAATTTATCAATATTGCTATTTTTAAATATTGCACATTAAATGCCAAAATTTTGATGTTTTTATTCTATAAATATACTAGGTATTCAGCCCATCCGGCCTGTTAATTGAGCGAGCGCGGAAGCGGTACAATAAAGACACTTTTTGAAGCGAAGCTCTTATATGTTCACTTCGCCGTTTTTTGTAGCCTGTCCCCTCCGAGGCCGTTTGACAGAACTCGATGAAACTTTGCATGGAAATTAGGTCCAAGTGGTAGCTATATCGCATTTCATGAAATGATGTCCTTGAGGGATGAGGGGTGATAATTGTACCATAGAGTTATGCTGGGGAATTGAAATCTCTGTTTATGGCGCGCGCTAGCAAATTTCAATGGGTTTCTCAATAAATTAAGTTCACAATGTGTTTGGCCATAGAGAAATTGCACGCGCAAGCTAATCCAATGCATTTTCAATGAAAATCGGATTTTGTTGGTTTTTTCTCAATTATTCCTCAAGGACATGTCCGATCACAGTTTTTTATATATGTTGGCACTCCTCATGACCACAGTGATCGTTTAAAACAAATCCGATCAAAATCGGTTCAGTGGTCTAGGAGGAGTTAGCGAACAAAGAATGCATAGACCCCCACTAACAGAGAGCTTCGCTCATCGCTGCGCTCCTCACTCGCTCAATTAATATATTTTAAAAATCAATGAGTCTTTTAACTTATTAAGGATAAATTTGTCCAAAATAAAGCATAGTAAGTCTGTTTATATATATATATATATATATATATATATATATATATATATATATATATATATATATATATATATATATATATATATATATATATATATATATATATATATATATATATATATATATATATATATATATTGAATTTCACGTTTCGATTGATCAACGCTGCTCTGCAATAACGTAATAGAGGAAGTTTGAAAAGAAACGTGAAACAAGCTTTTGTGAAAAACGACAAACACAGAATAATGTATCAAGTGAACTTACGTTAGAGACGCACTGAGCTTTTATTGAGCTTTAAATAAATGTTGTGTAGTGTTAAAATAATTATCATTTAAAATTAAATAAAATATACAGCGTCGCCTAGACTCCATGGGAACGCCGAAGCTTTTTTAAAAGTATTAATTATTAATTTAAAATTAGCTTTTTTTAATTATTATTGACTATAGACATATTTTTGTACAAGATGTATATCATTTATGTTATAGATATAGAAAACATATAATAATTTGAAAGCATCGTGATTTTTACTCTCGCCTAAATGAAACTGCTAACTATGTTTCATCAAGCTGCGCCGTTTTTTTATATGCTTTTTACAACTTAATACGTTGTTAGCAGGTCTTTCTTTTTTTTTATAGCTTCACGCTTTATCCCGCATATTGCAGGGTAGGCAGAGGGAACTGCAGGAACCGTATGAACCTAGTGTTAAGACACTCCGTTGCTTAGTTCCCACTTTCTCCGTCCCCACTTTTTCGAGGCATTACGTGTTGAGAACTCAACGCCGCGCTTTTGCCTAGTTTCCAGAGCGGAGAAAACGGAAATAGAAAAATCCATCTTCATCGTATGTGAATTGAACTTTCAAACCGTCGCGTTTACAGGCAGACGTTTACGTCACTGCGCCACAACGGTCCTCATTAGCATCTCTGAAGGGAGAATTTTGAAAAATTCGACTGCCCTGTCTATTCTAGGAATATAAGGTTTAAATAGCTCTCGGATATTATTGCAAAGAACAATCATTTAACACTAGATAATGCCATTTTAATGCTAGTTACCAGAGTGAAGAAAATGAAAATGAATTCTCCGATCTGATTCTTCCCGAGTGGGAATCGAACCTACAAACCGTCGTGTTTACAGGCACTACGTCTCTGAGCCACGACTTCCCTCAACTTATTCAACATATACCTACTAGTTAGAATAAAAAAAGTATTAGAATGAAAAACAAAAAAATAGTTTTATATTGTATTTCTAACTAAAAATCAAATTTTGGATACATACTAAAACAAAAAAATTCATACTATTTCCCTTATAATAAGAAAATGGAAAACTAGTGTTAAAATTCTCTGTTCTCCACAATTTTCGAGATATTTTACTGCTATCATTCACCCAAATGTGTCGTACCTACAACGACTACATTTAAAGCAACAAAGCCACAAATAAAATATAATTATTATAATATGTAAACAGCAATAAATTGTTAAAATTTATTTGGTAAAAAGACGTGTGTTTACACAAGTCGTTCAAAAATATCCTTCACTTTTAGCGGCGCGTGCGCACGCGTTACATTTATCAATAGTGTAGGGTGACAATGAAACAAGAAATTAATGTATTTAAGTTGCAAAATAAATACTATAATATACTTATTCTAGAAACACATTCAATATAAAATATATTAGCTCTTTGACTATCCCGTATATGTATCTATATATTTCCCTTATATTAATATTGAAGCAAGCATATATACACTCAGTACGAAAAACTCACTATAAGCATGATATGCACAATCATAATCACATATCTTATTATCTTCATTTCATATATATATATATATATATATATATATATATATATATATATATATATATATATATATATATATATATATATATATATATATATATATATATATATATATATATATATATATATATATATATATATATATATATATATATATATATATATATATATATATATATATATATATATATATATATATATATATATATATATATATATATATATATATATATATATATATATATATATATATTATTTAATTCTCACTCGAAGGAACTTCATTTTTTTGCCAGACAACAAACAATATCTCGTAATTGATTAGTGGCTGGCAATTTTAAACAACTTTATTCTTCAACATAAGGGTGTAAAAAGTGTTATACGATTTTGCTCACACTAATTGAAAACTGTATTATAATTTGATCCCCTGTGAACTAACGTACGATACATAAGCTTTTTTAAACTTATTTTTAATGTGATTTTAAAGTTGTGAAATTGATGGAAAACTTATAAAGCTTTTTAATTAAAACATAATTAATGTGTACATTTTATATGAAAACTAAATTTCTTTATAAAATCATCCTTCTCCATACAAACGAGCGTAAACTACGAAAAACGTTCTAACTAATTCAAAATGTTAATTATAACTTCCTGAAAATGTTATATGTCAGTTATGACATAAATTTTACAATTTTTGTTTTGCTTCATGAATTTTTGTATTACATATATGTATGAATGTCTGTACGTATGTACATATGTATGTATGTATATTGATAGTCTTTGAAATGCTGTTTCGTACCGTGCGATATGACATCATAAATATTAATAAGAGACAAGCTACAAATGCCGTTCTTTGTGTCAGGTAGAACGCAAATATCGTGTTCAGAAAAGAAAGCCATTTGTTCTTTGTATGACTGCTTATCACCTTATACATTTGATAAGTATGTAAAAACGAAGGTAGTAGGTTCTATTTTGTTGGGATATTTATTTATTTACTGTGTCGTTCAAGTAAGAGGGTGTGGCGTTGAGTTACGCCACTTAACTTGTCATGTCATATTTAGTAAGCAATCATTTGTGTCATTGTCTTATAAATAATAAAATATAATTACAGGTCATAAGAAAGGATTTTTCAATTTTGCAAATAATTACCTTTTTTGTATCAATTTGTGTGGTATATACGTTAGAAATGCTTTTTTCAATTTTTTTATGTACCTATTAATTTTGACTTCATGCATATCTCATAATTTTTTGATTACACGATCAATTTATTTTATGATAATTGAATATTTCTTATAAAAATATGACTGATTTTAAGATAAATCTTTAAAGTCTTGACATATAGAGAAAACGACAGACGGACAGTAAAGTGATCGTATTATTAAATTATTTTATTGAATATTTTTTAATACGAAATAATCACGTTCAGTAAGAAATAAGGTAAAGCTATATATATATATATATATATATATATATATATATATATATATATATATATATATATATATATATATATATATATATATATATATATATATATATATATATATATATATATATATATATATATATATATATATATATATATATATATATATATATATATATATATATATATATATATATATATATATATATATATATATATATATATATATATATATATATATATATATATATGTATATATATATATATATATATATATATATATATATATATATATATATATATATATATATATATACATATATATATATATATATATATATATATATATATATATATATATATATATATATATATATATATATATATATATATATATATATATATATATATATATATATAAGTGAGCAAAATATACAATATAGTAAAGTATATATACCGATAACATATATAATCAAAAAATATATGATTATATTGAACGATATTTTATGAATATTATTAAATATCCTTGTCAATTCAACATGTGGTTACGAGAATCTATCTATAGTACTTTAGACATTTTTGAAATAGGGTCAAGAATTACGTCGGCAGTGCGGTAGCGTGCGTTCGGCTATTTTCGTCTCACGTCGGCCAACTTCGGTTATTTTCGGAGAATTTCTGCGCCGTCAGTTCGGGTTATTTTAAAATTGGATAACACTTTGCCTTTGATGTGAAACAAATGTTGTGTACGCACACGCAATGCCATTAACTTTGAGTATGAGTAGAAGAGGCATCATCTGTTGTTGCGTTAGGTTTTTTGATACAGTACATGAGCTGATTTGTACATGAAATATGTAAAGCAAAATTGTTGTAGATACTTGCTAACAGTACCAGTAGTAGATAGACAGATGTTTATTCTCGAAGTAATCCAAAAGGTGGAAAGTGGAGAACGGAGTGTCTTAACACTACGTTCCCACGGTTACCAAGGTTGGTAAATCGTAAATCTATAAAAGAAGTATATTTTTATTTTGATTTTTTAATATTTGTTCTATGAAGACGCATGAATGCATAAACTATCGAGTCACATGAAAATAAACATCAAGATTATATCGGTTAAAAGTGTTTACACAATGCTATTTCATTTCGTTTGAAACGTTATGACTTAGAGTCAGAATATTGCATTTACTAGGTTATTGTTTCAAGCTAGCGATAGTGACTTAAGAAAAATAATTTCAGTTCAAAGCAATGCCGATTTTCTTTCTTTTAAAAAATCAAACATTACACGTATTTTCTTAAATATAGTTGGACTTATATCGTGATGTACCTGATATCGTAGCGTAATTGAAAAACTTGTAATAATAATAGTTGTAAATTCACTTGCAGTTGGGGACGAGGGTGTCTTTTTAGGTTTCTTACTTGAGACGTGTGAAATCTATGGAATGAATAGGTCCTACAGAGTCTGACTAATTGGAGTACAATTTTTTTTAATCTTTTTTTGCTATCCGTATCCCTTGTTTAAGCTTAAAGAGAGTGTTCTCAGTTCTGCAGCCCGAGTTTCAGACAAATGCTTGTTAAGTTTGAAACGATGGGAATTATCAAGAATGGGAATCAAACTCATAGCTACGAGTATTGTATGTCTATAATCAGACGCTGTGTAAATACTAGTGATGTAACTTATGTCATCTTTTGAACATTCGCGAATGCGAATGCGAATACGAATATTTGCTACCGACATTCGCGAATGCGAATGCGAATATTCAGTAATTCTTGTAAATTTGGCACCAATTGTTTACGGCAAGCTAGATAGTACTCTGGATTATAGAATTAAAAATCTGAGTATTAGGTGACAAAACTTTTTTAGAAGGAAGAGAGAATTGATTTCTTTTTAGAATGCATTTAAAAAAAATTCAGGAGATATAATGAAGACTTATAATGTGTTTACGAGGTTAAGTTACTGTTTTTTGAATTAAAAAACACAGAAAGTAAACTGATTTAAATTTTGAAAACGTATTATCGTCGTCAAATTTTCTTTTCTGACATTCGCAGAATATTTGCGAATGCGAAAGCGAATGTGAATGTGTAAAAACATGTGAATATTCGCGAGTGCGAATGCGAATATTCGTTACATCGCTAGTAAATACGCCACGATAAATTTTTCCGTTTGTCCGAGCTAGTCTCTAAAGTAGAAGACAAAGAAGGACTTGTGGAATAATATACTGGTAAATTTTAATTTTCTTGTAGTATATTATTTTTCGTAGACAAAGGAAAAATAAAAAATATACGGAATAAAACAACAGTAATCGAAATAGTGAACCGTGAACCGTTTGCTAAAGGTTGAAACATAACTATATATACCAACACATATAGCGTGTCCTAAATGCTTATAACCTTTATAAAACCTTACCTTGAAATATGACCTATTAAACTAAACATGTTTAGCGTCACAACGATATAGGGTCACGCATATTCCACATTTCGCAAGGCAGGAAAAAATAATAATCCAAATATATTTTTTTAGCTTCACGCTTTATCCCGCATGGCAGGGTAGGAAGAGGGAACTGCAGGGACCGTGGGAACCTAGTGTTAAGGCGCTCCGATGCTTAGTTCCCCGCTTTCTCTGTCCCCACTTGCCCCCAATATAATTTAATGTATAAAAAATGTAAATATATATTGTTAGTAGTACTTAGAATACTAGTAGTGGTTATTTTAATTTAAATAAAAATAACAAAACAAGTAGATCATATGTTTCGAGCGTATTCGGACAGAGATTATGCGTAATTGCATTAAATAACATAAGTTACCTAAGAACAGTACTTAAGAGTTGTTTCCTTCCAATACATATAGTCGCCTGCATGCAAGAGCCCCGATTGACATAATTCGACAGTGCTTTTAAATCTAACAATACCCTCTTGGAATCGGTTAAAATTTACCTGTCTATTGTTTTGAGAATATTAATGTAATAAAAACTTTTGGACTACTAAACGTAAAAACACTTTACTTTTGGACTCTATAAGACTTTTCAGAAAACTTTTCTTATTGCCTAGTCATGTAGTAATAGAGTAGTTTCCTATGATTTCGTATTTATTTATAGAGAACTTTAAGGAGAACTTTGCAGTATAAAATCTGTTCTATAATCAAAAGGTTTTCACTTACGCCATTTATTATTATTTTTTTTAGAGCTTCACACTTTATCCCGCATATTGCAGGGTAGGCAGAGGTGAATTGATAACATTATTATTTTTTTTTAAATTTCAACCAGCCTTAACAAAGACAAGCCAACGACAAACGATAAGTTCCAAAAAATAGTCATTTGTATTTAAATTTTTGAAATATATTATATATTAGCACTGTATAGTATTTTTATGTTTTTATTTTTTTTATAGTTTCACGCTTTTATTCCGCACATGGCAGGGTAGATAGAGGGAACTACTGGAACCGTAAGAACCTAGTGTTAAGACACTCCGTTGCTTATTTTCTGCTTTCTCCGTCCCCAGTTTCCGCCTTTTTCGAGGCATTGCGTGTTGAGTGTCGGAATTCAACGCCGCGCTTTTGTCTAGTTGCCAGAGCGGAGAAAACGGAAATAGAAAAATCCATCTTCCGACTTCCTAGTGGGAATCGAACCCACATAGCGTCGTGTTTACAGACAGATGCCTACACCTCTGCGCTACGACGGCCCTCATTTATTATTAACTTGTAATAATATTATGTTTTGGTTATATAGTATTGACTATTTAATGGCATCGTTCACTAAAAATTTATACGGTGTGACGAAATTGTAACAGATTCTCTTTTTTTTTATTTTATAAAAGCTCGATCACAGATTCGTCCGCTTGATCGGTGTTTCTGGTTTTCCTATAAAACATTAGGTGTATGTATTTTACGTATAAGATCTTATATTTTATTTAAAATTTATCTTTTAAATATATTAAAAACAATTGGTTTTTAAGCATTTCATCTTGGAGGAAGGCAAACTTTTTTGAAAAAAACAATATTATTGTTAAATTACAACCATACACGATAATGTGATGAACAAGATTACAAAAATAATGTTAAATTCATGTGTTCACGACATTTGCTACTAAATTTAAGATATAATAACTTAATATTATACGTTAATGCTGATTACTAAATACATTTCGTCTACTATCAACATAACAATTGTACACGCGAAATATACAAAAATAGCATCATTTAGTATCTTATATTTGAAAATTAGAATTTTAAAATATAGTTATCATAATGAGGACCCTCGGGGCGTAACGATTACCTATAAACGCGACGGTTTGTGGGTTCGATTCTCACTTCTGGGAAGTGTTAGCTAAACGGACTCTTAACACTAGGTTCCAATAACACCATGTTCTCTATGCCTACCCCGCCATGTACGGGATACTGCGTGAAGACATAATTCTGGGCCCTTATCCATCGGATTTCGGCAACCTTTGCTAGATTGTCGGCCCATCACGTAAAATATATTAATAATTTTGAAATTTATCGTATAGAAGTCGTCACGGGATGACGTCTGACTTTTCACATTTCACATTTGACAATTCACATAGAGAGATTCCAATATATTCTGAATTTAAAGCATTTAAAGATTTTAAATATATGAAAAAAAAAGTGTATAAAATTAACTAGAAATAAATCATCATGAATGTCTACTAATTTCTTAGAATTAAATTGTTACCCAAGTTTCTATGAAAATGCTTGTATATTTACAAATTATAACAATATTGAGGGCACAGGATGTTTACATTGGTCTGTTCAATGCAATATAATATGAAATTAGCTGCTACTGTATCATGTATATAATATATAAAGAATTATTGTAAGATTTTATTAAAATGTAGTTAACTATTTTCTAGGTTTACAAACTCAATTATTATAGCCCACGCGTAGATAGTAATGCCTTTTAAAATATAGTGTTCATAAGACTAAATCAGTTCACAATTTATTAAATTTTGAATTCAATTTTTTTCATGTGTATATACGTGTTCTGCCACCAATTTGTTCACACAAAGCCACTGCCAATGTAACTAAGCCTTTTGTTCAGTCGGCCGAATTATCCCGAAAAATTCTTATTTGCCTACTAACCGCAAGAGGATAAGGACGAGGGATCGACCATAACAGAGTGTAAGATAATTTTTCTTTACACAGTTATCATTAATCACGATCAAACATAACGTTCCAAAGATAATATGGGTGAACTTTTTTCTTTTGGTTTATTGGGGATGTATTACATATATACATACATACTAAAATACCAATATATATTTTAATCTACTTATAAATGCTTACTGAAAAACTGAGGGAGTCAGCTTTCTTTGAAAAAAATCTATCAAGATACGAAGAAAGAACCTATCGTCATTAGTATTCTTCATTCGTTTTTTAATTATCGTCCCAATTTGAATTGTTTATGCCAGAGCGAAGAAAGTGAAATAAAAGTGAAAAATTACCCCCACAGAGAATTGAACCTAAAGCCATCATATTTATAGTAACACTCTTTCTTTCGTGTTTTACATGTAATCTACATTTATTGATATTAACATTTATGTCACTGCATTTAACTTTCCCTCTTGCCGTTTGATTAGCAAGAGCACATTTTAATTAATTACAACATAGTTTTCAAAGTAGGATTACGAAAAAGAAAATATAAAAAAAAATAATATTTTTTTGTTTCAATTTTTAAAATCTCGAATACATTGCAATATTAAAAATCTTGAAGACCGTCGTGGCGCCGAGGCGCAACGTCTGCCTGTAACGCGACGGTTTCTGGGTTCGATCCCCAGTCGAGGAAGATGGATTTTTCTATTTCCATTTTCTTCGCTCTGGCAACTAGGCAAGAGCGGCGTTGAGTTCCGCCACTCAACACGCAATGCCTCGAAAAAGGCGGAAAGCGGGGACCGAGAAAAAAAAAGAATTAAAAATCTTTTATAATCATATAAAAGAATTTTCTATTATATGGTAAAACAGTGAAAATAAGATTATAACAGCCTTTTAGTACAATACCTGATGTATTGAATTCGACTAAAATATTCTCATTTTGTTTAAAACTAGTACAATATTGTAAAGGTACAACGTATAATATTGTTACGCTACACAAGCTCCTAATAGTTTGTGTTGTTTTAAAAGCTGAGAAAGCTGGAGGAAGCTTTTAAATCGGATGATTATTTCATAATATTTTATAGATTTGTACTATTGATAATAAAATGTAGTGAGTATAATAATCTTACTAAAAGCTCATATCTGGATTTATCTATCACTTCTTTTTTTATTTAAATATTTTTTGTATTTTTGACCTACAAGGCATAGATCGAAATGGAGTATCTATCACATAATAGCATATCACATGTAAACTGGAAAATGGGGGAACGGAGTGTCTTAACACTAAATTCACTCTGACTAAGCAGGGAAGATCGTGAAGCAAACAAATTGATAGTGAAAATTTGAAATGTAGAACATTGTAGCTTTTGTATATATTAGAGGTATGTACCTAAGCATTACATGGATTCAATATAATGTCATCACATTGTAAGGAGAGAAGCTTGAAGCAGTCCCTATCCTCCCTCTGTATAATTTTAGATATCTCTAACGTAACCAACCCAACCTTTATCCACTGTCCCGGCTCCTCACCACGTAACATAATTTAAAGCCATCATACATCTATACAGTTAAGATAATTATACCTGCTTTACGAGTTTACTCTGTTAAATATATATATATATATATATATATATATATATATATATATATATATATAATATATATATATATATATATATATATATATATATATATATATATATATATATATATATATATATATATATATATATATATATATATATATATATATATATATATATATATATATATATATATATATATATATATATATATATATATATATATATATATATATATATATATATATATATAAAATGTAAATACATATATATGTGGCAATTTATTTTGCTTGAAATCTCTAATTTAGGAAACTCTGGCGTAATTAACGCTGAGCATCGTATTAGTGCTCGTCGTATCATTTTGATCGTTAGCTTAATTTGTTAGTAAATTATTAATAGGATTCACTGATGCCGCTTGAAAATGGCTGATTATGTACATAATAGGTCGTATGTTCGAATCCGGATCCGGATGAAGTTGTTGGAATATATGAATTTTAGTTTAATATGTAAATAAAAAGCATTTTCATATCTGTTAAACGATTCAGCCACAAGGACGTTTGTGAGTATTATTTGTCTAGTTTCACGTTTCACTATCTTGGTAGTAATAAACTCGTATCACTTAAATAAAATTGAGAAAGTATACTGCCATTTAAAAAAGACATCCCCACGTCGATATAGAGGGCGGTCGTGGCGCAGAGGCGTAGCATCTACCTAAACGCGACGGTTTGTAGGTTCGGTTCCAACTCGGGGAAGATAAATTTTTCTATTTCCATTTTCTTCGCTCTGGTAACTAGGCAAAGCGCGGCGTTGAGTTCCGCCCCTCAACACGCAATGCCTTAAAAAAGGCGGAAATCAAAGACGGAGCGTAGTAAAGGTAGCAAAAAAAAATATAAAATTACATCTTTTTAAAGGAGAGGTGCGTAAAGATTAAGATATTTATCAAATAAATATAACACAATGTAAAATTGTTTAAAGCTCTCAGTTTGCATTAAGCACCAAACCATGTCACAGAGCCAGTCAAGTGTACGACGTCTCGGTTCACACTCCATTTGCCCATAAACCGACCAGCGACCTAGAAATATTAAACTTTCAAATATAAACGAATTTTACTCGCATATTCCAATATTTTTATCGTTCAAGTAATAAATGTTTGTTAAAATTTAGTTATATTTAAAAATAAACGAAATATTTGTACTTTTTCATGAAATATTCAAGATATTGTTGTTATATAGCATTTTCTACGGGAAACGCAAAAAGTTATCTTCTTATGACGATAGATTAAAATATTTCAAAATACCTTCCCTCGATAATTATGGATTACTATTGGATATACATTTTGCTTATAAAGTTTTAAACAGTTATTTTAACTGTTCTAAAATACCAAACAGCTTTAACTTTAGAGTGCCTCGTTGTGGTCCCCGATCGAAAATTACACCACTGTCTTTCCCGTTTCGCCGCAATATACTCTTTTTAGTATTAAATATACTTTGTGTGACAAATGTTTACCTTTATATACTCGTACTTGGGCAACTACTTCAAAACTGAATTTCATGTATTCGTTATAAAAGCTTTAGTGTAGCAACAGCTGGTGAATATATAAAAGAAGATATGGCCTTATATATAAAAGAAAAATAGATATACTATGTTAATATGTTGTTGTGATATTCATATAAACAGCCAGACAAACTTACTGACTAAACCATAATGGTTACTTTTTTTGTTTTTCTAATTATTACATTTTATTTGTGGAAACGTTTTAATTGCGCACACTTAGAAAGGCGAGCTGTTGACGTAGTACTTACTTATGGTTCCATTTTAAAGATCTCAACAAGTCGGATTTGTGAAAAATATAGCCGAAATTCACTTAAACAGCTTTAATTCTTCTCGATTTAGCTACGAAACTGGAGTTTCATAGAAACTTAGCCCCGCTTTTTCACCCCCGTAAAGTAAATTTCCAAAAATCCTTACTGCGTTATTCCTTATTTCTAACGAAGTCGCCAAATATTAGTTTTAATCGAATTAGCTTCAAAACGGACGAAGTTTCATATAAACTTACCCCCCTTTTTTATCCCCTTTAAGAGCAAATTTAAAAACAAAAAGATAACCTATATGTTATCGAGGACAAAAACAAGATTTCGTTTCTTATTAACCCTACATATTTTTTTGTAAAAATATGTCTCAGATTCTCAGAGTAAAATTTCTTTAAGTATAACAATGAAGTATGTTCGTGCTCAGGTGGTTAGGGAACGTCGATACTCCGAGTGATTGTCACAAGAACGTAGTGGTAAAAAGATGTGATATGAACTGTCAGTGTTAGAAAAAGTAGGGAAGGATTGACCTTGATTGACCTCAAAAACTGTATCGATGTTATCCACTGAACCATCTCATGCTGAAGAGAATAATGACTATGGACGATATAAAAGAGGTATGCAAAGCAGTAGCTTTTGACGCTCCGTTCTCTTTGGTTATGTATAAACTAGGATAGTGTGAAGCTTTTACATAGTTATACGGTGGAATTTGTATTAAGACGTTGGTGCTGTTAGATAGTTAAACTTTACCTAATGAACTTTAACTATCAGTGTCGTATGTATTACATATCCATATATAAAAAAAATAAGAGAATAATTTTGAAAGTAAGGTCCAGTTAGAAAAACTCGACATCATATAGTCATGTTTTATTTAATGTATCTTTTTTTACTATAGTTAGTTCGTGTTTAATTTTTAAAAAACTTCTTTACCGCTTAAAATTCCTATTAATACTTTACGTTCTTGCATTTTTGAATTAATATTTATATTAAATCTTAATTTTCTTGGAACACGACAAAATATTTTACACCAGTTTCCCAATACAAGTTCTAAAACAAATTCACAAATTTAGCAAGCTTGTAAAAATTTCTTTTAAAACGTAATATTTTCATTAATTAAATATACATATAGAAATTTAAATCCATCTAATTCAATAATTATTTTTATTTAACGACTTGTTTTTAATGTGAGTAATTATTAATTTACGTCAAAGTGCTTTTGCTTAAAGATTTAGCTGAAAACATTTTTTTTATTGAACTAATTTCAAGAACTATTTGGATATAATTAAAAATATATTTCTGTGTCGAATTATTGTGAAAAAACACGTATTCTTTCAATTTTAATCATTACACCAGTGGTTAGAGATACTTCGTAAGTACTTACAATGTGTCGTACACAATTTCTACTGAAACTTTCAAGTGAAGCTGATTTACCTGTAATGAAAAAAAGTTGGTTAAAATTTACAGAAACAATAAAAAAATATTTATAACGCCGGTAGATAAAAAATAAATAGTGCATATGATATTAAACTTATTTAATCACTGTTTCACAACTTAATATGATGACTTATGCAAGAAAAGTAACCCGCATCACCACACTGCCGCCCATTTTATATTACTCTCCTCTCCTCTCCACAACGCATGCGCACGCGCACGCGTCCTCGCCCCTCCTCGACAACAACTCCCCTCTCTAGTCAACACACCATCTGTTTTCTCCTTACATATTATTTCAACCTTTTTGCACGGTTTGCACGACACGCAGATTGAAATCCCGCTGCGTCAAAATTTTCTTATGTTTTCTATAAATATTTCTTCTATACCTAGTGTGGATTAACACTTTGAAAATCTATATAATGGCAAAAAATATATAATGCCATTATTAACCTTCCTCTATAATATAATAGAAACACACTTCAGTTTCAGCTACAAAAGTTGAAATATGAAATTGAACAGAGTTTACATCAAGCAGTTTTCATTAGTAGGATAATTTCGTTTCACTCAACGTACAAAATCGCTTATTCGCTTTTTCGCTTAATACGTTCACAATAACGTGTAAAACAAAGCGATTACCGCTTATGCTGTGAGGTGCGAAGCGAAAATTAATGTGTCGGCTATATCTCGTGCAAAACCTTTGTACTACACGTATATCAGTTTCCACATTATTGGCTCTGAGTTTCATATAGCATATTGTCATTTAATTTTTTATTTATTTACTTTTTTTTAGGTTCACGCTTTATCCCGCATATTGCAGGGTAGGCAGAGGGAACTGCAGGAACCATATGAACCTAGTGTTAAGACACTCCGTTGCTTAGTCCCCGCTTTCTCCGTCCCCGCTTTCGGCCTTTTTCAAAGCATTGCGCTTTAAGTGATGGAACTCAACGCCGCCATCTTCCCCGAGTGGGAATCGTATCCTCAAACCATCGTGCTTACAGGTAGACGCTTACGCTTCTGCACCACGACGGTCCACATTCACCATTGGTCATTTATTGTATTGCTTATATTTATTTAACCTTTCTGGATGGTTTATTTTCATTTTCATTATCTTCGTTTTGGCTAGAAAGCAATAGTGGCGTTAAATTCCGCCACGCAATGCGTCGAAAGGTGGAAAATGGGGAACGGAGTATCTTAACATTAGGTGCCCACGGTTCCCGTGGTTCCCTTTGCCTACCCGTAATGTGCGTAATAAAGCGTGAAGTTATAAAAAAATTGGCCTTTCTATTGAGTCTTCTCCAATTATATTTTAATTACAACTCTTAAATTGTCATTAAAACAGTATACTAACTAATGTTTATTATAATCAATGAGTATTTAAATAAAATGTAATTTATTTATGAAACGATTTGGTAATTTCTTTTAAGGCATATACGAAGGCGTCATAATAAACAGGAATGGAAAAATATTTTCACAATAATAACTGTTTCGTAGTAGAATTTATAGTTATTTTTTTTAAGAAATATAAAATATTGTCATAATTTTTGCTGTACGTACATTTTCTAGCTTTAATTACTTTTTCTATGATAGTGTCGGATATATGTCTAATGCATGCAATATACATGCAGTCAAATGAGAGTCATGAGGTCAAATAATAGATATAAATTTAGATTAATGTATACCTATGTTTAGGCTAACGTGGCTTAGTAGGACCTATTACTGTAAACGCGATGGTTAAGTGTTCGATCTCGACTTGAAAGCATAATTTTTGAACACGTCTATCTTCTATTTCTTGATTTTTCTGCTAAAAATAGATTCATTGAGCATTCATTTGGCATTGACCATTGATATATATATATATATATATATATATATATATATATATATATATATATATATATATATATATATATATATATATATATATATATATATATATATATATATATATATATATATATATATATATATATATATATATATATATATATATACATATATATATATATATATATATATATATATATATATATATATATATATATATATATATAAAACAAAAAACATTAGTAAAACAGACCGTAAAGTGGTTTTGCCATATCAGCGGTAATTCTATCGGCATCCTAAACAAGCCTTTCATCTTCCAGCCATAAAATAAATTGAAATGTCAGATCTATACTAAATTGACGTTTTTGCATCTGTCTCCTTTTTTTTATATTATGTTATCAGTGTTAAATGTTATCAGTGTTAGTGTAAATTAGTGATTTATCATTCGGATTTACTATCTCATATTAAAATATATATTTTTATGTTTCTTAATTTATTTTTTTCATAATTCACATTTTCACTCTATCTCATATTTGTACAGTAAGATAGGCAAAACTTTCATTTTCACTATAAATAGAGTATATTTTCGTTAGTTATATGTTTTCACATACAAAGCTTTACGCTTTATCCCTAGCGGAGTAGTCAGAGAGAACGGAGCACCAAACGCTGCGGTCTCTGCATACCTCTTTCGCCTCGTCCACTGTCAGTAACCTCTTCATACATGCTCTCCGGGGTCCCCATGCTGTTTGCTTGATTATCCTCCAGTATTTTCAATATTGTGTCTTCAAAAGTCAACCGAGGTTAAATACTTTTAACTTTACTTTTTTCTTATATTATACTACAACAGCTACCAATATTGACGTTATATTAAGACAATATAGATTATTGTCTAAAGTAAAGAGATAACTTTAAGAACTTTATTAGGACAAAGAAATGCTTAATTAACAATTATATATAAAATAGATTGAGACTTAACTTTTTTACGGCGTAACTTAGCAACGATTTCTATAAATACTTAAAAAAATATATAAAGCTATGTCAAAAGTGTTGGCATCGAATTATACGGAAAATGTAGGTAACGAATACCGAACAGAAGCGGATTTATGAATTTAAAGAAATTATTTCATAAAAAGGAGAGTAAAATACATTTATTTTAACGTTGAATTCGTTTTGTGCTTTAAGATATGAGACGTTCTTATAAGGGGATGTTGAAATTCTTTTGTTGGTAATTCCTGTGTTATCTTAATATATAATACAAATGAGAATATATATATATATATATATATATATATATATATATATATATATATATATATATATATATATATATATATATATATATATATATATATATATATATATATATATATATATATATATATATATATATATATATATATATATATATATATATATATATATATATATATATATATATATATATATATATATATATATATATATATATATATATATATATATATATATATATATATATATATATATATATATATATATATATATATATATATATATATATATATATATAAGGCTTTTAATATAATGTAATAATTGAGACTGTGGAAAGCTAAAGTGTTTAGTTACGCATCGCAATACACATATGTACATCTTGAACATACATACACACATACATAGCTTCACGCTCTATCCCTAGCGGGGTAGTCAGAGAGAACGGAGTGCCAAACGCTGCGGTCCCTGCACACCTCTTTTGCCTCGTCCACTGTCATTAAATTCTACCCGCCTCCCTCCCCTCACCTCTCTTACCACTCACATCTGAGCACGTTCTTCTTCATTCTTACTGTGACATCCTCGCTGGATCATTCAGATCTTGAATTTAGTTGAAAAGTAGGTGTTTTGGCACTACGTTAGGTATGATTAACCTACTATACGCAAGGTAATTTGATTGCTTTCAAACAAATAGAAAACCTTTGATTTTTGTAAAAGAAAAAGATGAAATATATTCATTTTCTTCGCTCTGTAAGCAACATAAATTGCTTTGCAAGGTTGAAAGAGAAAAACGGAGTGTTTTAACTCTCTAGGTTCCTTGAGTCTCCCTCTGCCTACCCTGCTTCCATAGCATTGAGCTATAGAAAAAAATAAAGAACAAATCTTTTAGTTGAAGATCTTTTCAAAGAAGCAAAGCAAATGTAAGTCAAAAAGAGAAATCTTAGATATAAATTTACAGTAATATTATACTCTAATGAGGCGAACATTTAGAGATAGTATCAAAGTGTTGTAAATATTGGAAGTTTGTGAGATGAAAGCTCTTAGCTGTCAGCATCCACCCGACTCGTTAGACCGAATAATTAACGTAGCACCGTCTCTTTAAGTGCGAATCGTTAATATTAAATAGCTTTTGGTATGCAGGCTTGTGTTTAATGTAATGTGAATTTTTTGGTGTAAATCATGTATTTAATTCTGGTATTTTTTTCTGGCATCTATATGTTTAAAAATATAAGATAAGAGAAAAGATAACATTTGTTATAATGTATCTATTTTATATGTATATATTCTTTGTGTCTTTATTTCCATTTTCTTCGCTCTGGAAACTAGGCAAAGCGCGGCGTTGAGTTCCGCCACTCAACACTCAATGCCTCAAAGAAAGGCGGAAAGCGGAGACAGAGAAAGCCGGGACTAAGCAACGGAGTGTCTTAACACTAGATTTATATGTTTCCTGCAGTTCCCTATGCCTACCCTGCAATATGCGGGATAAAGCGTGAAGAACAAAAAAGTTTATCGGACCTTTTCGTAAAGCATCAATACGTATATATGTATGTAGAGTAATTATATTATATTCAAAGCATCTATTGAGAGGATTTATAACAATTTAGATATAAATAGTGATTGAGAACTGTCGTGGCGTAGAGGCGTAGTGTCTGCCTATAAAAGTGACGTTTTGTGAGTTCTATTTTAACTTAGGGTAGATGGGCTTTTTCGTTTTAATTTTTTTCGCTTTTTAAACTAGGTAAGAGCGGCTTTGAATTCCGCCACTATACGTAATGCGTCAAAAAGGCGGAAAGCTGGGAACATAGTGTTTTAACACTAGGTTCCTATGGTATATGCGCTTTCATTCCTGCTGTGGGGGCAATAAAACGTGAAGCTAAAAAAATAATGAATAAAATAACATTACTACTCATTATTATTGTTAACTGCTCTCTGATTGCTCTACACTCTGTATTTTACACTCTGTATTTCGATAAGTAATTTATTATTTTAGCCTCTTTCCTTCACAAAAATGTTACCTATTTTACTGTACTAATATGAGATTTAGAACATGCTTCATTCAAATTTTTCAACGACAGTATTTTTGCTTTTATGATGCAATAATTAATAAGTTTAAAACACGCGCATGATGATTGGCGGAAGTCAGTCAGTAAGCTATGTATTACTTTAAGTGGGAATCGAACCCACAAACAACTCTTCTACAGACAGCTTGACCAACAGGACAATATTTTTTTTACTTCTTCACGCTTTATTCTTCACGCTTTATCCCGCATATTGTAGGGTAGGCAGAGGCATTTGTTGGAACTATATAAACCTAGTGTTAAGACACTCCGTTGTTTAGTCCCTGCTTTCTCTGACCCGCTTTCTGCCTTTTTCGAGACATTGCGTGTTGAGTGGCGGAACTCAACGCCGCGCTTTGATAAGACAATCTAATAACACTAATATAAAAATATACTACAAAATATAGTATGAATCCTTTTTTCTCTTTTATTTAGAGAATATATGTTAGAGGCAGCTCGTTGCACGGTTCAATGAATTGATTTAAACTCGCTGTAACTCCTAACTGACTGTCAAAGGTAATGAAATAAACACTTGTTGGTAACGTCCAACCGCTTGAATATGTCATAGTGGAGTTCAAGCGCTTGCATAAAAACGATTTTATTGACGATGGAGATATAAGTTTTTGCTCAATTTACTTGTTATTTTAATAATACATTTATTAATGTGAAAAGATAGGTTTTTGCCATATATTGGCAAATGTCACATACATGCCACAATAAATATATATATATATATATATATATATATATATATATATATATATATATATATATATATATATATATATATATATATATATATATATATATATATATATATATATATATATATATATATATATATATATATATATATATATATATATATATATATATATATATATATATATATATATACATATATATATATATATATATTATATATATATATATATATATATATATATATATATATATATATATATATATATATATATATATATATACTATATATATATATATATATATATATATATATATATATATATATATATATATATATATATATATATATATATATATATATATATATATATATATATATATATATATATATATATATATATATATATATATATATATATATATATATATATATATATATATATATATATATATATATATATATATATATTTACTATATCGTGATTTATCACGTAATTATGTCTTAGATTGTGTGTAGAAATGTCTCGAAAATTGGACGAAAGGCGGGATACAGTTCCCTTTTCCTATAAAAAAATATAAATGTTAATAAAATCATTTTTTTATTTTGGTTTTGAAATATCAAATTAAAGTGTGATAGTCTGCGGTTACGTTACATGAGTAAGCCGCCGATAGAATATCTAATTATAAATTAGCCACCTCATCTTAAACCTGGTACAAGTTTATCTTCAATGTGTTCTAATTACAAACTAAATTGAATTAAACCCAAATCCTATCTTAGTACGTTATATAGTGTCTCAGTACGTTATCTATGCAAAGTTAAATTCTCTTAAATTCTTAAGTCGCTTAAATTCTTTATTTTCATAGTTGCCTGGAAGAAATCGCTTTTAGTTATAAGGCCGCCATTGCACAGTCATGTCTTTATTAATTTCGATTTGTATTGTAAACTATTTGTTTTTTACCTATTTATGCAATAATGTATGATAAATAAATAAATAAAAATAACCCACACAAGTAAAATCGGGAAAAGTTAGTCTACAGTTATAGTTAATTAATGTAAATATATAGCGGCGTTGAGTTTCGCCACTCAACACGCAATGCCTCGAAAACGGCGGGAAAGTGGGGACGGAGAAAGCAGGGGCTAAGCAACGGAGTGTCTTAACACTAGGTTCCCACGCTCCCTGCAGTTCCCTCTGCCTACCCTGCCTTGTGCGGGATAAAGCGTGAATCTAAAAAAAAAAAATGTTAATATTTGTTCTATATGTTCTTACTATATTATGACATGAATGAAAATAGCATTACAAAGACGTGAAAGTGCTGCGATATTACTTTATAGAAACAATATTCTGCACAACAACGTGTCGTGTTCAATGACATTAAGATTTTAAATGTTATTCAGACTATAGAAGGTATAGCCTAGGGGGCGATTGGTAAAATTAACTGCCTAACCTCTGAAACAAAGACAACGTAACTTACAATAAGGGACTTATTTAATGGTGCTTGTAATAAGGAATTTTGATAAGTATTTATTTATACTAATATTTATTATTTTATTAATTACAGCTTTTTTTTTCTTCTCTTTCTCACATATTTTATCGAAATAATTTCAATCTATTTATTGATTAGGCTATTTAGTCATTTCAAATTTCTATAACTACAAATAATTAAAATAATAGTACTAATAACAAATATACCTTGAGCAAACAAAGCTACACATTCAACATCTGCCACTTAGCCTAACAATATCGTAGTGCTGTCGTAGCGAGGCCTCGTAGGCGATAACTTTATAAATGACGTCACATACTCGTAGCACGTCACGATAGCGTAGAGGTGTTCCTTCTACACTTTGTTATCGTAGGCCTATTTTAAATATAAATGTATTGAAAATTGTTTTATTAGTGTATTATTAGTTGTAGCAAACTTTTACTCAAGTATTTGACTTTGACTAAATGAATAATTTAGTTTAAATTCGTTAAAATGTTGACTTGGGTAAATAAATTTGATAAAATAACAGCTTTTACCTGCTATTTCACCTTTTTTAAAACAATATAAAGCTCTATATGTCACATCACACGTCCTAAGTATCCTCGATACTTCGGACCGCAGGTAGTTTTAGTACCACAGGAAAAGTAGTTCATGCGATTATCCAAATAAACCCTTCATAAAGTTTCTTTGTGACATTTTTAGTTTGATTTTTATTGAGTTAAAGTTTACGTATGAATTATTTAACAAGTAACTATACAACAGATTTATGATTTGTTCATACATTTAAATATTTAGTACATAAAACAAAATTTCCATTAAAATTTACACAATAGAATCAGCTTACAACATATATATATTAATAAAAATAATATTTATATTTAAAAATTAACAATTCAAAATTAAGGCTCGCACGCTTAGAAGCTAAAATACCATTTAAATTCCAAGGAAGCTTCATAATCAACTTAAACAATCTCTAAGCTTTTAAACGTCGACATAGATTTATACTCTCTTAATTAATATATAAATGTCTGAATGCTGAACCATTAAAGTTTTATTTACTTGCTAAGCTTTGAAACAAAGTTAGTTTGTAATTTTGTATCTTACGGTATATTCAACATTGGAATGAAGGCTAATGAATTTTGGTTATATTTGTGCCTATTATTAAACTTTGGCGAGCTTTTAAATATAACATAATTTATTAGTTTTTTTGTGCTATTTCAGTGTAAATTGTACATACCTGACTAAGTTCAATTGGACTATGTTCGAATTTGCATCGAAGAAAGCTTTAATGCTTATAAAATATTATGGAATGGAACAAAACGTAATTGACTGAAAAGTCAAGATGTTATAGTGTAAGTGGTAAAACTCAACGCCTCTCTCTGTCTTACTGTTCTATCGAAATAGTAATAATGTGAATTTTACCATTTTTTTTACTAGGAATAGAACTTACGACCACATTGCGACTCTCAATGAGATAGATGATTGATTGGATGTAAGCGATATTTTAAATTAAATCTTATATGGGCTTTTGTTTTACATGGGACGAAAGATTTGTCAACTTAAGCGATTCAAATAAAATTATTGTTACAATAAAAATTATAAAGGTTATATATGATTATCAAATTTAACTAGACAAAATTATTGCAGAGTAATTAATGTTTTAATTTTTTAATGAAAAACCATGTATTTTTTAATTTATCTATATCACAAATAGGTGATTACATAGCACAATCTAAGACATAATTACGTGATAAATCACGATATAGTAAATATATATATATATATATATATATATATATATATATATATATATATATATATATATATATATATATATATATATATATATATATATATATATATATATATATATATATATATATATATATATATATATATATATATATATATATATATATATATATATATTTACTATATCGTGATTTATCACGTAATTATGTCTTAGATTGTGCTATGTAATCACCTATTTGTGATATAGATAAATTAAAAATACATGGTTTTTCATTAAAAAATTAAAACATTAATTACTCTGCAATAATTTTGTCTAGTTAAATTTGATAATCATATATAACCTTTATAATTTTTATTGTAACAATAATTTTATTTGAATCGCTTAAGTTGACAAATCTTTCGTCCCATGTAAAACAAAAGCCCATATAAGATTCAATTTTAAAATATCGCTTATATTCAATCAATCATCTATCTCATTGAGAGTCGCAATGTGGTCGTAAGTTCTATTCCTAGTAAAAAAAATGATAAAATTCACATTATTACCATTTCGATAGAACAGTAAGACAGAGAACGGCGTTGAGTTTTACCACTTACACTATAACATCTTGACTTTTCAGTCAATTACGTTTTGTTCCATTCCATAATATTTTATAAGCATTAAAGCTTTCTTCGATGCAAATTCGAACATAGTCCAATTGAACTTAGTCAGGTATGTACAATTTACACTGAAATAGCACAAAAAAACTAATAAATTATGTTATATTTAAAAGCTCGCCAAAGTTTAATAATAGGCACAAATATAACCAAAATCCATTTGCCTTCAATTCAATGTTGAATATACCGTAAGATACAAAATTACAAACTAACTTTGTTTCAAAGCTTAGCAAGTAAATAAAACTTTAATGGTTCAGCATTCAGACATTTATATATTAATTAAGAGAGTATAAATCTATGTCGACGTTTAAAAGCTTAGAGATTGTTTAAGTTGATTATGAAACTTCCTTGGAATTTAAATGGTATTTTAGCTTCTAAGCGTGCGAGCCTTAATTTTGAATTGTTAATTTTTAAATATAAATATTATTTTTATTAATATATATATGTTGTAAGCTGATTCTATTGTGTAAATTTTAATGGAAATTTTGTTTTAAGTACTAAATATTTAAATATTTGAACAAATCATAAATCTTTTGTATAGTTACTTGTTAAATAATTCATACGTAAACTTTAACTCAATAAAAATCAAACTAAAAATGTCAGAAACAAACTTTATGAAGGGTTTATTTGGATAATCGCATGAACTACTTTTCCTGTGATACTAAAACTACCTGCGGTCCGAAGTATCGAGAATACTTAGGACGTGTGATGTGACATATAGAGCTTTATGTTGTTTCAAAAAAGGTGAAATGGCAGGTAAAAGCTGTTATTTTATCAAATTTATTTACCCAAGTCAACATTTTAACGAATTTAAACTAAATTATTCATTTAGTCAAAGTCAAATACTTGAGTAAAAGTTTGCTACAACTAATAATACACTAATAAAACAATTTTCAATACATTTATATTTAAAATAGGCCTACGATAACAAAGTGTAGAAGGAACACCTCTACGCTATCGTGACGTGCTACGAGTATGTGACGTCATTTATAAAGTTATCGCCTACGAGGCCTCGCTACGACAGCACTACGATATTGTTAGGCTAAGTGGCAGATGTTGAATGTGTAGCTTTGTTTGCTCAAGGTATATTTGTTATTAGTACTATTATTTTAATTATTTGTAGTTATAGAAATTTGAAATGACTAAATAGCCTAATCAATAAATAGATTGAAATTATTTCGATAAAATATGTGAGAAAGAGAAGAAAAAAAAAGCTGTAATTAATAAAATAATAAATATTAGTATAAATAAATACTTATCAAAATTCCTTATTACAAGCACCATTAAATAAGTCCCTTATTGTAAGTTACGTTGTCTTTGTTTCAGAGGTTAGGCAGTTAATTTTACCAATCGCCCCCTAGGCTATACCTTCTATAGTCTGAATAACATTTAAAATCTTAATGTCATTGAACACGACACGTTGTTGTGCAGAATATTGTTTCTATAAAGTAATATCGCAGCACTTTCACGTCTTTGTAATGCTATTTTCATTCATGTCATAATATAGTAAGAACATATAGAACAAATATTAACATTTTTTTTTTTTTAGATTCACGCTTTATCCCGCACAAGGCAGGGTAGGCAGAGGGAACTGCAGGGAGCGTGGGAACCTAGTGTTAAGACACTCCGTTGCTTAGCCCCTGCTTTCTCCGTCCCCACTTTCCGCCGTTTTCGAGGCATTGCGTGTTGAGTGGCGAAACTCAACGCCGCTATATATTTACATTAATTAACTATAACTGTAGACTAACTTTTCCCGATTTTACTTGTGTGGGTTATTTTTATTTATTTATTTATCATACATTATTGCATAAATAGGTAAAAAACAAATAGTTTACAATACAAATCGAAATTAATAAAGACATGACTGTGCAATGGCGGCCTTATAACTAAAAGCGATTTCTTCCAGGCAACTATGAAAATAAAGAATTTAAGCGACTTAAGAATTTAAGAGAATTTAACTTTGCATAGATAACGTACTGAGACACTATATAACGTACTAAGATAGGATTTGGGTTTAATTCAATTTAGTTTGTAATTAGAACACATTGAAGATAAACTTGTACCAGGTTTAAGATGAGGTGGCTAATTTATAATTAGATATTCTATCGGCGGCTTACTCATGTAACGTAACCGCAGACTATCACACTTTAATTTGATATTTCAAAACCAAAATAAAAAAATGATTTTATTAACATTTATATTTTTTTATAGGAAAAGGGAACTGTATCCCGCCTTTCGTCCAATTTTCGAGACATTTCGTTTTGAATAACAGTTTTCTACGGTGCCCGTTACTCCTAATGGACACCAACTAAATTTCAGGTTTCTATGCTTCTACGAGGAATAATCGGCTATACATAATTTCTTCAACCATTCATAGTGAAATATGTGTTTTAATTTTGTAAAGAAATTGTTTTGTGAAGTATTTACATATAATGTATTTCAAAATTATTTTAAATAGAAATATAGGTGATCAGTATTTAGTAAATCAAACTTAACGTAAAAAAGTTATAAGATCAAATAGAACCAACGTACCTATAACAGTTTATTGTTTACAGAAAAACCTTTTATTTTTAGCCCTACACTTACACCTGAATATATCTGGATAAGTAGCGAGGATTTAGTATTGAGACACTGCGTTATTGTTCTACATTAAAAGCTATTTCAAAGAACTCCACGCTCCAAGCTCTTGGAAATGATTTTTATTGTTAAATCGAAACAAATTACTTAAAGTTCGATCAAGAATCTGTTATATTTTTATTCTTATATATATAACTTCAAGCTTTATCCCTAGTCTAAGAGAATGGAGCACCAAACGCTGCGGTCCCTGCATGCCTCTTTCGCCTCGTCTACTGTCAATACCCTCTTAACCATCAAAGCACGTTCTTCTTCATTCTCATTGTGATATCCTCGCCGGTATCTACCTTCGCGTATTTATCCTTTACGTTTTTTTAAGTACATATGATCTAGTTACCCATAATCACTAGAACAAAAACAAATAGCTTATATACTAACATATAAGCTATTTAATAACTATTAGCTATTCTTTGTATAATTCATATCACAAAAGTTTGGGAGCAAAATGACTTAATTCCAATAATAAGATTCACTTTACCTAATAAATTTAACTTTGCATAGATAACGTACTGAGACACTATATAACGTACTAAGATAGGATTTGGGTTTAATTCAATTTAGTTTGTAATTAGAACACATTGAAGATAAACTTGTACCAGGTTTAAGATGAGGTGGCTAATTTATAATTAGATATTCTATCGGCGGCTTACTCATGTAACGTAACCGCAGACTATCACACTTTAATTTGATATTTCAAAACCAAAATAAAAAAATGATTTTATTAACATTTATATTTTTTTATAGGAAAAGGGAACTGTATCCCGCCTTTCGTCCAATTTTCGAGACATTTCGTTTTGAATAACAGTTTTCTACGGTGCCCGTTACTCCTAATAGACACCAACTAAATTTCAGGTTTCTATGCTTCTACGAGGAGTAATCGGCTATACATAATTTCTTCAACCATTCATAGTGAAATATGTGTTTTAATTTTGTAAAGAAATTGTTTTGTGAAGTATTTACATAGAATGTATTATTTCAAAATTATTTTAAATAGAAATATAGGTGATCAGTATTTAGTAAATCAAACTTAACGTAAAAAAGTTATAAGATGAAATAGAACCAACGTACCTATACCAGATTATTGTTTACAGAAAAACCTATTATTTTTAGAAACCTTATACTTACACCTGAGTATATCTGAATAAGTAGCGAGGATATAGTATTGAGACACTCCGTTATGGTTCTACATTAAAAGCTATTTCAAAGAACTCCACGCTCCAAGCTCTTGGAAATTATTTTTTTGTTAAATCGAAACAAATTACTTAAAGTTCGATCAAGAATCTGTTATATTTTTATTCTTATATACATAACTTCACGCTTTATCCCTAGTCTAAGAGAATGGAGCGCCAAACGCTGTGGTCCCTGCATGCCTCTTTCGCCTCGTCTACTGTCAATGCCCTCTTAACCATCAGAGCACGTTCTTCTTCATTCTCATTGTGATATCCTCGCCGGTATCTATCCTTCGCGTAGTTTATCCTTTACGTTTTTTTAAGTACATATGATCTAGTTACCCATAATCACTAGAACAAAAACAAATAGCTTATATACTAACATATAAGCTATTTAATAACTATTAGCTATTCTTTGTATAATTCATATCACAAAAGTTTGGGAGCAAAATGACTTAATTCCAATAATAAGATTCACTTTACCTAATAAAATTTGCAAAGATCGACCTAATTGATACAATAAATTTAAAATTAATATGCCACTCGACACTTACAACGAAGTACGATATTATTTAGATAACCCAATTTATTCGAGTAATAGGTAATAATGGTTGGTTAATGAGAGCTCTTCACAAATTGCAATTTTGGTTAAACGTTAATATAGTGCGGCTAACATGATTTTCATTTAATATAGCATGCCATTAGTAGACTAATTGATACTGTGGGTTTGAGTCCCGTTTGAAGACATTTTTAAAATATTTTGGTTTGCGTTTGGTTCCATCAATAGCACGTCAGTGTTTTCTGCCAATAAAAGAAATTTGTAATAATTACAGATAATGGTAAAAAGAATAGAGTGGAAAATAATCATTTTTTATTCGATTTAAATCGAAAAGATAAAATTTAACGATAAATTTTGGGAAGATACATGCACATAAAATAAAAGTTATGGTGTCATTTGTAAGACTACCACCTGTTAATGAGTTACAAGGAGAACGAGGATTTTGATTGCAATTTATAAAATAGTTACAGTTTATCAAAAAAGTAATTATATAAAAAGGGAATAAGTTACTGGCTGGTTAAAGAGAAGAGCTGGGACTGTAAAAAAAAGTAAAATGTGTGTACTGTGACTATATAAACAAAAACTGGTTATGTTTACGCAAAGTTTTGCTGGCGACCTACTAGAGTATTCATTTAACATGTTAATTAACTTACATCAGTGTAGTAGACAGGTCAGTGGTAACAAACAAAAACTATTCATAGAAACTATGTAAATAATAATTTTCACAGAAATATATAATTTATATAAGAGGATAGAAGGATTGTGACTATAAGCAGGATAAGTTCAGTCCTCACAGGGTATGTTTGTTTCATATATCTGTGAAAATTAGAATTGTCTTTTTTTACTTAGCTTAGATCAACGTATTGTTAAAATTCTAAGCACATTGAAACACTAAAAGCTGTAGATGTCTTTATATAATTAAGTGAAATAAATATAGTAAGTTGTCAATTATGAATAGGATCGTCGTGGCATTCGGGGATGTCGGATATTTTTGTTTCCCATTTTCTTCGCTCTGGTAACTAAGCAAAGCGCTAAGTTGAATTGCGCCACTCAACACGCAATACCTCGAAAAATGCAGAAAGTAGGGAACGGTTCTCTTTACCTACTACCATGTGCAGGATAAAGTGCAATCGTTCTAATAAAAAATTAACGATTTTTTTGCTGTATGCTTTATTACTACATAAATAGTAAGGGAAGTGAATTTAGTGTATTTATTCTCCATATACGGTTTAAGGTAAAAACAATAATAAGTAAAATGAAAAATTAATTTGAACCTACAACAATCGCTTTAGCATTACACTACAAATAAAACAAAAATATTTTCACTAATACAACAATCTCATTCAATTTTCAAATCAAGGTAAACATTTTCTTGACAGCTTTGACATTTAGAAAGTTAGGGTGAGACGAAAGTACCTAGAACTGTAATATTACACCTTATTCCTCATTTCTGAAGTAGGGTCTTTCGAGTAAGGTACCCTTGTACTTCAAAGGCAAACATACTATATGTAGTACTCTCACAACTTTGATGTTAAATTCATTTCGTATCACAAAACAAAAAGAAGTTCTCATAGGATTTGTATGTATGTATGTCCGTCTGTCAAGATATTTTTTCTCAAAAACAAATCTAACTTATAGCCTTAAATTCTAGCCCCCTTTTTAAATATTTCTTCACCTATGATGTAACAGAAGCGTATGTGCCAAATTTTAAAAAACTAGATTCATCGGCTTGAACTGTTATTTGATCTTTTATATATGAATAATTCAAAGGATGTAATGTGAATAAAGATATATTTCTAAATATAACAACTAAATCATATTGTATAAAAGCGTAGAAAGTTATACTAATAATCGGGGAGGGTACTATACATCTATATGCAGGAAAGGTGAGGCTAAAAAATTATACTGTATTTTTCAATAAAAACTCTACAAAACAAAGAAATTCTATAATTTCTTGCACGCATAGAGTTAGTGCCTTATTCCCTTATTCTATTAAAGGCATATATGATATATCTGTATACATTAACATTTTTTATATAAAAAAACTCGCATCACTTAACATCTTATTAACACTGACTAAGAAGTATGCATAGATCTTATATTGAATAGGGTTATTGTCAGGCAATTGAACAATGAACGTAAATGTGACCGAGAAGTAGGTCAATTATTATCGTGGGAAATTATATCGTATAGCATTGAACTAAAGACTATTACGCTTTAACTTATTTTTGTGTGAATGCTTCGAGTGAGTTGTAAACCGAAATGGGCACTGAAGTAAGCGATAAAGGTAAAACACCTGCGCTCATATTTGTCTTCTTAAGTTGCCTTTTAAGGTCTTTTGTCTGACGTCGACTGTGATCAAGTAGTATACAAGTAAAAGGAGGAATAGCAGTTCAATTATTTGCTTTATAAGAATGTAATAACGTTTGTAAAGTAAAGTTTGAGTAAATGCTGTAATGTCAGAAAGTACAGCCTTAAATTGACTACTAAGTGACTTAGAGTAAAATATACTCCTTATATATATATATATATATATATATATATATATATATATATATATATATATATATATATATATATATATATATATATATATATATATATATATATACATATATATATATATATATATATATATATATATATATATATATATATATATATATATATATATATATATATATATATATATATATATATATATATATATATATATATATATATATATATATATATATATATATATATATATATATATATATATATATATATATATATATATATCTTATCGTTATCTATCTCACTTATCTTTAGTTCTCAAATACGAATTAGTATTTAATATACTTATAATAAATCAAATTAATTAAGCCATTAATACTATAATAGTGTTGGCTGGATTACGTATGCGGGCGGTACTAAATGATCTAATAGTTTATTATTACTCGTGCGGTTTCCGACCTCACTAGAACGTGTACTCTGAAATAAATGGATGTTCAATTGATATACCTGCGATTTAATTCATAAATTTACATATTGAAATTGTTTTCTATTGCTCAGTTATTAATAAAGTTTATTTTTGATATTGTTGTGGCGGAGTGCTACAATTTTAGACGGTGAACACAGTAAATGTGGATTCAATTTTGCTCTCGTGACAAGATTAAGCGAATGTTTGAGTTCTGCAACTCAACATTCAATATCTCTAAGGCTAGATTGCATCTGCCTACCCCTGCTATGAGAACAACATTTTGTGAATTTCATTTCTTAAGTAGAAGTGTACGTAATTGTTACGTTATCTGACTGGAATATACTGCTCTTAAGGCTTTATAAACAACGCGAAGTTTGACTGTATAAAGGGATGATTGTTGGCGCGTTCGCCCTTTAAAAATGAATTGTGTAAGCCAAGATTGAGGACTGTCGAGGCGCAGAGGGGTAGTGTCTACCTGTAGAGGCGACGGTTTGTGGGTTCGATTCCGACTCGGGGAAAATGTTTTTTTTTTTCATTTTCTTCGTTCTGAAAATTAGGAAAAAGCGCGGCGTTGAGTTCCGCCACTCAATACGTAATGCCTCGAAAAAGGCGGAATGCAGCAACGGAGAAGGCAGAACTAAGCAACGGAGTGTCTTAACACCAAGTTTCTGTGGTTCCTGCAGATCCCTCTGCCTACACTGTCATGTGCGGGATAAAGCGTAAAAACATTAAAAAAATGATTACTATTGAAGTGCGGCGTTGACTTCCGCCACTTGAACACGGAAATGACTTAATATAAAGTTCTCTTTGTGTATTCTGATACATATAGAATACAATGCTAAGAATGGAGCTCAACAGTATGCAGCTTACAATTTACATGAAACGTAAATAGATATTAAAAAAAAATATTTTTATGAATCTTAGCATTAATTAATTTCAAGTATAAAATTAATTGATACAATAATTACACATTTCAAGTTAAAAAAAATAATTAAAACAAATATATTTCGATATATAATGCTGCTAATTAGCAACATTGTTTAGAAAGCTTAACTTTACTTTAGGACTTTTTCTAATAATTATCAAATATAAAATAAATTCAAATATTTCCATTTCCATCTTGCTAATTTTATATTTTTGAGTTAGTTATATTCTCAAATAAGTGACTTCGTATTGTCTTGTTGAGAATAAAGATCTTTAAACCTAAACCTAATTTTGTACATAGTTATCATATTATGGGTAAAAAGCAAGAAAATTCTAGTTACCTAGTATAGTACAAAATAGGCAAGGTAGGCTATTTATTTATTTATTTTCCATTTAGAATCAATAATATGATCACTTGTGTACGTCAGATAGAGCGAATGGAGGAGTGTCAAAGGAGCCCAATTTGATAATAAATATCAAATTGAGCCTCTCTGAAACCTACACATGACTTAAAACTAAAGTTACGAGAGTTCCAAGCGCGGCCTGGTGAGAAGAGCCAAACTCAGCCAGGTTTCTCTAAACCTATTGTGGTCACTTCACAAACGTCATTTATGAGCAATTCATTAATTCCATGCCGTTTTATCATCAATGTAATCCTTTACACTATAATAGGATTTACTAATTAATTGCCGTTTAACAAAGATTTTAAATTTATTTAACGAGAGATCAAATACTTCTTTCGGCAGTTTATTGTAGAAACGGACACAATTACATGGGTAGGTCCTTCCCCTGTTACGTTAAAACAAAATCAAAATTAAATACTTATAAAAGGATATAATTTTAATAGCAACAGTGTTTTTATGTCAGGAAAGTCATGAAATTAGATAGAGATGTGGACAGTTTGCTTTGATAAGAGACATATGTTGGGTGGATTTGAATTCCACTACCTTCATTTATCTTCTGTTTTCGGGAAAACGAAATATATTCATTCAAATAGTGTTTAAATTCACAATCGGCGCGTTTATATAAAAATTAAGTAACATGTAACAGGTCGAGGGATTCGTTCTTTTTGTTTCAGTGCCTTTTATTGAACATGCGATATTAATTTTTTAAATGTAAAAACATTTCTGATTCACCAAAGTTAATATCACATCTAAGAAGAGCAAGACGCTCAGCGGGATATTTTTTGTAATTTTTTATGTCTTCTCGCTTCATCCCGCACGTGGAAGGGCAGAGGAAACTACAGAAGCCATAGAAACCTAGTCTTAAGACATTCCGTTGCTTTCCCTTCCGTCCCTGCTTTTTAATCTTCCCCGAGTGGGAATCGAACCCACATCGAATCACAATCGAAATCATCGCATTTAAAGGTTGACGCTACGCCTCTGCGCCACGACAGTCCTATATTATTAAGACACTCCGTTTCCCGCTTTTCCCCGCTCTTTCCAGGCATTGCGTGTTGTGTGGCAGAACTCAACGCGGCATTTACATATTTACCAGAATAAAAAAAATGGAAATGGAAATACCCATACTTTCCTGAGTACGAATCGAACTCACAAACCGTCGCGTTAACAGGCAGACACTGCGCCTCTGCGCCACGAATGACCTTAAACCCATTTTAAAACTATTTAAAACACAAAATCTAAGTGTCCAATGGCCACATTACATGAGTAAGACGTAGATCTTAAATTTCATCACAAGTTTCTCTTCAATATATTAGTCACAAACTAAATTTAAATTAATCCAAATTTAACACGAAATCTTGTTTTTTATAAAAATTTGCTTCGTTAAACTTTCGTTCAAATAAAATTGTGTTGAAGTGACAAAACTAAGCGCCACTAAACGTTATGAAATGTAACTTTTGCATTATATCTAATATTAATTTCATAGTATCCACATATGTATAATTTTGATCCCCCTTTATTTATAAAATCGATTTTAAAAATATTAATATTAAAGAATTAGACCCAGTTCGATTCTCACCAACATTTTTCTTAATCAATATAAACATTAACGATTGTATAAACATTCTGAGGACCGTCGTGGCGCAGAAGCGCAACGTCTGCCTGTAACGCGACGGTTACTGGGTTCGATCCCCAGTCGGAGAAGATGGATTTTTCTATTTCCATTTTCTTCGCTCTGGCATCTAAGGCAAAGCGCGGCGTTGAGTTCCGCCACTCAACACGCAATGCCTCGAAAACGGCGGAAAGTGGGGACAGAGTAAGCAGGGACTAAGTAACGGAGTGTCTTAACTTTGATAAGAGACATATGTTGGGTGGATTTGAATTCCACTACCTTCATTTATCTTCTGTTTTCGGGAAAACGAAATATATTCATTCAAATAGTGTTTAAATTCACAATCGGCGCGTTTATATAAAAATTAAGTAACATGTAACAGGTCGAGGGATTCGTTCTTTTTGTTTCAGTGCCTTTTATTGAACATGCGATATTAATTTTTTAAATGTAAAAACATTTCTGATTCACCAAAGTTAATATCACATCTAAGAAGAGCAAGACGCTCAGCGGGATATTTTTTGTAATTTTTTATGTCTTCTCGCTTCATCCCGCACGTGGAAGGGCAGAGGAAACTACAGAAGCCATAGAAACCTAGTCTTAAGACATTCCGTTGCTTTCCCTTCCGTCCCTGCTTTTTAATCTTCCCCGAGTGGGAATCGAACCCACATCGAATCACAATCGAAATCATCGCATTTAAAGGTTGACGCTACGCCTCTGCGCCACGACAGTCCTATATTATTAAGACACTCCGTTTCCCCGCTTTCCCCCGCTCTTTCCAGGCATTGCGTGTTGTATGGTAGAACTCAACGCGGCACTTTACATATTTACCAGAATAAAAAAATGGAAATGAAAATACCCATACTTTCCCGAGTACGAATCGAACCCACAAACCGTCGCGTTAACAGGCAGACATTGCGCCTCTGCGTCACGAATGTCCTTAAACCCATTTTAAAACTATTTAAAACACAAAATCTAAGTGTCCAATGGTCACATTACATGAGTAAGACGTAGATCTTAAATTTCATCACAAGTTTCTCTTCAATATATTAGTCACAAACTAAATTTAAATTAATCCAAATTTAACACGAAATCTTGTTTTTTATAAAAATTTGCTTCGTTAACTTTCGTTCAAATAAAATTGTGTTGAAGTGACAAAACTAAGCGCCACTAAACGTTATGAAATGTAACTTTTGCATTATATCTAATATTTAATTTCATAGTATCCACATATGTATATAATTTTGATCCCCCTTTATTTATAAAATCGATTTTAAAAATATTAATATTAAAGAATTAGACCCAGTTCGATTCTCACCAACATTTTTCTTAATCAATATAAACATTAACGATTGTATAAACATTCTGATGACCGTCGTGGCGCAGAAGCGCAACGTCTGCCTGTAACGCGACGGTTACTGGGTTCGATCCCCAGTCGGAGAAGATGGATTTTTCTATTTCCATTTTCTTCGCTCTGGCATCTAAGGCAAAGCGCGGCGTTGAGTTCCGCCACTCAACACGCAATGCCTCGAAAACGGCGGAAAGTGGGGACAGAGTAAGCAGGGACTAAGTAACGGAGTGTCTTAACTTTGATAAGAGACATATGTTGGGTGGATTTGAATTCCACTACCTTCATTTATCTTCTGTTTTCGGGAAAACGAAATATATTCATTCAAATAGTGTTTAAATTCACAATCGGCGCGTTTATATAAAAATTAAGTAACATGTAACAGGTCGAGGGATTCGTTCTTTTGTTTCAGTGCCTTTTATTGAACATGCGATATTAATTTTTTAAATGTAAAAACATTTCTGATTCACCAAAGTTAATATCACATCTAAGAAGAGCAAGACGCTCAGCGGGATATTTTTTGTAATTTTTTATGTCTTCTCGCTTCATCCCGCACGTGGAAGGGCAGAGGAAACTACAGAAGCCATAGAAACCTAGTCTTAAGACATTCCGTTGCTTTCCCTTCCGTCCCTGCTTTTTAATCTTCCCCGAGTGGGAATCGAACCCACATCGAATCACAATCGAAATCATCGCATTTAAAGGTTGACGCTACGCCTCTGCGCCACGACAGTCCTATATTATTAAGACACTCCGTTTCCCGCTTTCCCCGCTCTTTCCAGGCATTGCGTGTTGTATGGTAGAACTCAACGCGGCACTTTACATATTTACCAGAATAAAAAAATGGAAATGAAAATACCCATACTTTCCCGAGTACGAATCGAACCCACAAACCGTCGCGTTAACAGGCAGACATTGCGCCTCTGCGTCACGAATGTCCTTAAACCCATTTTAAAACTATTTAAAACACAAAATCTAAGTGTCCAATGGTCACATTACATGAGTAAGACGTAGATCTTAAATTTCATCACAAGTTTCTCTTCAATATATTAGTCACAAACTAAATTTAAATTAATCCAAATTTAACACGAAATCTTGTTTTTTATAAAAATTTGCTTCGTTAACTTTCGTTCAAATAAAATTGTGTTGAAGTGACAAAACTAAGCGCCACTAAACGTTATGAAATGTAACTTTTGCATTATATCTAATATTTAATTTCATAGTATCCACATATGTATATAATTTTGATCCCCCTTTATTTATAAAATCGATTTTAAAAATATTAATATTAAAGAATTAGACCCAGTTCGATTCTCACCAACATTTTTCTTAATCAATATAAACATTAACGATTGTATAAACATTCTGAGGACCGTCGTGGCGCAGAAGCGCAACGTCTGCCTGTAACGCGACGGTTACTGGGTTCGATCCCCAGTCGGAGAAGATGGATTTTTCTATTTCCATTTTCTTCGCTCTGGCATCTAAGGCAAAGCGCGGCGTTGAGTTCCGCCACTCAACACGCAATGCCTCGAAAACGGCGGAAAGTGGGGACAGAGTAAGCAGGGACTAAGTAACGGAGTGTCTTAACACTAGGTTCTTATGGTTACTGCAGTTCCCTCTGCCTACCCTGCTATGTGCGGGATAAAGCGTGAAGCTAAAAAAAAAAAAAAAGACAATTAATTTGTATGAATTTTTTCTTACTTTTATGTTTTTTCTGGTACAAAATTGGCGCAGCGTTGATTTCCGCCATTCAAGCAATTCAAGCTATCTTTTAATATAACAAAATGCGCAAGTTAAAACACTTTAACATGCTATTATTTTACATAATATCAAAACGATTAAAAGTTTTAACTTATTAAGGGTCGGCAGACCGGGGTCGTACTTAGTTACGAGTTAGAAACTTTAGGTCGATTTGAATTAAGGTTGATCTTTCACATACATATATTTTAAATATTTTAAAATATTTTTGCTTTTTTATATACATTTGAATTGATTTCATTATTTTCTAGTTAATTAATTATTATTGTTAATAACTTTGATCTACGTATACTTAAAGTTTTAATAAAAGTTCTTTGAAATAGTTTATTTCGAAATCTTTTCATATTACTAATTTATGATCAAATTAATAATATGACATATTATATGTATATATAATGAAGAGTATTGTTTTATTTAAAAAAAATTTTTTGCACACCCATCCATTTTGGATACAAGGAACGTAGCTTTCCCTTCCATACGCAACGATTTCGTGTTGATTCTCCGTCAATATTACAATACTCTATATATAATATAATATCAAAAGGCGTGTCGGCATATAAATAGACAGATATTTCTGTTGCGTACGCGCTTGGTTTGAAGCCAAATTGCTCTGAAATGGATTTTACTCGGTGTTATGAATTTCAAGGCTAGAATTTTTATCTTTTTTTCCAATTGTTTTTATTATTTTTTATTAATATTTGACGTGGTATTCTAAGTATTTTAATTTATTTTGAATTAATCTCATCATAGCAATATTTATAAGGTAACTTCATGATATAAATGTACATATATTAATTTAGATGCGTAAATATAGTATTTTTTTTAGCTTCACGCTTTATCCCGCACATGGCAGGGTAGGCAGAGGGAACTACAGGAACCATACGACCCTAGTGCTAAGACACTTCGTTGCTTAGTCCCTGCTTTCTCCGTCCCCGCTTTCCGACATTTTTCGAGGCATTGCGTGTTGAGTGGCGGAACTTAACGCCGCGCTTTGCGCCTAGTTTGCCAGAGCGAACAAAATGGAAATAGAAAAATCCAATTTCTCCGACTGGGGATCGAACCCAGAAACCGTCGCGTTACAGGCACACGTTGCGCCTCTGCGCCACGACGGTCACTAACGGACGGTAAATGTAGTATATTAGACCTTAACCTAGAAGTGAATGATTGCATCAGAAAGCTAGTAATAAATGGGTGTAAAAAAAGGAATTAACTTGTTTTAAAGTGAATGGAAGTATAAAAATTTATTATTTAGTACGTGCGGTCTTTTACAGTGGTAAGCTATTAAGGGATTCTTAACAGTAAAAATTAGTGTATTGTAAATTGTTGTAACAAAAAATGTGCACTAAAAAAATATTTTGTATAATAACACATTTTTTCTTTAATAAATTAATGTTAAATACATTAATTTAACATTAATTTATTAAAGAAAAAATGTGTTATTATTACATGAATTTTTTGAGAAAAAAATGTTTTATACATACATACAATACATATATATACAATACATATATTATATATATATATATATATATATATATATATATATATATATATATATATATATATATATATATATATATATATATATATTATATATATATATATATATTATATATATATATATATATATATATATATATATATATATATATATATATATATATATATATATATATATGTATATATGTATATTATATATATATATATATATTATATATATATATATGTATATATGTATATATGTATATATATATATATATATATATATATATATATATATATATATATATATATATATATATATATATATATATATATATATATATATATATATATATAATATAATATATATATATATATATATATATATAATATATATATATATATATATATATATATATATATATATATATATATATATATATATATATATATATATATATATATATATATATATATATATATATATTATATATATATATATATATATATATATATATATAATATATATGTATTGTATGTATGTATAAAACATTTTTTCTCAAAAATTATATATATATATATATATATATATATATATATATATATATATATATATATATATATATATATATATATATATATATATATATATATATATATATATATATATATATATATATATATATATATATATATATATAACGAATTTCAAAAGAAAATGACACAAAAGATTATTTAAAAAAAGCAGATATTCTCATTAGTGGTCTAATAAAGGCCCAGGTTGTTATTAAAATGAAAAAGACTAAGGCCGCCATTTTGTCGGCCGTTATGGTTAAAACGTATTGTTAGAGGACAAATGGATCGCAATTTCTTTGAAAAAATGTAATTATATTTCGCATTTCGTAGCATTTTCTATAAAAAATGAATGAAAGATTATATCTTTGTAATAAAATACGGTTAAAAAAATTGGTAGGAAGTTTTAAATAAAGCTATCGTACTTATTTGATGTTCAATGGTTAATTTACCTTTCTAAAATATTTTGCCATATGTTAACTCAAATTTTCAACTTTTAGTTACATGTGTATGCATGTATATATATATACGTATATATATATATATATATATATATATATTATATATATATATATATATATATATATATATATATATATATATATATATATATATATATATATATATATATATATATATATATATATATATATATATATATATATATATATATATATATATATATATATATATATATATATATATATATATATATATATATATATATATATATATATATATATATATATATATATATATATATATATATATATATATATATATATATACATATGACAATATAATATATAATAATATATAATTTATATACATATACAAGGCAAACGAGCGGTTGGGTCACCTGATGGTAAGTGATCACCGACGCCCACGGCCCTGTGTAACAGCAGAGGTGTTACAAGAGCGTTGCCGGCCTTTAAGTTGGAGGACTACACTAAGTACATAAATAATGTAATAAATATGCGAAAAAGAATAAAATTTTAAGCCTTGTTATATACTATGCATAAATGACTTAAAAATCTATTCTAAAAATGTTATTATTAGTCGATTGCAGAAATCGATATGGAAATCTTAATAACTTTTTTTTAGTTAGTGGGAACCGCAGAAATCATACGAACCTTGTGCTAAGACTCGTTTCCTGACATTTCTCGCATGTCGAGGCATTGCGTGTTGAGTGGCTTAACACCGCCCCTTTGCCTAGTTGCCAGAATGAAGAAAATAGAAACGAAAAATTTCATTTTCCCCAAATGAAGATTGAATAAATAAGCCGTTGAATTTTACAGGCACACGCATCAGCTCTGCGCCACGACCGACGGTTTTATTGTTTCTTAAAAAAGTGACTGTGACAGATAGACAGACAGACATGGCGAATCTATGTTGGTTTATGATCCCGTTTTTCGCCATTTGTATACGGAACCCTAAAAAAGTGAGATTTCACATAATCCGGTCTTACATAGCGGTAGTTAGAGTTATAATTTACATATAGTTTACAATTGGATTTTACATAGACTACAACTACTATTAAATAATCGTGTCATATAAAACTGACCGCCAGTTTGATGGAACGTCAGTAAATAAAATATATTTACAAAAACAGCGTGTTACAGCGTGTTACAGCGTGTCAATCAGCGTGTTTATAAAAAAATGCATATTTTCAATATATTTCTCTAGGTTACTCATCATAATAAATGGAATTGGTAACTTTTTGACATCGCTTTGATGTATGAATGTTATTTCACGACGTAAAAATGTATATAAAGTAAAAGTAATCAAAACATAATATTTTTGAAAGTTTTTTATTCATACACAATCAAGAGTCTATATTACTTTTTATATTAATATTGTTTTCACTATTTTTTATGTTATTAAACGTTAACGAGCAGAAGGCCCACATGATGTTAAGTGGACACCCTCGTCCACAGTCGTCCACATCCACTAACCAATAGGATGTGGATGCGTTGCCAATCAAATACCCAGACCCTGTGGGCTTCCGGAACTTTAAATCACCTAAAGAAACACAGCAGCATTAATATGCTTCTGATTCACGACGGTATTCTGTGAGAGCGTCGTAACTATCCGGTTCGAGCCTGGCTCTTTAGAGCTACTGGTGTTAGTGTAGTATACCACTAATATAGATTCACATAGTCTTGTTTAGTCGGCGTTGAATATCGACCTAAATTCTATTTGTGCTATACTTTGTAATATAAAGTATTGAAGCTGAAAATTAATGAGCGAGTCGAACTCGCACAGTGAGGGTTCTTTATAAATTTCATCATTCATGTCAACAGGTAGTGTGTAATGATTTATTTATTGTTGTTATTATATATTGTATAAATGATTTTTTTTATTAAAGTTATTATAAGCCCGGCGTTGAGTTCTGCGGAAAGCGGGGACGGAGAAAGCAGGGACTAAGCAACGGAGTGTCTTAACACTAGGGTCAAACGGTTCCTGCAGTTCCCGCTGCCTACCCTGCAATATACAGGATAAAGCGTGAAGCTAAAGAAAGTTATTATTTTCCTTTTTATTGTAATTTTAATTTATCAGAATAATTTTGTAAACGTGAACAACTCCTGTAATTAAAACTTGTGTCACAATTCTCATATGCACGTTGTTACATGGTGTCATGTGTGTCAAATAAATTACTTAACAATAAAAATGTAATGAATAGTCTTAGTTTTTTTTTTTTTTTTTTTCATTTTCATACTTCAAAAAATATAAGAGCATTTTGCAAGTAGATTTTATTTGTGATATGGTCCATTCCAGGTTTTTCAAGCCATCCTTTTTTATTAATGTTGAATTATAGGTTCGATTTTGCATAAGCTCTTACATAGACCTGGGTATTATATTTGTTCTTAGCGCGTTATATACATTATATTTTCATACTTTCTTTCTCTATGTCTCATACTTTCCTGCCTTCTTGAGCAAAAATATTTTCACAGACGAACAGACAAAAAATCTGATACTGTAGGGGTTATTTTAAGTAAAACTTACGGAAGCTATAAAACGCTGGAAAGTGTTTGTAACGTAAGTTAGAATATTAACTACCAAAGTGAGAAAAGAGATTCATAAAATTTTTGTAACGCACGAAATTCTTCAGAGAATGCTTTTTTTTTAAATAAAACCATCATCAGATCGAACATTTGCTATTTTTCTCACGGGATTTTTGTTCAAAACCAGAATTTGCTTTGACAGTGGTATTAATCGGCTCAAAGTCTCAGCTTCATTCGGTTTACGGTAATAATTGAATAAATGTTTGAACAAAACGTTTCAAAATGATATTTCAATGCATGCACTGGTGAGAAAAATTTGGACTAAATTATTTAGGTAAACATAATAACACAGTCTTGTAATAAAAACGACTAGAGGCGGAACTCTAACACCGCGGTTTGTTTTCTTACTAGGATGAATAAATTAACTCAATCTCTCCAAGTGGGAATCGAACTAATACTCTTCGCGACTTTGTACCGCTGTACTACAACGACCTGAACATTAAGAGAAAATAAGAAAAGAATCTATAGTTAAAGCAGAAATATACATAATGTAAGCCAAGGAATGTTTAACCAGGCGATGATGGAAGATGAAAATTTAAATAAGAGGATTTGCCTCGTTCTTCGCACAAAAGAATCGATTTGCGGACCTCTTACTTGTGATCCGGGTCAATCTGAAGCTGACGGCCACTGCTTATGCGTCATGGACGGTTTTTCAGTATTTTCCAGTATATATGTCAATATTATATTCAATACCATTCAGAACGTTTAAAATGTAGATATATTTTCGGCAACGTTAAATAACGTCCATTTGTTCAGGCAAGTGTTTAGATATATAAGTTAGTATTACTGTTGGAATCCCACGTGCCAGCACGCTATGTGTGCAAATGACCGGAAAACAAGAATGGGTAATGTTATCACCAAGTTATTTCCACATACTCTGCAAAGTCCAGCAGAAACGAAGATATACCGCATATATATATATATATATATATATATATATATATATATATATATATATATATATATATATATATATATATATATATATATATATATATATATATATATATATATATATATATATATATATATATATATATATATATATATATATATATATATATATATATATATATATATATATATATATATATATATATATATATATATATATATATATATATATATATATATATATATATATATATATATATATATATATATATATATATATATATATATATATACCGAGAAGTATATACCAAGAAGTTTTGCATAAAATGTGTTAACTACTTGTATCTGAGGAGGTTGTCTTTCGTTTTTAAAGTTCCGTACCTGAATAACAAAAATGAGACCCTTAATTACAACATGCCTCTGCATGTGTGTATGTCAGTCACTTTGTCCAATTAGGACAGTATATCTTGGAAAGATATATTATGTGAACTATTTTATGATTTTTATACAGAATAGTGGAATTTCTATACATATAAATGATCTTTCAAAATGATACTAAACCATTTTTTCTCAAAGTTTGACTGATCTTCTTCTTGAAGCAAAACTAAATGCAACTATGTCCTCTTCTCTATCTTTTAAAAATATACCAATAAATGTGACAAAAAATCATATTGTGGAAATTAATAAACACTTAAACGTAAATTAGTTTAAATTACATGTGGTCAACAATGTAGAGAAAGTGCATTTAGATAAACTTGCTCCTGGCAAAAAATTATTACTTAAGTGGCTTTAAACTCCGCTTTCTGCAACAGAGCCTCAGTAGAACCTCTTATTTACATTCTACATTCTTTAGTTTACTATATATATATTTATATGTATGTATGTCTGTACATATTATATATGGATATTTTCTACGCTTTATAAATTACATTTTTTTATTTAATTTATTTTTCTTCTTGCTACTGCTGCTTTCACCAAATTTTACGCTTTGGATAGATGATCTCTCATAGAGATAAGTCTACCCTTGTTAAATATATTTGTGTATATCAACATTTTTTTAGCTTCCCGCTTTTTCTCTCACATGGCAGGGTAGGCAGAGGGAACTGCAGGAACCATGCGAAACCGAACCTAGTGTTAAGACACTCCGTTACTTAGTTTCTGCTTTCTCCGTCCCCGCTTTCCGCCTTTTTTTCGAGGCATTACGTGTTGAGTGGCGGAACTCAACGCCGCGCTTTGCCTAATTTCCATCTTCCCCGAGTGGGAATCGAACCCTAAAACCTCACATATTCACATATTATTTTTATAATGCAATAAAGAATATTAATAATTTTATATTCTTGAAACTGACGCATTAGTAGCGTTCGGTAAATCGAACTTCGTTAAATCGAGGAAGTTAATTATTATAACATCAAAAAAATATGTACGATTTAAAAAAAGTTTTGATATGAGAATTTCAATATGAAAATATTTCAAATATAACAACAAAGGTAACAATTTATATCTACATTATTTATACATTGTTTTTACCTAAATAAATCAATTTTACCTAAATCATAGAAACAGGTGCCTAATATCTTTCAGACTATATAAAACAATAGACGGCTGTGAGTGACAAAATAATTACTGCATCTTGGGGGTGCTGGCGTTTGAATAGCCCCCAATAGTGAGACCAGCAATTTGGGGTTAAATCGATTATAAATGTAACCCCTCGTGTTCGTCCCTTTTATTTGAACATGTGAATATATCGGTAATTGACATACGTAGGTAGGTACTTATGGGATTACGAGCATATAAGTCACATAAGTGATTAATCTTCATGTAAATGAAGTATATATATATATATATATATATATATATATATATATATATATATATATATATATATATATATATATATATATATATATATATATATATATATATATATATATATATATATATTATATATATATATATATATATATATATATATATATATATATATATATATATATACATGTATATATATATACATATATATATATATATATATACATATATATATATATATATATACATATATATATATATATATATATATATATATATATATATATATATATATATATATATATATATATATATATATATATATATATATATATATATATATATATATATATATATATATATATATATATATATATATATATATATATATATATATATATATATATATATATGTATATATATATATATATATATGTATATATATATATATACATATATATATATATATATATATATATATATATATATATATATATATATATATATATATTATATATATATATATATATATATATATATATATATATATATATATATATATATATATATATATATATATATATATATATATATATATATATATATATATATATATATATGTATATATATATATATAGCTAATAAAGGTTATTAGCACACCACAATAAACTTGATTATTCTATATAACATATTCCAGTTGCATAATATATAAATATTAAACAATTTGGTTAGTTATTCGCTGCTTCAACTAGATTTACTTTTATCAGGTCAAGGACGACATTAATAATCAGAAGCTTCAATTAATATACTAAGTACATCAATTCATTATATATTAATTAGGTAATTATATCCAATTATTTTGATAAGGCACGTAATATTTTTTAAGAACCAGGTGACATCTGTCAAAGCGACGGTTACGGGTTCAATTTTCGCGTAGAGAAAATGTGATATTTTCATTTACTTTGCTCTGGTTGATAAACAAGGCGCGGCGTTCTGCTCCGCTACACAAAATGCAATGTCACGAGACAAAAAGCAGAGAACCATTATTACCATTTAGACACCAAGTTAGTTACATTGAAGTTGAGGTCGAGTTATATCGAATTATTTTCATTGTAAATAATATTTTACACTTTCCTTCCCACCAAAGAGAATAATGAAAATTAACATAAAAATATTATTTCTTTTGAAATTACTTCTTACATATTATATTACTTATTTTGATTACTTCATGTAAATATTTACTTATCTCTTCGCATGGAAGTTTATCCAGAGGGATCCAAAAGAACCTTGAAAATATTGTGTCAAGACACTCTGTCCACCACTTTCCGCAATTTTGAAGCATTGCGTTTTATACGGCGTAGTTTAATGCCACAAATGTAAGTAATGAAATAATCCAGCCTCCTCGACTCGGAATCGAACCTACGAACAGTCGCTTTTATAGGCAGACCCTGCGCCTCTACACCACGACGGTCCTCTATTCTCTTATTTTAATATCACTTAACTTAATATATATATATATATATATATATATATATATATATATATATATATATATATATATATATATATATATATATATATATATATATATATATATATATATATATATATATATATATATATATATATATATATGTATATATATATATATATATATATATATATATATATATATATATATATATATATATATATATATATATATATATATATATATATATATATATATATATATATATATAATATATAATATATATATATATATATATATATATATATATATATATATATATATATATATATATATATATATATATATATATATATATATATATATATATATATATATATATATATATATATATATATATATATATATATATATATATATATATATATATAAATATATATATATATATATATATATATATATATATATATATATATATATATATATATATATATATATATATATATATATATATATATATATATATATATATATATATATATATATATATGTATATATATATATATATATATATATATATATATATATATATATATATATATATATATATATATATTATATCTCCTCTTCTAAAAGAGGTGAAGGGACTATTATATTATTAACTTCCCTTTATTTTTTGTCTAAACCAAGCATATCTTTATTTGGTTATAAAATTATCAGTTTTTAGCTAAACACCTATAATTGAGTTATTTTGCGTTAAATTGCGGAGCTTAACGCTGCATTTGTGTTACCAAAGAAAATATATTAAATTATTTTCCGTGGTAATATTTCATTTTTTTGGCTTCTCGAAAGATGAATACTTATTCTCATTATGGTAAAACCTTTTAAATCTCCAAACTGAAAACGCTTTCCGATTAATAAATATGTATTTTATCAAAATCTCCATTCAATAAAATGATATTTCTTAAACAAATTTAATGATAAATGGGTAACCTTGGAATTCATTTGAATTTACATTGTTTCATTTGAATTTGGAGTAGATACTTGCTTTTGCATTGCGGCATTTTCTTTATACGTAAATAAAGACATTAGGGTGTTTTATTTTTTATTATGAAAACGTCCCATGATAATGTAAAGTGAGGACCGTCGTAGCGCAGAGGCGTAGCGTCTTTGTGGGTTCGATACCCACTCGGAAAAGATGGGTTCTTCTATTTTCTGGAAAATAGACAAAGAGCGGCGTTGAGTTCAACCACTCAACACGCAATGTCTCGAAGAAGACGAAGAGCAAGAAACAGAGTGTCTTAACACTAGGTTCTTATGGTTTCTGCGGTTCCCTCTGCCTACCCTGCTACGTGGGGGATAAAGCGTGACGCTAAATAAATGTAAATAATTCACTCTCCAAATGTTACGTTAACTTATAAATTAACGTAGTATTTAAAAAAGATAAGGGAGAGAGAGATTCTGTTAAAAATATTACGCAAAATTTGTATAATTAACGAAAAAACAAATATTCGATAGATTAATTCTATGCCAAACCTAAACGCTAAACTAGGCTATACAAGAAGATAAGATAAATACAGTGTTAATTTGATGACGTAGTTATAATATGCAAAAAGCCTTGTACAGCTTAGACAAGATTGATTGTTCCAGTAAGTTGTCATTGTAGTAGATTTTGGGTTAAATAACTTAATGGACTTTTTGCTGCATCCTTTATTAGGCATTACCCACACATGCATAAAAAAAGATGCAACAAAAAACCAATTTAGGTATTTAAACAAAAATCAACTACCATCACCATTTACACATACTCACACATAGCCACGCAACAGAGAGAGCCTAGAAATAAAATAATTATTTCCAAAGTATAGAATAAATAATGATAGGCAGTATATGCTTTAACCATTTAAATTAAAAAATCTTACTGTCAAAATTAACTAAGTAAAGCAAATGACAGTTTCATAACTTATTAAGTATACGAAAGTAACAAAACTTACATATAGATACGAGGTATATGGTAATGCAGATGAAGACTTTGTTGACGACCATCCTCGTCCAACCGGATGATAACCAAATACGATAATAGTCGTATTATGCGAATATAATAATAATCCTTGTTTATTTAATGTATTAAAAAGAAAGCAAAGCGACGGTTTTGTGGGTTCAATTCCCACTTTGCATTTCCATTTTCTTCGCTCTGGTAACTAGGCAAGCGCGGCGTTGAGCTACGCTAGTCAACACGCAATGCCTCAAGAAGGAAAACGGAGAACTGAGTGTCTTAACACTAGGTGACAGGATAAAGCGTAAAACTATGATAAAAATTTAGGAAATCTGAAAGTCAAGTATTTCAAATCTGTGTGTGCTTGTATATACATACATACTAAATATATTTAACATAAAAAATAAGTGAACTATATCTATTTTTTCATATTTTACTAGATTTATTTATGATTATGATTCATGGGCATATATCATACTTATACTTAATCATTTTTTATTGTTATTAAGGTAATCATGAAATATGGGTTCAGGGGGAATAATGGATAACATTGATTAGTGTTCCCTAAACGTTTGCTTTATTTTACGAGTGTCACGCCAATAAATGTACATTATGATGATAAAAGGAAGAAATGAGATGGTCAATTCCTTATACATTTACTAGTTTATATACACATATATATATATATATATATATATATATATATATATATATATATATATATATATATATATATATATATATATATATTATATATATATATATATATATATATATATATATATATATATATATATATATATATATATATATATATATTATATATATATATATATATATATATATATATATATATATATAATATATATATATATATATATATATATATATATATATATATATATATATATATATATATATATATTTATATATATATATATATATATATATATATATATATATATATATATATATATATATATATATATATATATATACATATATACATATATACATATATACATATATACATATATACATATATACATATATATATATATATATATATATATATATATATATATATATATATATATATATATATATATATATATATATATATATATATATATATATATATATATATATATATATATATATATATATATATATATATATATATATATATACATATCTACATATATACATATATACATATATACATATATATATATATATATATATATATATATAATATATATATATATATATATATATATATATATATATATATATATATATATATATATATATATATATATATATATGTATATATGTATATATATATATATATATATATATATATATATATATATATATATATATATATATATATATATATATATATATATATATATATATATATATATATATATATATATATATATATATATATATATATTTATATATATATATATATATATATATATATATATATTATATATATATATATAATATATATATATATATATATATATATATATATATATATATATATATATATATATATATATATATATATATATATATATATATATATATATATATATATATATATATATATATATATATATATATATATATATATATATATATATATATATATATATATATATATATATATATATATATATATATATATATATATATATATATATATATATATATATATATATATATATATATATATATATATATATATATATATATATATATATATATATATATATATATATATATATATATATATATATATATATATATATATATATATATATATATATATATATATATATATACATATGTATAGGACCGTCGTGGCGCAGAGCCGCAACGTGTTTCTGTGTTTCTGGGTTCGATCCCCAGTCGGAGAAGATGGATTTTTCTATTTCTATGTTCTTCGCTCTGGCAAACTAGGCAAAGCGCGGCGTTGAGTTCCGCCACTCAACATGCAATGCTTCGAAAAAAGCTACACTAGCACTAGGTTCGCACGGTCCCTGCAGTTCCCTCTGCCTACCCTGCCATGTGCGGGATTAAGCGTGAAGCTAAAAAAAAATGTATGTCTAAATACACATATATTGTATGAAAATGTAGTCTTTTCTCCATTTTCACATTTTTAGTTATATATGTATTTTTTTTATAGCAGGGTAGGCAGACGAAACTAAAGGAACCGTGGCAGCTTCGTATTAAGATAGGCACTGTCCGCCTTTTGAGGCTTTTCGTGGCAGAGACTGAACTCAACGCCGCACTTGCCTAGTAGCTAGAGCGAGGAATATGGAAAGCACATAATCTATCGTGCTAACACTGATTCTAAGTGCCACGACGATTTTGTTGCATCAAAATATTAAAAAAGAAGACGAAATAAATTAAATAACAAAAAATTTCTTTACAATCGATAAACAAATAAAATACGTGATCGACTAAATATTGACGTTGACATTCGAAAATTTAATCAATATCGCATCGGTTGAGGCGTGAACACCGGGCGTACGTTCTTTGAATATTTTCAATACTTCGTATTATTATAATAATAATAGGTATCCGAGGTATTTTGAATATGGCACGATGGTTTAAGGTTCTAACCCTAAATTTGATGTATTTATTTTAAAAAGGGAACAACATGAAAAATAAATAAAGCAGGAGTATGAAGTAGAGCTTTGATATATTAAGCTACTCTTTTTCTATAACATTATAAAAAAATACATACATACATAACTTAACGCTCTATCCCTAGCGGGGTAGTCGAGTAACGTCGTAGAACGGAGTGCCAAACGCTGCGGGCGTTCTCTCTGACTACCCTGCATATCTCATTATACCTCTTTCGCCACTGTCATTAACCTCTTCTAACATGCTTTTTACGTGAACTTCCTCCAGTATCTTCGATACTGTGTTTTCGAAAGTCAACCGAGGTCTTCCCTTACCTCTCTTACCACTCACTTTTGCATCGTATATAAATCGTATCGTAAAAAAATCAATAATTATTTAATAACTTATGTACTGTAGACTTAGTAACTTAAATTTTAAACAGGCTAAAATATGGAAAAATGGTTTGTCAAACAATTTCACAGTGAAACGTTCATATATATTATCTTTAAATATTTTATTTTCTCCAAAATTTTTATTTTCTTCAAGGTGTTTTTTTATTCTCTCTTCGTCTTTTTATAAAGGAGAATTCACTCCACATATTGAATATTGAATTCCCAATTACTATAACCGATAGCCTCTTTGATCTTGATTTTGAGCAACTCAAGAAATATTTTTTTTCTATTATAACTTATTTATGAACACATGTGTACTTTTGTCACTTTATATACAAAATGTATTTGACTTCAAAAAGGAGATTGCTCATTCAATCGTTATATTATACCAATATCTTAATATATTTTCTCTTGATATAGATATTAGTTTCAAATAAAGCAGTCAATATTGACATATATATGTATATCTATATATATATATATATATATATATATATATATATATATATATATATATATATATATATATATATATATATATATATATATATATATATATATATATATATATATATATATATATATATATATATATATATATATATATATATATATATATATATATATATATATATATATATATATATATATATATATATATATATATATATACATATATATATATTATTTACTATGTTGTTGTTAACATAGTTTATTTGTACTCGTGTCACATCACAGGTAACACTGTAAGTTTCTTTCTTTCATATAGCGTTATTCAGGAAAATTAAATTGTAGAGTATGTGTGATATTAGCATCACTTACAGGATATACGCGGAAAGCGTATTAAATGAAAGGGTAGGTTAAAACAGGTTGTTTTTTCCAGTTAGGTTTTCGTAATTCCTAATATTTAGAAATGTTAGTAAACAAAAATTTTCTTACAAAAGTGCCAGGTTATAAATAAGAAATTTTTAAAGGTATATATATATATATATATATATATATATATATATATATATATATATATATATATATATATATATATATATATATATATATATATATATATATATATATATATATATATATATATATATATATATATATATATATATATATATATATATATATATATATATATATATATATATATATAGTATATATATAATAAAAGGGAAGTACAAAATTTACGTTCGCTTGAAATCTAATACCTTAAAATTAGTCCTTGTTTATTACAAGACCGCTTAGATTAAAGAGAAACAGATCAGATGAAGGAATAAACGCTGTACGTTATCTTATACGTAAACAGTATAAATTAATTAAAAGAATAAAAGAGTAGAGAAAATATTTCGTACAATTTAAGTCTACATAACTACTAAATTGCAAATATCGGCTTCACGAAGCTTTACTTCATATAGGTGCCCTGTGCCCAAATAGTCAGGAAATAATATCTATATTAGAATTTAAAAAGTGGTATGACGAATATCACTGTGGACAAGTCACAGTGGTCTCACTGTTGGTCGCACCTCCCGCTGTCGCGCCTTCTACTTAAAGCGCAGCTTTAAAGACACAGCAAAACCCAGTATTGCGACACTTTGTTTAATCAAACCGGGATATATACACCATTAATACCCCTCCATTATTTCCACAATATAAATATTATATTCTTTATATTTTTTTAGGTATACGCTTTAGGGTAAGGTTCCTGTTGTTGGGAACCTTGGGAACCTAGTGTTAAGATACTCTGTTCTCTGTTTTTCACCTTTTCCGCATAAATATAATAATTTATTTTATTTAATAAACATATAAGTATGCTATTGTTAAAATTAATAATAATAATTGACATAATTCCAACAAACTTTATTACTTGTAAATGAAAACGTAATAGATATTTATTAAATTGCTACGAGAGCGTTCTCATTTTCTTCTAACATTGTAATATGTAGGTGTGTCTAATTATGATATCATACTGCTGGAAATGTATGTATGTATAAAGCTAATAAAATTATATAAAACTTATTTATTGTTACTTTTAAAAGAACTTGATAATGGGTTAAGCTTTTAAGCTGAAATTCAAATTAATCAATGATTTCAAGATTTGTCTTACTGGATCTGGATTTTGGTGTCGGTGTATAGTCGGTATATAGTCGGTGTATAGTCCGTGTATAGTCGGTGTATAGTCAGTGTATAGTCGGTGTATAGTCGGTTTATAGTCGGTGTATAGTCTGTGTATAGTCGGCAAGGCTTGGCGTAGGGTTACCTAAATGCGTCAGCATAACTATAGGAGCGGGTTATTGCACTAGAAGTAAAAGATTCTCGACAAGAAAGGCAATCGAGGCAATTTGTACAGTATTCAGCGAGGCGTCATGACAGCAGGTCACACTACACAGGTTCGCGAGTTTGAAGCACAGTTTCTTCAATACCAATCTATAATCACATATGTTTTAAGAAATAGTCGGCGAGGCTGGCGTAAAGTGATCAATAATTTAAGGAGAAAATCTTTTGATTTTTTTCTTTGTTACCTTTTATAGTGGTAACCCATGTTAGTGTATTTTTTGATTATTAACTTTTTGTAACTCTCATATTTATAATGTTGACGGCGTTGAGTTCCGCCACTCAACACGCAATGCCTCGAAAACGGTGGAAAGTGGGGACGGAGTAAGCAGGGACTTAGTAACAGAGTGTCTTAACACTAGGTTCTTATGGTTCCTGCAGTTCCCTCTGCCTACCCTGCCATGTGCGTGAAGCTAAAATAAAAAAAATATATATTTATAATGTCTTTTATTTTATATTTTTATTTTTGGAGCATATACATTTATTTTTTCTTTAAAAAATTGTTTCAATTAGTAAGTTTTGAAAATTGTGTTTCATGCGTTAAGTTAGCCTTTAAGTGTGGTGTATAATGTATGACAAATTTTTGTATATCTTACTTATGTTTGAAAGTTAAAATGCACTGTATACAATGTTGGCTTCCTAAATAAAATAAATAAATAAATAGTTTGCAAAGCAAATGCCATTCAATACTTTATGAAAAATTAGCAAAGTACGAACAAATAATGTACATAATTAAATATTCTGTATATTTGTAAACATTGAAACAAAGCCTCTGGAGACATTTCATTGTTAATTTTTTTTTATACCTTCACACTTTATCCCGCATATTGCAGGGTAGGCAGAGGGAACTGCAGGGGCCATGTAAACTTCGTGTTAAGACACTCCACCGCTTTCCGCCCTTTTTTCGAGGCATTGCGTGTTGAGTGGCGGAACTCAACGCCGAGCTTTGCATAATTTCCAGAGCGAAGAAAATGGAATTAGAAAAATCCATCTTTTTCGTGCCTCTGCGCCACGACGGTCCTCATTGTTTATTTAGGTATTTATATGTCAGAATGATGTTAAATGTTATTTTGAGGTATTCGAAACCGAAACTTTGGAAAGCGAAACCTTATAGGATATATATTCAAAAAATACAAACAATAGATCGACATATAAAAACCGAAAACAAAAATCTTTATTGAATTTCAAACCAATTTAAACTAGATTGTGTACTGACACCCACAGTCAAAATTCCCTATTATAAGTAATCAGCCTCTTTCCTTCTAACTTTATATATATTAAAAATTATAGTACAAGAGTATCGATTTACTAAAAAGTACAAAAAAGACATACAAAAGATGTAGAGATTTATTTTAAACTTGTAAATAAAATCTCAGATAGCAAATACGTTCCTTATCTCGCAAATAAACAACGAATCTCGGTTCCACAGGTCTCCGATAGAAGTATCTAATAGATAGACCTTTCTAAACTATCTGCCGATTCAAGTAGGTGACAGTGACGTTATCTGACAAAAAACGTAAGTGGTGATGACGCACATATTTTTAACTTTTATTCCAACATATTTTTAGTGGACTTTTGACTTTAATGTTTCTAAAAATTTGTTAAAAATAAAAAGAAAAAAGAAAAAAAAAAGTTTAACAAATAATGTTGCCATGACAAACAAAATTATGAAACAGCGTAATGGCGGTCCAACACAAATTATCAACAGACTTAAAAAAATAAGTCAAAACGAGTGACAGTTGCGTTTCATTTCTCTACTAGTATTTGGAATATATATAACAAATCGTACGTATACTACTATATTCTTTATTTTTTAGCTTCACGCTTTATCCCGCACATGGCAGAGCAGGCAGAGAGAACTGCAGGGACCGTGGGAACCTAGTGTTAAGACACTCCGTTGCTTAGTCTCTGCTTTTTTTACTACTATATTCGTTCTTCAATAATAAAATTAGACTTGATAATATCAAAAGAGGTGCCGTGGACTATTTTCAATAAAAAGCATTGTATAATTAAATTATAAAAACTATTTCTCAAATTTACATATTGTTTTGTTAAATTACAAAATGATACGAAACGATGTAGTAACCAAACGCAAAAAATGCAATTTTGCGATGTTGCCGTTACATCGATTATTAAATTGCAGGTAAATTTATCTACCAGATATTTAATCGAAGAGATGGATGGTGAAACAGAAAAAAATATAACATCTCTTATCTAGTAGACAGCATTAAATATCAGCTAACAATCTGAAACCTTATCTGAAAGGCGAAAATTTAGACTTGAAATTAACATCCCGAAAACCTGGACTTACTTCCTTTAAATACAGAAAAAAATAAGTTTTAAATCAACATATATATATGTCTTACTGTATGTCAATTCATTTTAGTATGAAAAAACATTTAAAAGAAACTAGTGACGTGATTCTCGACTTTCCTGCTTCATTCTAATGACATATATTGTCTTACTATTTAAACATGATCATTTCCACGAATGAGTATTAAGCCCCTTACTATTACATGTATAATAACCAGACGTTATACTTTAAGAAAACATATAAAAATTTTAACGCAACAAGATTTGAAACCGCCTCTTAGAAATCACCCAAGCGGTCTGAGCACTAAGCCATGCGTTCTTCATCACGCTTAATGACGGTTTCCATGAAGAGTGAGTTCAAGCCGATGCCTTCAAATTTTTATGTTTTTTTTCTTTTATATTTTTCTATCCATGATATGGTCACTCAAAAATCATAAAAATAATTAATTAAACATTTTTTGACGGTAAGATTAAATATTTAAGCCTAACAATGGCTAAATACCACTAACTTTAGCCAAGTTATTTGAAATTGCTTACGTAATATGGCTTAATAGGAACAGCGCAGGTAGTTACAACCTCGTTACAGTTAATTATTGTTTGCCTATTAGTTTACACTTTAAGAGAAATGTCAGCGACAGTGTCAGTGAAAGTTCAATCTTATATATTTTATATGTGACTAGAATCGTCTCTATGGAAAAAAGTACAATACATCGTTGATAATATTTTTGGTAGTACTATTTTGCTAAAAGATGTCTAGATATAATTAGAATCCAAAATGAACTTTGTAGAAAGAAAAGCTCAGAGCTTTCTTTCAATGTTCATTTCAAAGTTCATTTTTGGACTTCTACAAAGTTCAAAGCTCTGAGCTTCTTCTGAGCTTTTTTGGACTTCTGCAAACGGATTATAAATGTTATACCTATAAGTTAAGATAGTTTTTTCCAAAAGAACAAGAAGATATATATACATACAAACATATATGTAATCTAAATTTATTGTAAATTAAAAAGACGAACTTTTATAAAAATTATTTTATCATACAATATTTTTTTATAGCTTCACGCTTTATCCGGCATATTGCAGGGTACGCAGAGGGAACTGCAGGAACCATATGAATCTAGTGTTAAGATACTCCGTTGCTTAGTTCCTGCTTTCTCCGTCCGGACTTTCCGCCTTTTTCGAGGCATTGCGTGTTGAGCGGCGGATCTCAACGCCGCACTTTGCCTAGTTTCTAGAGCGAAGAAAATTGAAATAAAAAAATCAATCTTCCCCCAGTGGGAATCGAACCCTTAAACCGCGTTTACAGGCAGATGAAAGAATTTAGTATGTCAATGATAATGTAATATTATTCTTTGTATTTTTTATATTTTATTCTCTTATCGTCTCTTTCTCCTTCTCTGTCCTTGTTTTTGTTAATTATATATTCAAATTCAAAATATTCTTTATGCTTATAGACGTATGACGTATATACGATATAACGTATTCCCACAACTCTATATAATAGTCATTTAAAGCATACGTTTGATTTATTAGCCATTCACCATTTAACGTTGAATTTTAAATAAAGCTCTCAAAGCTTTCGAATGGACTAATTGCGTACATTTTGGTATTCAAAAATTCATTTTTTAGCCGTTGTGGATTAGCGTTTCACTGTAAGCTCGATAGTTGTGGGTTTCATATTTGTTTGAGAACAGATTAAAAAGGTTAGTGTCGATTTCTAGAGCCGGTATATTGACAGATTATAAGATGACAAGTAAAGACTGAGATGCCGGATTAATTTTTGTAAAGCTTTTTCAAAATCTTTTGATAACTTTCTGCAGTGGTTTAATTCCGCATGTAACATATAATTTAATTATATGAAATCTCTGACTATATAAAAATATACATATAAATTATCGTAAAAATCTTTGTCTATACAAATGAGAATTTATATCCTCCATACATCAGATACGAGAGTAAGCAGGGACTAAGTAACGGAGTGTCTTAACACTAGGTTCTAATAGTTCCTGCAGTTCCCTCTGTCTACCCTGCCATGTGCGGGATAAAGCGTGAAGCTAAAAAAAAAAAGAAAAGAAAACATCAGATAAGACACTTCGTTGCTTAGTCCCTGCTTTCTCCGTCCCCGCTAGATAGAGAAAGCAGGGATTAAGCAACGAAGTGTCTTAACACTAGGTTCATATGGTCTCTGGAGTTCCCTCTGCCTACCCTGCAATATGCGGGATAAAGCGTGAAACAAAAAAATACCATACTATGGTAAATAATTAAATTTATACCAAAATAAAATTCACAACCCGGCCTTAGTTACCAAGTTAAACAAATATCAAGAAGCGTGTAACATTTTATATTAGCCACAGCTCAAGAAAGCCAACTAAGGGGTTAAGCCTATTCCCAGCACGTCCAAACGTAAAGGTTGAGTTAAAGTTTGAGTTTATGTTATTTAGAAGTTACAATACTGTGTTTGTGGTACGGCTTTATTTAAATAGTGTCATAGATATTTATATGTTAGTATAGAAAATATGACCTAAAATGAGGATTTTTTTATACCAAGGTAGACAGAGGGAGTATAGTGTTAAGACACTCTGTAACTGACACTCTTAACTATTGTTGAGTGACGAAATTCAACGTCGCATTTTGTTTTGATATCATAGCATTCAGAAAGATATTTAATTATTCCCTCCCCTAACTGGGAGTCGAATGCATAACCGTTCCATTTATAGACAGATTTTATGCCACTGGGCCATAACGGCGTCTGCCTGTAACGCGACGGTTACTGGGTTCGATCCCCAGTCGGAGAAGATGGATTTTTCTATTTCCATTTTCTTCGCTCTGGCATCTAAGGCAAAGCGCGGCGTTGAGATCCGTCACTCAATACGCAATGCTTCGAAAAAGGCGGAAAGTGGGGACAAAGATAGCAGGGACTAAGCAACGGAGTGTCTTAACACTAGGTTCATATGGTTCTTGCAGTTTCCTCTGCTTACCCTGCAGTATACTTGATAAAAGCGTGAAGCTTTAAAAAAAATAAACAAAAATTTTACCAGTTTGGCATAAAGCCGCAAATTTAAATTATCTATTTGAATGGAGTTAGTTCTTAATACTCTACTAACCCAATATCCACTTGTAATTACTTTAGGGTTTAACGGATATTTGTGACGGAAATTCTATAGTGATAGTATTAGTATTAGTTAAACTACTGTTTTTGACATTCTATGTTTTAAAGGTTGATATATAATATTGATATATAATATGACTGAAGAATGTTTTGTGTCAATTGAGTTGTCTTTGCATACTTACTTATTAAATTTTTGAAATTCTACTTACTTTATCAGAACAGAGTGTCTTAACACTGCGTTCCCTCTGCTTATCCTTCTCTACTCTTCTCTTTGTTTGTTACTAAATTAGATAATAATATTAAAGAACACTCTTTAAAGTTTTATCAAAAAATTAAATAAATTTTAAAATTAAATATATAATATGATAGAAATGTATATTTGTGATGTAATTTTTTGTAATAATACAAAATACAACATCTTTACAAAAAATATGTAAAATCATATAATTAATAGAAAAATATAAATTTATTTATTTATACACAACATTTAGCAAATATACAAGAAAAAATACGATAATAACCGTATTAGTATAAAAAATATTCTTATATACATATATATATATATATATATATATATATATATTATATATATATATATATATATATATATATATATATATATATATATATATATATATATATATATATATATATATATATATATATTATATATATATATATATATATATATATATATATATATATATATATATATATATATATATATATATATATATATATATATATATATATATATATATATATATATATATATATATATATATATATATATAATATATATATATATATATATATATATATATATATATATATATATATATATATATATATAATATATATATATATATATATATATATATATTATATATATATATCGAAAAAAAAATATTAAACTAACCAAACATCGTAAATGCGATCCATATGCTGAGTAATTACATTCTCAATTTACAGCAAGAAGCTCCTCGGGGTGCAGAGGCGCAAGCGCCTGCCTATGAATGCAGCGGTTTGAGGGTTTAATTCCCACTCGGGGAAGACGGATTTTTGTTTTTCCATTTTCTTAGCTCTGGCAACTAGGCAAAGCGTGGCGTTGAGTTCCGCCACTCAACACGCAATGTCTCGAAAAAGGCAATGTCTCGGAAAGTCAGGACGGAAAAAGAAGGAACTAAGCAACGGAGTGTCTTAACACTAGGTTCAAATTGTTCCTGCAGTTCCCTCTGCCTACACTGCAATATGCGGGATAAAGCGTGAAGCTAGAGAAAAAAAAATTGAATTTTAGCGCTTACTTTCCCACAAATCAGATTTAGAGTTGCAACCATAATTCAACTAATCTTTCCTCAGATGTTATGGATCCTCTATATTTTGAGACGACATATGCCCTCGATATTTCGTACCGCATATCCGGAAGTGAATCTAACCTGCCTCACACAAAGCTATGACGTAATAACCGCATGTCAATTCACAACCATTCTGACAGCTACCAAGCTTTTTAATACCAATTTTTCGTTTGACAGCTTTTTTAAAGCTTTGGTTCTTTCACAGACAAGTTGCGTCAATCAATGGTCTTCATGATTTTCTATGAAGCACGCACGTTTAGCACGCTGAATACTATTGATACTAAAGGCGTTTCACGTAAAAAAACATACAATGTAGGTTTTATATCGTAGTTTAAAAAGTCATAAAAGAAATTACAATTCTTCAATCTACCTCAAAATTAGATAAATGCATGAGAGAAAAATAGATTCTTTGTATCATTACGAATATTTATTAAATAAATCGAGGCCATCGTGGCACAGTGGCAGCAATTTATTGAAGTAGTTTTGAGTTCAATCTACTTGTAGGGTTAAGGCAGCATATAAAAGTTATTTATTTTTTACTCTTTTATTTATTTTTGAATCTTTTGTTACGACTAACATTTCTAATAAGCTTTTGGTAGGTGTAACCTTGTTTTCTTTTAACTGGAAATGGTCAATTATCCCAGATATCAAAGAAAAACTCAACGCCAATGTAACCGAACTACCCAAATTAATTACACACTGACCGAAATTCTAATCAGAATAATTTACATTGTAACGTGATACCACAGACCACTAATGGCTTCCAAATACACTAACTATTTAATATGAAATTTCTGTTATCGTTCTAATGACCTGACCTTTGGAGCACTATGGGAAAATGTGAGTTATTTCTAACTTTATGTAAGTAAATTGTTGAGTAACCTTAGGAATGCAATAGATGTAGATACAAATCTGGTACAAAAGAAATTTATAATCAGAATAAAAACTGGAAACGAAATTATTTTATAAGGTTTTTTAATTTTCTTCAAATTGGCATATAAAGTTGAAATTCGATTATCTAGTCCTTAGTTATACGGATTCGCGATTATAGCTACAGGCCAATTGAATTTAGTCTATTATCGGCAAATTTAATCAATCAAACATTAATTATCGTTAATATACTAGATACTTTTAATAAACGTATAATATTATGTACTCATATGCTCAAAACTCGGTTCCTCGATTTTAATCATATGCATGCACATTCAATTATCGGTATTATCGATTATTCAACGGCTTTACAACAATATTATTTACAACAATATAACAATTACAATTACAGTACCTATATTTTTGCAATACTTTTGAGTAATATTTAGAAGAACTGAGGCCGTCGTGGCACATTATTTTGCAAAGCGACGTCGAAATCACAACACTAACTGTTGTGATTTCGATTCCCATTCGGGGAGAACTATTTTTTTTTTATTTTGTTAATCTACTAATAACATAAATCACGGTGTTGAGTTCTGTCACTCAACACTCAATGTCTCAAAATTGGGTGGAGAGAGGGGAACAGAGTGTCATAACGCTAGGTCCCCCTTTTTTTTTCCTTCATAATTTTTGTTAAAAGACATTGCCTTCTTTCTAATAATATAGCTAATATATATTTTTACTTTTCCATATCTAAGGGAATTTTTGAAGTGAAATTACTATTTTGCTATCGTACAAATTTTATTAATACACACTAATTGATCGAGCTTATTTTGTAAATTCCAAAAGGCATGTAAGGAACCTTTCTTCATCACAAAACTATTTGTATCAAGACACTTTTACTAAATTAGAAGAACTTTCTAAACTTTTGTATCAAAACTTGTTAATCCGTGCTTATAAGTTTCAAAGAGGAAGCTCTACAAAGTACAAAGTATATGGGTTAATCCACGTCACCTCGGTATTGCCTCTGAGGGTGACAAAAGGAATGTTTCTATTTAAGATTCTAATTTGATAGGCTTTATGGGAGGATTCTTTTTATTTTACCTTTATTGTTTTTATGTTGATTTTTTCAGGTTTTAGGTAATATTATTATCTATAATAATTTTAATTGAATGTTCTTTTCATAGCTTCACGTTTTTATTCCGCATACATCAGGGTAGGCAAAGGGAACCGCAGGTACGTAGAGTTATGACACTCTGTTCCCCGCTTTCCGCCTTTTTTAAAGACATTGCGTGTTGAGTGTAGAATTCAACGCCGCGCTTTGCCTTGTTTGAAGTATTTTCATACAACAATCCAAATAAATAAGTTGTTTGAATTCTTACATACTAACTAACAGATTAATGATAATTAAAGTCCATATGTCCGACCAAAATTCAAAGTTAACCATTATTATTTACATATAAACTCTCTAAATCCATATATCTGCAACAGATATCCTACCTGCAGACTTTCAATAGATGCTCTCGTAACAAATTGCATTTGATATAAAAGATCCGTAAACAAGAGAACGTAGGACAATTCAACCCAGTTATAAACTTGTAGTTGAAAGTTGATAATGTTTTGTGAATGCTCTCGTTATACTTCCGTATCTTGTTCCTAGTAAGTACTGGAATTGATTTTATAATAATTCTTATAGTAGTTAGGTAGGTCAGTCTAAATCGAAATAGTTTTGATTCAATTACCCAATAACAAGCACTTTTGATTTGTCAAAGCAATTTTTTTCAGTGTGTCGGGAACAGTTTCTTTATCCACAAACAAAACTGACGCTAAATCAGCTGTGAAAAAAGGCTATAAGGATAAGAAGTAGGGAGGTTATGAGTTCAACAGGTACTCTTTTTAAAATATATTTTAGAGATCTCTATATAACATAGTTAGGAGTCTCTCAAAAAAGAGGGTAGTCTTGGATGATAAACATTATAAAAATTCAAACAGAATTACTCTGCAATATTGTTCTTAAGTGATTTAATGCAATTACATAGAATCTCTGTCCGAATACGGTATAAACATATTGTGTACGTGTATTTCAATGTATACCTTAAAAATATGAATATTATTTAATAATAAAAGTAAATAATAATAAAATAATTGGTGTATTAAAAGAGAAAATTAATGTTTTCTCGAATTCTTCACAACTTCGCCGTTTTATATTATATTACTTATAGTATATGAATGTTCTATGCAGTAGTTGACATTAGTTATTGTAACAAAGACTAAGCGGGGACGGATTAAGCAGGGACTAAGCAACGGAGTACTTAACACTAGGTTCCCACGGTCCCTGCAGTTCCCTCTGCCTACTCTGACATGTGCGGGATAAAGCGTGAAGCTAAAAATGCAAGTCTCTTCCTATTCTGTCTGGAGATATACTCCAATATTTTTTTCTTTTTTTCTTCTTTTTTTAGCTTCACGCTTTATCCCGCATATTGCAGGATAGGCATAGAGAACTGCAGGAACCATATGAACAACTTCGTTGCTTAGTCACTGCTTTCTCCGTCCCCGCTTTCCGCCTTTTTCGAGGCATTGCGTGTTGAGTGGCGAAACTCACGCCGCGTTTTGCCTAGTTTCCAGAGCAAAGAAAACGGAAATAGAAAAATCCATCTTCCCCGAGTGGGGTTCCCCGAGTGGGGAACTGAAACCAGAAACCGTCATGTTTACAAGCAGAAGCTACTCCTCTGCGCCACGTCATTTCCTTTTATGACTTTCAATTTTAAACTACGCTAGTATTGAATTGAACTCTTCGTACGCTGCTAGTAGCTCATCCGCAACCACAGGTGGAACAGGTGGAAGATGTTTTTCCAAGAGATAAATCGACCTTTGTGACGTAAGCTGTGTGTAACATTTAAAACTGTACCCTTATACATTTACTTTATATTATACAATAAATATATAAAAATATTGATTTCCTTACTTAGTATCAACAGCATAAATATCTATATAGTATTTTTGAAAAAGTTATGTTTTACTATTTACAGGTACACATTGAAAATATAGGATGCAAGAGTCACCTTTTACATTTCACATAGTTTATTTTACACAATTTCCACTGAAGGAGAATTGTACGATGGAATGCGGGGGATGGAGGGTTTTAACACTAGGTTCGTTGAACCCTCTACCTACACTCTAATATATCTCTTTCTAAAGTAACTAAATATTGAATGCTCACAGCAATAACTAGGTCGTGTATAACTAACTTTTGGTATATCGAACAATACATAAAATGGAATAGGTGAAGTTTACATAACAAAAGTTAATTAATTTCATACGAACATTTTCGAGTTTTCCAAACATATTTAGGTGTCGAAGAAGATCAAACACAAATATTGTGTAACAAAGCTCAGTCGATCTATATATAAAAGAAACAAATATAAAAAGCTTTTATCCAAGATTCTAATTATGCAAGAGTGACTCCTTTGACGTTGTCCTTTTTCATTTAATTTTCGAGACGTCGCTAGTACAAAACACAACGCAATAGCTTTTTTTAGTTTTATAGCTTTTTTAATTTAATTTTAATGCTTAATAAAGATACTACACTTATTATTATTAAAATTATGATAATAAGCTGGAAAAATCAAGAGAGACCGAATTTGAGAATTGAAAAAGCTGGAAAGAGAGACGCGGAAATATCTTGGACAACTGAACATCACTATTATTACAGCCCTCGTCCGCCCGCTCAATGTTGAACTTACGCTTTACGCAGTAATATACGAGGTGTATTCAAAAAGTAAAGCGAATTTCATGTTTTTTTTAAAAGTAATTATTTATTTACATCTATTTTGTCTGCTAAGATAATCTCCATGAGATATCAAAAAACAAAATTAATTACATGTTATAAGTGTAGTGCATCTTGCTTTTTACTTCATGATTCCATTTACTGTTAAAAGAAGACTTCCTAGCTAGGATTATATGCTTTTGCTTATAAACATAATGTGAATATGATATATTTATTTATAATAGTTTACTATGGTACGTATATGAATTATTTTCATAGTAACAATGATAACAGGCGAAAGAGCTTTGCAGTCGTAGCGTTTGACACTCCGTTCTCTCTAACTCCTTCGCTAGGGATAAAGCGTGAAGACATGCATTGCCTGTATATATGTATTTATGTATGTATTGTAACAATCTCCGTTTAAATAATCACAAAATTAGCCAAAAGAGATAAAATACTAACTACGAAATGATGTGTACCCAAAAAACCTCACAAGCCTATAAGCTTGTTCAATCTTTCATCGAAATTGTCAAATCGTATCACTTCCGTATCAATTTCGAAACACCTTTAACAGAATTCGTTACAATCTTCGAAATTGGATTCCTACACGCCTCGACGCCATATTTAGCGTACAGCGCTTGTGCTTTTTATAAAATGATGATTCATATCATTAGCAGACGTTTGGCCAAACATTTCTCATTATAACATTCTCTTCATCCTATTTATATTCTGTCTAAACAATTAAAACATTACACCGTTTAGTTGAAAGTTTAAGATTTTGATAGTAAAGGTGTTGGTTATCCTTTTGAGGTTATAAGTAATTTGAATTTAAGCCCAATCTATACTAGGCTGCTGCCCTGCTCATGGCTTCGCCCACTTGACTTAACCTATTATTTAGTTAATGTACTACTGATCTAAATCTGTATAGTAGTTTTTGCGTGAAATCGGAAAGAATATCTATCCTCACTGACTGTCATTATTTTATATTAGTAAGATTTTTTATGTATATACATGTATGTATATACATACATATATATACATAAAAAAATTAATCAATACTTTTTTATTTAAGAAACAGCGTGTTCAGTTAGAAAACTTTTTAGCTTTCACGCCGAGAAGTTATTACGGTAGCGAGGTTTTTTAAAATTCATAGTTCTGCTTCCGTTTCAAGTTATATGTTTCTTTATGATGGGCCCGGCACCCGCACGGTGAATCCATGGAACGCTAAGTTGTTTCTTCTCTTCTCTTATAAATGAATAAGTTACTTTCATTTCTTGCTTTCATCAAAATTAAGTTTCGCCAGTCGCCACACTGTCTGTAAAATATCTATGAAAATTAAACGCAAAAATCTTCATAACACTGATACCAGGTTTCTGACAACTGCTATATACGGAATAAAGTGTGAAGCAACAAAAGCGTTGCAAGCTCGTGTAAGTCTCACAAGCTCCAATGCTCATATTTATTTGTTTACAATTGCATTTGTATTTTTTATTTCATGCAGCAATCTAGCCATGCGAGTGTCAATTTTTTTTAAACAAAATTTTCAACATACACCTGTGTATACAATCTAGATGTGCTACGAAAAATCAACTTTTTATGAAGTAATGGAAAAATAACAAAAGTATGAACTAAAGTAAGTTTTGGACCCAGCGCGGGTTAAAATCCCGCTGCGTTCAAATTATCACATATTTTCTTTAAGTATTTTTTTAATAGTCTAACTTAGATAAAAAATAGACTAGGGTTGTAAAAGATGCGGACAGATAAAATATTGCTCCCATTTAAATCGATTTCAAGCATCGACTAATTAAAATGTTAGCAAATGTACAAGAGAATCGATTAATAATCTTAATTAATTACTCACAGACGTCCCGCCGTTACAAAACATACAATTAACAGAATTGATGTCCTCATTAACAAAGTTCATCTTAAATTTTTGTTGACATAAGCGTTAAATAGGCAATAAAGGTTTTCGTTACAATAATTCTTTTAGTAAAGTTCTTTTTAAGTAATCTATGGGATATTACTTATCTAGGATATTTTCCGGCATTACTATGAAACCATTGTGGCGTGAGATTTCCTTGTAAGAGTGTCGATTGTGGGTTCAATTCCAACTAGAAGACTTTTTTAATTTTCTTTTTGGTAACAAAACAAAGATAGTATTAGTTTTGAATAACAAAAAAACGTTTCAAAAGTAGGAAAGCAAGAGTACCTATGTATTAATACTAGGCCTCTGCCTATCCAGGCATATGCGGGTAGATATAGGCAGATGACCTAACGAAGGTACATTATCTTAAATTTATTACATGTTATTTCACAATAAATTATCCATTGAATTTCTGGGCTTCCTCGTGCCAAATTTCAAAGACTACTATCATAGTAGTCTTTATTATAGTGACTTATATAATTCTTGGTACTTGTTGTTGGTGTTACTATATTCATTTTTTTTCAATTCGTCCAATGTTTGTGAAAATGTTTATATTACATTATTATTTAAAGATTTTCTTAGAAATAAATTTGAGAGAGAAGAACTGACATTAATTAAAATAATTTAAAAGAAAATTATCGTAAAGCGATTAATATACAAATATATTATTAGTCTACGACTATCAAATATCGATAATGTCACAATAGTCTTTATTTCATACGAAAAATCTAGCATTTTGTTGTAAAGAAAACTCTTTAAAAGATATATTGTCTACTTTACAACACAATGGAAATGGCTAAAACGAATAGCACGTAACAAAACAGTAATCATTTCGCTTCCCTCTTATTTCCTTGGGATGTGATGAAAATACACTGTAGTCGGGTGTATCTATCGTAAGAGAAAAGTAATTGCAAAATTTAATAATATATATATATATATATATATATATATATATATATATATATATATATATATATATATATATATATATATATATATATATATATATATATATATATATATATATATATATATATATATATATATATATATATATATATATATATATATATATATATATATATATATATATATATATATATATATATAAAGAGAGAATGTGTAGTGCTAAAACTCTCTGTTTTTTTGACATGGCATTTACGGTGTTACGGTCAATAAGCGGCGGAATTTATCATTGTATAATGTTATCTAAATAACTTACTGTTCTTATTTGAGTATAGAAAAAGGCTATACTTAAAACACAACCTTTCTTATACTATTTATTTTTATCAATTTTTTACTGTCCTTCAGAATTTTCTATATAACGTAAGAAATGTTTTAAATTATAAATATTAATTTCAACTCAATCATTATGTATATGTTTAGTGACATACCCAAGTCGTCTGAGCGGACAGAAAACGGAGTAATTTTATTAGATTATCTAACAACAAAAGGCTTGCTGATACTGACAGATGCCGAACGAATATTTACGTGGCTTATATGTGCAAATCTGTCCTCTGCCTGGTTAATTATATATCTACAGGTTTTTCCTTTATTAATTTATTTTTAGCTTCACGCTTTATTCCGCATATTGCAGAAGCAGAGGGAACTGCAGGAACTATATGAACCTAGTGTTAAGACACTCCTTCCCTGATTTTTTCGTCCCCGTTTTCTGCCTTGTTCGAGGCGTTGCGTGTTAAATGGCGGTTCTCAACGCCGCGTTTTGCCTAGTTTCCAGAGCGAAGAAAATGGAAATAGAAAAATCCATCTTCCCCGAGTGGGAATCGAACCCACAAAGCGTCGCGTTTACAGACAGACGCCTAGACCTCTGCGCCACGACGGTCTTCTGTTATTAAATCCTCTACAATAATGTTTTACTTTATTATATTATAATTTGATAGGACTGACACTACTGACACTAATGTAAGTTAACGATTCAAAAGTTCTTGTAATAGAATAATTGAAGAGATTATTTTAATTTTCATTTCATTTGGAAAAGTTAATACACATGTTCTAACCAAAATCTGTCTGTTGCAAAACTTTTAGTGCCGAATAAAAATATTTCTAAAACAGAGAAGAAACTGCTTAGCATTCCATGGATTCACTGTGCGGGTGCCGGGCCTATCGCGTTGTAGGAAAAGGAGATCCGATCAGCGCTTGGGACTTGCGACCCAAGTGTAGGTTTAAAGGGGCCCCTTTAAAATGTATTAACGCTCACCTTCACTGTCCGAGCTCCTCCCACTACCTAACCAAATTCGAAATGATTCCGCTAATGCCGCTTTTGAAGTACGTTCTAGAAATGTATTAGTAATAGTTCTAGACAGGCCGAGATCTTTAGTAAGCTAAAGAGAGATTTCGCTATTATACCTCTCGCTCCTACTTCCACCGCGTATGAATTTACTCTAAACCTATTCCTGGTCAGTTCGTTAGACATATGTATAATATATAATAGTGATGTAACGAATGTCATTTCTTTAACATTCGCGAATACGAATGCGAATATTCAGTAATTCTTTTAAATTTTGCGCTAATCATGATCGATTGATCATAATTTCTATTTTTTGTCGTTGTCATTAAAAATCTAATCTGTTGATAGAACTTTTTTAGAAGAAAGAGAGAATTTTCTTTTGTTCGCTTAGATTGCATAAAAAAATTGTTTCATCAAATATAATGAAGACTGATAGTGTGATTAGGAGGTTCAGTCAGTATTTTTTTATTAAAAACATGATAATTTCGATTTTTATAACACATTACCTTCGTCAAATTTTTATTTTTCTGATATTCATTATTCGCAAAACATTTGCAGAAATCTTTGCGAATGCGAATACGAATGTGTGAAATATGCGAATATTCGCTACATCACTAGTATATAATAATGTGCAGCTATATCGATTTTATTTAAATTTCTTTAAAATAAAAATTTACAAATAAATAAAATAAAATGTAAAAATTGATTTGTTTATATATATTTATATAGAAATCATATTTATGTTACTTTATGAAAATAAAAAGTGTGTTAAATCAAAATAACTTTGTGAACTAAAATATTATATTATGAAATATATAAATATATATATATTTTATTAAGCGATGATAGTATGTTGATATGGTAACATATGTTTATTACAGATCAAAGATAACGTTTTTATACTCTGGCATTTGAAAATTTTCCAATATACAAGAAAATAGTAAAAAAAAATTATTTCTTTATTTTAATCTGTTTTCTCATTTAATATCAATATAGTATTGTAAATTATTAGTATACGACAGGGTGTCGTTTAATAAGGGGGACTTATAAACCGTTACAATTCCTCAAAAAGAGGGAGCTTCAAAAGTTCGGATCGATAACGAAAATTCTACTTGCTTTTAATTTAAATTAATACATATTTTTGTAGCTTCCACGTACAGTAGGGTACGTAGAGGAAACTTAATTTTAAAACATGAAGCTCTCCGTTTTACGCCTTTCAAGATATTGCATTGCAAGAGTGAGTAATTATATATATATATATAAAACCTATAAGAGTATTATATATATATAAAACCTATAAGAGTATTTTCTTGCAATTTGCAGCGTTGCTCACAACTTTTCACATGTGAATTACGTATCTACGTGTCTTTATAAAACTCATGAAAAACTTTTACGCTTCTAATACTAGTTTATTTTTACCTCAAAAGTAAACACGTATGTATCTTTTGATTTATAGTGGCCTCGTAAAGAGTGATTCACGACAGCATACGACTTTTAACGATCGTTTTTAGCACGAATGGAAAAGCATGAAGCTCTTTCAATTTCAGAGGCAGCTTCATTAAATGTCGACCGGACGAATGCCAACTTTTGCGTGTTCGATACGAAGTACTGAAAACTCACAGTTATATATAGGAGAGGTGAATGAACGTAGCACTGACCTCCTTTCTGTGTGATATTGAAGGTTCGCAGTCTGTAGGAGTCTTCATCGGGTTCTTCTTCGGGTTGGGCAGGTCTTGGTACGTCGAGAAATGCGTTGGAGCGCCGTGGCTGGGCGTGCTGACCTGCTGGTGGTCTTCGACGAGCTGATGCTTGCCTCCTAACTTGAGGAGGAGTTTCCGCTTCGGCTAGCCGCGGTTCAGAGCTATATCGAGCTCTGGTCTCCCTGTCCAATTGTTGCTGCTGCCGTCTGTGCCTAACTGATCTTCCACCTGTTATTCTGGCACTCTGAGACCTCGTAGCTGGTCTTCTACGAGGAGCAGGAGTTGTTTCTATAGGGGCAGCGAGCGCCTCCATACTCGCGGAAGCCGGTGCACATATCGATTGGGAACGTTTCGTACGTCCGTCCGTAGCCATGGTCGCGACGATACTGAAGCGGGCTGGGGGACGCCCGCGGTACTTGTTGCTTGGATTACGAGTTTAGAGCACTTTTTAAATGTCACTAATTTGTAAGCTTTTCAGTTATTCAGTTATTGGTCATAGCAAGTTTTCAGTGCAAATAAACTTTGATTTTGTGTAACGCCAATTTGACTTTTTTTACAAATGAAGCAACTCTCTTTGTCAATATATTTTTTGAAATTTATATTTTTTACATTTATTATATCTGCTCATAGTTTGTGGACTTATTGCAGATTTCAGAATAGAAAAATATACCTTTTTTATTAAAAAAATACATATTTTAGATATTATTAAAAAAATTTAACAATTATGCTATGATATTTTTACAATTATGTTATGATTACAATAAATTAATATTTTTTTAAAATTTTATAAGCTACAAAAATCAATAGAATATATTTTTGATGATTTTTAAAGTGTAAATCCACACTGAGGATAGAAAAAATACTTGAAGAAAATATATAAATATATAATATATGATTTCTTTAAGTATTTTTTCAATAGAATATGTAAGCCATTTTTTATTACTACTGTATATCTATTGCATTTAATTTTTTTTTCAGTAACATAAATCTTAGCATAAACAATTGCTGACCGTCGTGGCGCAGGGGCGTAAGCGTCTGCTTGTAAACGCGATGGTTTGTGGGTTCGATTCCCACTCGAGGAAGATAAAGCGTAAAGCTATAAAAAATAAATAAAAACAAATGCTAATTAGTAAAATCAATGAAAAAAAATACTTAACAATATTCGCAGTACGTATTTTGTTTCCAAACGCTAACTTCTTAGCAAGTGTAAGAAAGTTTCCAGTAATTAATAACTGTTCCACTATGGGCTGTGTCAGTAAGCTGTCAAAAAGTTACTTCGATCTGTTTACTTCAGTTTTATGTGAAAATCTTACTATATTTATTTATATTGTTATTATTATTGGTTATTGTTTGAAAGTTTGTTATAATATTGCTATATTTATAATAAATCTGTAAATCTTGGCGCAAAAGCACAGCATCTACTATAAAGAAGATGCTGGAAGTTGTGGGTTCGATTCCCAATGGAAACAATGAATTATGTTCATTTTCCTTGCTGTCACAGTCGTCGGCGGAGTCGAGAAAAATTCATAGATTTTATCACCTTGTGGATCAGTTAGTACATTTGTGATGGAATACAAAGGCTCTAGGTTTAAATAACAATCCGTGGATTATTATATTCGAAGGTTATTAATAAATTATCCGTAATAGGATGAAGCACTGAGTGAGTAACTCATCATTAAATTTTTTTTTCATTTTTCCCAGCTGCTTTTCTATAAAAAAAGTCATAAAATATTATCTTATATTTTTAAGAGTACAATTTAAATAGCGTATTTTAATGTTGTATACTAATAACTGCACAAGCACATGTGCTTATGCATATACATTTGTATATATTTGTTTATTATAAAAATTATATAAATTAAAAAAATGTTTTTTTTTTAATTTTTTCATCATTAGTACTAAAATTCTGATTTTGTTCCAAATTTTATAATTTTAAGTTAACTGGAAGTATTTATAGTAGGTTTCAATTTGCATTGCATTTTTTATATAGAAGAAACATTAGGTCTCCTCTATCTACCCTGTAATATGTGGAAAAAAAATTACATAATTATGTTCAATGTACAAATAAGCCTACATACAAAGCAGGGTAATTCTATGACACTTGGTTCCCTACTCTACCTCCAAAATTTCCCCACTATTTTGGAGGCCATATTAACTTTATATCTAACAAATTACTTATACTATATATAATAAGTCCTAAGTAAAATTGCAGGAAAATGGAATACAATTGCAAAAAACTTTTCAATTCGCAATTGGATTCATAAATATTTAGTAACGAATAAATGTTATTCAATAACGGGTGAGTTGTTGCGGTTTGAAACTTTGTAAATTGCTTTGTAAGATTTAAATTGGAATACTAAATTGCTTGTAAAATGAATATAAATTTTTGAATTCGCAGTGTATCCTGATTTTAGCTTTGTAAACAAATACAGTATAGAGTGTTTACCAAAATTGAGAAACAGAATTCAACCTTGTTATTTTTATTTATAAAATATTATTGGACCCAGATATATATTATTACCTAGGTGCTATTATTGTAATTTTAGTACGGAGTAAGTCTATTAAGAGAACGCGAAAATGATTTTTTTTCCCTCTGCCTATCCCGCATATGGCAGGGTAGGCAGAAGGAACTGCAGGAACCATACGAACCTAGTGGTAAGACACTCCGTTGCTTTGTCCCTGCTTTCTCCGTCCACGCTTTCCGCCTTTTTTGAGGCTTTGCGTGTGGAGTATATCGCCGCACTTTGCCTAGTTTCAGAGCGTCCTCATGAACTAGTTTGAGGTTCTAAATCACCTCAAATTTCAAACTAAGTTTTATAAATCGATAACCCTTTATATACTCAATGTACTTGTTTGTAAGCTTTTTAGCATTTCAATCTTACAATGAAATAGGGTCAATATCAAAAAGCTTTCAATTTAAAACCCCAATATATTCCCCAAGCCATAGGTTTAGTTCGTAAAACTATATCCTCGCGCTGGCTAATTGGTCTGTGAGGGTAAAACAAATGAAGGCGTCAATATTTTATATACGGATAAAGGAGTCGAGCAGCAGGCATATCCGGTAAACCTTGTGTACGGATAGAGGTGTCACGCAGTAGGCATATTCGGTAAACTTAAACAAAACACATAAAATATTTCTCAGGAACATAAGCATCCATCTCAACTTAATAAAAAAGAGACTTAACACAGTTACAGTATGACAACAAATCTGACTAAAACTGACTTTAATCTCCACATTATTGTGTTTTTATGATTTTTAAAGTGTAAATTTGCATTGCGAAAAGAAAAAACTGAAAATGGAAACCGTGTAAGAGGCGTAGGTTTAAATTTCGGTGTGTTCAAATTTTTATTAAGTTTTCATTAAGTATTTTTTCACTAGTTTCTGAACTCTCTGCTATAGTGGTTAAAAGTGGAAAAATTTTAATTCCCTAATAATACAAAACGTGTAAACATAGTTAAAGTACTAGATCATTTTAAAAAAGAAAAATTTGTAGCAATTCGTTAGCTATTGCCAATTCGTTCTTAGAAACTAATTAACAACAAATGAAACGATGATTTATGCTTGGCAGTAGCTCAAAAGCAATTTTTGTTTCTTATGGCCAAGTCGATTTTGTTAGTAACTGTTGACTTCGTTATGCAATATCCATAGTACATGAATAAAATAATTTTAAGTAAGTATGAGCGCAAATCGATATATATATATATATATATATATATATATATATATATATATATATATATATATATATATATATATATATATATATATATATATATATATATATATATATATATATATATATATATATATATATATATATATATATATATATATATATATATATATATATATATATATATATATATATATATATATATATATATATATATATATATATACATTGAGAAAGTATTTAGTATTGAAATATTTATTTATTCAAATCAATAAAACCCATCCTACGTCAGCTGTTAATTAAATAATAAGGACTGAATCATGTAAAACTTATCTCTTCTGTATTAACTATTGTACGAGAATAAACCAATTGATATTACTGTTATTTTATTATGAAAAATAGACTCTAAACAACGAAACCCTGGCCTAGCTCCGACATTATGAAGAAACAACACAATAATGAAATTTTCTTAAAGATACTACAAAAATATTAGCATTTTATCTATTTTATAAGATAATCAAGTATTACAATTTCGTTGAAGCAAATAATTTCTAATCAAAATATTGTTTAAATGGTTTTTTACAGAAGAAACTTAATCTTAAAACACCTTGCACCCATTTCACCCAATACTAGGACATTATTAGTTAATAAATATAAATAGATGATAAGAAAATTCGTTTTCCTCAAATGAAAAGTGAACCCACAACAGTCGCATGTAGCTAGACTCTGTGCCATTGCGCCTTGGTCTACTAATTTGAAATTTACTTGAAATATTTTAAGCATAGCAGTATGAGAAAGTTTTGACAGACGTATGGAAGTTTCAACGTAAACGAGTAGCTTAATTGGCTGTAGCGAGTTTGAAAGCGTAATTTAAGAGGTTGATATTATTATACAAATTAATTATTGATTAGCTTCACTCTTTATCCCGCACGGAGTAGGGTACCGCTGGAAATGAGGATCTTAGTGTTAAAACCCTCCATTTCCCACTTTTCGCTTTTCAAGACATTACTTGTGGAGTGGCGAAACGCAACGCCACAATTGCCTACTTGCCAGAACAAAGGAAATGGAAATGAAATAGTACATTTTCCCCGAATGGGAATCAAACCTAAAAACCTTCGCGCTTATAGGTGGACGCTGTGCCACTGCGTCACGACGGTCCCCACAAAATAATTACATATATTTTATTTTATTCAACAGAATAAACAGGAGGAAATTAGTTACAAAGTTCTCCGATCCACACTTGCCGATTTTCAAATATCGCAGGTTGGAGCCCCTCTTCAGTTTAACAAAAATTTAATAGTTTTAATGTTCAAAAGTCTACAATTCTCTATGCCGCATATGACGGGGTATGAAGAGGGAACTGAAAGAATTACCCTTTGTTCTTTTTCAAAGACACTCTGTGTTGAGGAAACTATACTAACTAAGGATACTAACTACGTAGGAAATTATCGTCCAATTAGCCTAATGTCCTGCCTTTACAAACTGCTTGCTTCCTGTCTGCCCGCAAGAATGTCTTCAGAGATCAACGCCCATCAGCCAATAGAACAAGCTGGCTTCAGATCGGGTTTCAGTACACATGACCACATTCAAGTTCTAGACCAGGTAATCGAAAAATATATAGAATTCCGCAGACATTTGTATGTAGCGTTTGTCGACTATAAAAAGCTTTCGACACTTAATCGCATGATAGAGTCTGGGAAGCTTCAGAATCGGTAAACATTGAAGAGAAGTACATAAATATTCTTAAAAATTTATATATGGAAAGTACAAGTAGAATAAAATTTAATAGAATTGGTACGAAAATAAAAATAAACAGAGGCGTGAGACAAGGCGACCCGCTCTCACCAAAACTATTCATAGCTGTCCTACAACACCTAATGAAAAATCTACAATGGTCAACGAAGGGACTAAACATAAACGGCGAATACCTGAACCATCTCCGTTCCACCGACGACTTAATTTTACTTTCCGAGAGTCCTGCACAACTGAATAACATGACTAACAATCTATACGGAGCTAGGAACTTGACCTGGAAATTAATCTAGATAAAACTAAAGTAATGACTAATCACCACAAAGATCTTTGTAAATAACACCCCGCTAGAGTTTGTAGAAACCTATGTGTACTTAAAATAGAAACCTGGAGGAAATAGATCGTAGAATATCAACAACCTGGAAGAAATACTGGGCACGCAAAGAAATATTTAAATCGAAACGCACACTGTCAATTAAGAAAATAGTTGATTGATTCAGCGATTTTACCATGTCCTACCTACGCGTCTCAAACTTGGACTTTCAACCAAAAAACTACGAATAAAATACTAACAACACAAAGAGCAAGGGAAAGAAGCTTGTTAGGTATAAAATTAAGGGACAAGATCAAAAATAAGCACATTCGCAACAAAACTAAATTAACCGACGCTCTAACGTTTTCACTGAAAATAAAACGGAGATGGGCGGGACACATAGCCCGCTACAAAGACAACAGGTGGACCATTAGAGTGGTGAAATAGCAAGGCCCTACGGGTCGTAGAGTTAGAGGCCGCCCGTGTGCTACCTAGAATGGTCAGATGAACTGGCAAAAGTAGCAGGTGAAAACTGGCTATCCTTGACCAGGCAAAAGAACGGTGGAACTCCTTGGAGGAGGTTTTACCCTAAGGGGGTCCATGTAAGCGACGAAATAAAAATGAAATAGATAAATTAATCTAATCAATGCAAATCAAATTATTTAATAAGAAATTTATTTATCATATTTTGTAATCAGCATGTATTGTAAGTAGGCTTAAATGGAATCAAATAAAGTTACTATTATATTTAATATTTATTATCGTGTTGAGTGGCGGAAATCAACAAAACCGAAATACTTCGTTACCCATTTTATAACAATCACGTAAACAGTCTAAGGCTGTGTCGCTGTAATGTGTTCGTTTTTTAAAAATAATCTTAGGGATCATATATACGGATGTACTTCATAAAGCTTTAAATACGTTAGAGTAAAATTTCAGATTTGCGTCAAACTGATTTTTTAATTACATCATATTCAAAATAAGATAAAAAAGAACTTTATGTCATTAGCCTAGAGTCTATTTTACTTAACATAGAGAACTCACGAAACTTCAAAAGTAGGCTTATAGCTTTTATTTTACTGCCAATAATGAAGTGCAGTTTTTCACTTGTTCCAAATTTTTCACTTTTGAATTACTGGTAAGTGTATACTTTAAACTTTATTCATTTGCCATCATTTCTATTTTATCCTTCATATTAAATAAAATTATAATGTATGTATTTTTTATATCGTATAGTAAAATATACAGACATAATCTACTGTCAAAGTACTATATACTCGTACTATATAAAACCGTGTGGACTGCTGTGGCACAGAGGCGTAGCGTCTATCTATAGACGTGACGGTTTGTGGGTTCGATTCCTCCACTGGAAAGATAGATTATTTCATTTTCATTTTCTTCGCTCTGGCAACTAGGGAAAAACGCGAGTGTTTGAACACTAGGTTCCCACGGTTCCTGTGGTTCTCTCTGCCCACTCTGTTATATGCGGGTTAAATTGTGAAGACAAAAAATATAAACCAATTTCAATTAGTGATATATATATATATATATATATATATATATATATATATATATATATATATATATATATATATATATATATATTATATATATATATATATATATATATATATATATATATATATATATATATATATATATATATATATATATATATATATATATATATATATATATATATATATATATATATATATATATATATATATATATATATATATATATATATATATATATATATATATATATATATATATATATATATATATATATATATATATATATATATATATATATATATATATATATATATATATATATATATATATATATATATATATATATATATATATATATACATATATATACATATACATATACATATACATATACATATACATATACATATACATATACATATACATATACATATACATATACATATACATATACATATACATATACATATACATATACATATACATATACATATACATATACATATACATATACATATACATATACATATACATATACATATACATATACATATACATATACATATACATATACATATACATATACATATACATATACATATACATATACATATACATATACATATATATATATATATATATATATATATATATATATATATATATATATATATATATATATATATATATATATATATATATATATATATATATATATATATATATATATATATATATATATATATATATATATATATATATATATATATATTATAATACGTAGCAATTTAGAAATATAAACACACTTCTTGAGGAAAACTAAACATATCTACATAACTTAGACACATCAGTGTCGGAGCACACGCTAATAACGACTTAAGTGCTAACCGGAAAAACCTGCGGTCATCACTTGGTCATGTAGACTTCAAAATATTTAGAATTGATTTATCAACATTGTTTTTTATTTTATCTTCCACTTTGACATATAAATATATAAGTACTTTTTGAATCATCTATTTCTTTTTCATCTAGTTCCACGTTATATGCCGTATGGGTTCTTCCCCTAGATGTTTACACTCAAATTTCAAAAGTTTATTTTAGTTTTATCTCTTATAATTATGATAAAAGAAGATGACTTATTAATATATTCTCCATGAACACTTATATTGAATTAAACTGAATTGAATCAGTAGAAAAAAAAACATAATAATGTATTACTATCGAAGCATAACATATACATATATTTTTAATTTATAATTCTTAAATTGTAAACAATGTTATTCTATTTGTTTTATGCGCAAGCGCAATTTTAATACAATTGATGGAGGCAAACCTCAGTCTGTCGCAGTCCGTGTTAGGCGATGGACGTGGCAATGGCGAAAATTAATATATATGCAATCATTGCGGCACTATGCGTAGCAAATGTCAACACCTATACAGTACCACCTGCGAAGCTTGAAGCCATATATCCAAAGGGTTTAAGAGTTTCTGTGCCAGGTAAGATTTTTTTTTTCTATTTAATTTACATTCTTTTATTTTGACATACAGCCTTATAGATGGCATATAGAACGTAGTGTTAAGTCACTTCGAATCACAAATTTACTTATTTAATAAAAATTAAGCTTTTCTGCGATATTTTTAAGTTAAAGTTATTATTTAATCAATATTATCATCCTATTTTAATAAACCAAAATATATATGTATATAGGAGACTTAGTACCTTCAAATGTTATTTATAATTATACCAAAAGACCTTCGGTTTTTTATTATTATTACATTTATACTACCTACAATATATTTAATTTTTTATTCGTCTTTGCTTCGAAAGCACAAAAAAGTATTTGTTCAAACAAGTTTAACTTAACAGTGTTTGTAGTGTTCATACTTTTATTTTAAATAATTCTTAGCTTCACGCTTTATCCCGCACATGGCAGGGTAGGCAGAGGGAACTGCAGAAACCATGTGAACCTAATGTTAAGAACTTTAACGTTAACTTAGTTCCTGCTTTCTCCGTCCCCACTTTCCACTTTTTTGAGGCATTGCGTGTTGAGTGGCGGAACTGAAACGCCGCGCTTTGCCTAGTTTCCAGAGCGAAGAAAATGGAAATAGAAAAATCCATTCCCCTCGAGTGGGAATCGAACCCTCAAACTATAGAACTTACAGGCAGACGCTTACAACTTTAAATAATCTATATTAAAATTTAAAATATTATGTTTCTTTAGTTGAAAGATTTTTTTTTCTTTTCTGTTAGATTGTACAATTTATTGAAAAAGGCTTAAATATTTCCATAACTTTAATCATTTATTTATTACGCGAGCAATGCCTAAAAAATATAAATAAAAATATCTTCCAAAACACAATATATGGTTATTTAAGATTTCTTTTAGGTATTACTAGCATTTCTAAGCACATAAGTTGAATGTTATATATATATATATACATATATATATATATATATATATATATATATATATATATATATATATATATATATATATATATATATATATATATATATATATATATATATATATATATATATATATATATATATATATATATATATATATATATATATATATATATATATATATATATATATATATATATATATATATATATATATATATATATATATATATATATACATGCTGTTACTTTAGTATTACAAGCAAAGGCCATTTTTCAATATATGTACAAATATTGTATATAAAGTTTGTGGAAAAATTTAATTTTAAGTAAATTTTTAAATGAACTATAGTTATATTTTTTATTTACTTTTAAAACATAATTTTAATTAGGAATAAGCTTCTGTTACAAAAAAATATAAATAATAACTTTAGCAAATTATTTTATATCCTCGTAAATGCTCCTCGGGTTTGTTTGTTTATGACAATCCGTTTGACGTTTGGAACGATCTCATGTTGCTTTTGAAAAGGGTCGCAACAGTTTATCATAAAGTCGAATTGTTTTTTTTCATACATTTTTTGGTCTCCTGCACAGAATACTAAGAAATAGTAATTTAAATATATATTTTATTTTTATTTTAAATGTTATTTTTAGTAGTATATTTTTAGAGAGGAAAATTGAAAATTAAAAAATTACCCTTTATGACGCATACAGGCTACAATAGCGGTATAGTTAATTTTATATATATTTATTTTATATATGTATATATATTTTATATATGCTATATTATATCTAAATATAATTTGAATTTTTGCAAAATCAGCAGAGGGGAAGTTGTAGGCAAAGTTAGCTTAATTTTCTTAAGCTTAATATATATATATATATATATATATATATATATATATATATATATATATATATATATATATATATATATATATATATATATATATATATATATATATATATATATATATATATATATATATATATATATATATATATATATATATATATATATATATATATATATAATGCGTATATAAACCTCTTTTAATAAAAGACTAAAGAATTTGCCATATTTTTCCTCGTTCAAAAAATCTGAAGTTGAAATACTCGTAATCCACATTAGTATGCTAATCAGCATATTATATTTTTATAATATCTAATGACTTGTGGTAAAATATTGCATTGTTTTTGAAAGTTTTTCCTTATTTTATTTACCATTTTGAATGTTATAAAAATAGATTTAAGATATATGTAAATTGAAGTCTAATCTAAAGTAATTGAGACACGTTGTTTTAACTTTAAGAAGGCGTCCATACGACATTTATAAATTCAAATTAAACATGATTTTTTAAAAAATTACAAATCAGAACGCTAAAAGTCAAAGTCACAAGAGGGACAACAAGACTTTTTTCATTTTATAGTTTTTTTGAGCATATCGAATATTGACGTTATGTGAAAAATAAAAGGAAGCAATTAAATTAGTAATTTTTAATAAAAAATCCTGAAATATATAAGTCAAAAAAATACAACAATAAAAAGAAAATCATAAGTAAATTTATTTTATATTCTTTATTTCCCATTCGAAAATAGATTACAAAACTAAGTGTTAAGACACTCCGATATCGAACACAAGAGCCGCACGTAGTTTAGGAATTGAAAATTACTCTCACACATATATATATATATATATATATATATATATATATATATATATATATATATATATATATATATATATATATATATATATATATATATATATATATATATATATATATATATATATATATATATATATATATATATATATGTGTGTGTGTGTATTTGTGCTATCATTTTAGTAGGCATTATAGCATTGCGGTTAAGATTGAATTGTTGGGAATCTCCAGAAATGCATAGTACATAATTAGAGCAGTGTACAATTAGATCATAGGAAAATTATAAATAAAACAATATTATCTGTTTACTCCATAGGGGATTCCCCCTGTAACAACAACACCATTCCTATAGATTATTACACCTAGATTTTGTGTATTAATTTTCTCATTTAATTTTCTCTACAAGTGCCATAATTTATCAAAATAATGATTTATATACAATTTTTCTGTCCTTAGTATTGATTAACACTTCAAAAATCCAAAAATGCCCTCATCGAAACTATTATTTTTTGTGAAGTAGAAGTTTATAAAAAATATCTTACAAAGATGACAACAACATAATAAGTTGTAAAAAATATATAAGAATTTCGACGTAGTTTAATAAAGAACACACAGCGGTCATAGCACTTGGCTCAAATTTATCTATTTATTTTAAGTACCTTTATAAATAGCTTACGGAATTTAATCATATTTAGACTAATAGGTATATGCCGGTACAAATTTCAAAGCTCTGCAAAATATAAAAAATAAGTTAATGTTATTACAAAATTTCGATAATAACAAAAATATAAATTTACTTGTTCTTGTAAAATAAAATAAAACAAAATGAAAAAAAAAAGACTTATTAACCATTGCTATATTTGAACTTAATACTAAATGATAGTTCATTCGTATTACATATTAATTTTTATTATTATTATTATTAATATACTTAGTCTACTTAGTTGAAAAAAACTATACCGCAAGTTCTCCAGATCGAGTAAAAGCCTCCTACAATGATGCCTACTTCTCTCTGGATAATGGCATTTCTCTCCAGGATTTTTAACACCTTCTTCTCATATTGCATTTGATCTTCCTCTGCGACTCTTGCCTGTGAGAATTTTTCTCTTGGTTGTCAATTATTTATTTCTAGACTCTAGTCTGTATTTTATATTTTTTAAAAAGAGAATTTACAAATATTTTATTCTACCCATTTGAAACGCTTTGTTATATAATTGAGCACAATACAACGCTTTACGTTCACTAAATAATTTATAAATATATGAAATGTTATATTCTAGTGTTATTAATATATGGATATATGAGTTTTAGTTTATCAACTATAATATTGTACCTACTACTACCTTTATAAGGTATTAAAATGAGGCATTGATAAGATAAAGAGAAAATAATAAATACAACGAAAATAATAAAATATCTAAACAAAATAAATGTGAAGTTTGCGTGTAGAATATTTTAAGAATGTCTACAGATATATATTGGTGAGACAGAACCTGTATGTACTGTGGTTATATGATTATTTTAAATCTGTATACATTATTATATTTAAGAATTTAAAAATTGACCACCAAGAAGATAAATGGAATATTGTATAATATATAATAATGCAATGGAACACATTCAAATTGGGCTCTTCTTTAAATTTCACGAGGACCGTCGTGGCGCAGAGGCACAGCGTCTATCTGTAAACACGACAGTTTGTGGGTTCGATTTCCACTTGGAGAGTGGCGTGACTTTCAGCTTCAGCACTTAACAAGCAATGCCTGAAATAAGCGGAAAGCAGAGAACCGAGTGCCTTAACACTAGGTCCCCACGGTTCCTGCGATTCCCTCTGCTACTCTGCTGTATGCGGGATAAAGCGTGAAGGCTTAAATTTTATTTCAGTTTCCTTAGAACGATCAAACTAATTATGTTCATTAGTACAACTTTAAAACCACGGCGTTGAGTTTCGCAACTCAACATATCTGGAATTCGAAACATTGTATATTTTAATACAAGATTCTGTCCTATCTCAAAAAAGTATTTAACGTTATTGTTACTAACCAAAACTTTTCCCAACGAGGGATTTAAAACATAGGTTGTTCACATCACTTTTTGTACCAGCGTATTATGACGGACTCGTACAATGAACTAGAAATGCTATCAAAGAACTTTGCGTCTCTGAAACAGGTTCTCATATAAAAACTTGTTAAATTAAAAGTTCTAAGGCTCTGCCATTTGGGAATGTCAAATGTTTGGAATGATATTTTTCATTCTATAATGACATTATATGTATAACAATAACTTGCATATATTTACACAATAGTGTATTTTTACCATAAATTGCTAATTTAAAGATATATTTCATTTTTCTTGGATATGTGCTGTACATATTATTTAAATTTTATATTATTTTCCCCTCTTATTCTTTCTAAGTTGGATTTAGTGTCATTTTAATGCGTTGTTGACACAGGCAAATAAGATTTTTTTAAATATTTTTTCTAGCTTCACGCTTTATCCCGCACATGGTAGGCAAAGGAAACTGCAGGAACCGTGGAACCTAGTGTTAAAACACTCTGTTGTTTAGTTCCTGCTTTCTCCGTCTCCGCTTTCTGCCTTTTTTCGAGGTATTGCGTGTTGAGTGGCGGAACTCAACGCTGCGCTTTGCCTAGTTTCCAGAGCGAAGAAAATGGAAATAGAAAAAATCCATCTTCCCCGAGTGGGAATCAAACCCTCAAACCGTCGCGTTCACAGGCAGACGCTTACGCCTTTGCGCCACGACGGTCCTCAGTAGTTTTAACAAATAAGTAAAGCTCCGCCACTTGACACACAATATCTCGTACTATGGGCTGAGAAATCTTAATACATATAAATATTTATTACAACGACTACAAGTGAAAGAAGAAGAATTTTTTTTATTTTAATTAAAAATGCTATATATTCCAGTAATAAATGTAGCTCGAAATTTCCTCAAACTTTCCTTTTTTACATAATTTGTTTTAAAGAGGAATGTTGAAATGTTTGTATTACAGAATGAATTATAATTATAGAATAACTTGCAATAAGCAACTTTGTTCTGCAATAATTAAAAACAATATATTTCACAGATGATGGCTTCTCCCTATTTGCTTTCCATGGCAACTTGAACCAGGAGATGGAAGGTCTAGAAGCTGGTCAGTGGGCGAGAGATATAACGAAACCCAAAAACGGCGTCTGGATCTTTAGGGATAGAAACGCTGAGTTGAAACTAGGCGACAAAATATACTTTTGGACGTACGTTATAAAGAACGGCTTGGGTTATAGACAAGATAATGGTGAATGGACTGTCACAGGTAGGTTATTGGTACTTTTGATTATTTAAAAACAATTACATGTATGTTTATGGAGTACATTTAAGACACGATTTTTTCTAAACTTAGTTATTAGATTTTTTTTGCTAAATTTTCCAAATTCAAATCAATCAAAGTCGAATATAGTTGACTAATACTAATTTTTATTTTTTTAAAGATAGATTTAATAATCACTTAGTTACAGCCTAGATGGCATTATTATTACAAAGCAATTGATCTTGTTCATAGATAACTTTATACTATTTCTCTAAAACATACTTACTTACTTGTACTAATTTATAGAACGAAAATAAAACTAAAATGATAAATATCTGTATTTTCAGAGTTTGTGGACGAGGAAGGCAAGCCTGTAAATGGTGATTTCTTACCAAGTGAGGCACCAAAACCAAATCCAACTCCAGGACCAAACTTCAATCCTGTCACACCGACAAACCGACCAGTTTGTGTAGCTTCTCAAACAGTTGTCCAAGGTGTCCGCGGCGTCTGCCAAGGCACCCTTATTTTCAGCGAAGATTTTAACAAGCCAAACATAAAAAGTCTTACCAACTGGGATGCGGAGAATATGTTTCCGCAAGAACCAGTGAGTTATATGACGTTTTATTTTTTATAAATATATTATATTTTGCCATTTCAAAGAGAAACACAACATATATTTCAAGATCATTAAGAAAATAAGTGTGGTGGAGTCATAGAAATTACACGTACAATGCTATCAAATCAACAGTCGCATGTTATCTTTACTTGATGACCCGTGAATAGTTCACAAATGCATAATGTATTGTTGTTATTATAATTTTATATCTACAATAAACAATAAGGGTGACGTGAGATCCTGGCTGCATAATGCGTGTAAACTCAGAATAAAAAAAAACGGTGAATTACTTAAACCTAGGCGAAATTTCGAGCAGAGTGTATTGACATAAAGTTCTCTTTCCCATCCCTGCTTTATGCGAGACAAATCGTAGAATCACGTAGCACTGCTTTGTTTCTATCTATTATGCTATTATTATAATAAAATAAAAAGCAATAAACTATAAATACTTATATAAACAAATAAATAATGAAGTTGTTATGTAAAAATAATCTTATAGATATCCTGATTTTAATTGGCAACATGTTTTATCTGGTTTTCGAACGGTTTGATGATAAAGACAATCAAAAATAGCTATACAATTATAATCATAAGCTGGTATTTTAAGAAATTAAATATATATATATATATATATATATATATATATATATATATATATATATATATATATATATATATATATATATATATATATATATATATATATATATATATATATATATATATATATATATATATATATATATATATATATATATATATATATATATTAATATTCATCTTCATACATTGAAAACATTTTTAAATTAATAAATATTATTAATTCAGTGTACAACTCTAGTTATTTGCAATTTTCCAATAAGTATTTCTCAGGTAAACGCATAACTGCTGCTTGCCTCATTGAGCAAATATATAAATATAAATTGGTAATTACAGGATTATCCATTCAACGCGTACCTATCAGATGGAATCGTCAGTGTAGACAACGAAGCTTTAAAAATTTCACCAACTCTCACTGAGTCCCGGTTCCAAGAAGGATTTCTTTACGACGGTACTTGGGACCTGACAAATACGTACGATTTTTTACATTACTCTTACTAATATTAATTACGTTCTACTTGATTCAACGTACATTACAAAAAGGGGTTCTTAAGATATTATTAGAGTTGTAAATTTCACTTTGACCACTTCTCTTCTTCCACAAACACAAAGTTACTGTTTAAATTTTAATTAAAATTACTTCCCTAATATTATTGTTACATATTTTTTTGTAAAATTCTAAAATACATATGTTTCTTCGATTATCAAAAAAATATATATATTTAAGTTAATTTTCATCATTATTTTTCTTTATTTTGAAGTTTCAAAATGTTATTTGACCCTAAATTTTAAAAATTAAAAATCAGAAAATCCAAATTTTCTTTCAGGCTTCAGAAAAGGCTGTATAACACTCCGTTCTTTGCTTTCAAAGCATTATATTTGTATTATTAAATTATTTATTTATTGAGACTATGCCTTAGTCATTTAAAAAAATTACAATGCTATGTTATATACTATAACTCAATCAGCCATTTTTTTATTAAAACATATATATGTATATTTATATATTTCAGATGTACAGGACAACTAGGTACCAAGGAATGCTCACAAACGGCGTCTGGTGCTCAAATTCTGCCACCTATAATAACTGGCAAAATCACAACACGTAACCATTTTAACTTTAAATTTGGTAAAATAGAAGTGCGCGCCAAATTGCCTGGAGGCAGCTGGTTGATTCCAGGTAAGTTGGTTACCTCTTTGAAATTTTATGTATACGAGCACACTATATTTGTTATTTTTTTTTTAAATTGTATGCTATTTATAATTTACTTATAATAAATGTATTATAGTAAAATATTTTAGTTCACATATGAATTTAATTCATTGTTTTGTAGTAAAGACGCCTTCTAATATGGCTTTTTATATTTTTGTGCAACTTTTTATTCATAATAATAATAACTAATTACGATAAAAATAAATAAGGCAAAAATATATTACTATACTAAAAAGTTTCTTACTCTTTTTTTTCCTTTAAGTAGACTTATCGCGTAAAATCAAATTTCATTTGACTTCATTACAGTTTTGGTAAAGTTTTTTAAATCAAAAAATCTTTTTTCAGAAATAAACCTAGAGCCTCGTGACAACGCATACGGCAATCAGCGCTACGAATCAGGTCTTATTAGAATAGCTTATGTAAAAGGCAACCCAGCTTTTGCTAAGAAATTGTACGGTGGACCAGTCTTGTCAGACACGGAGCCGTACAGATCGTTCTTGTTAAAAGAGAAACTTGGAATCGACAGTTGGAACAAAGATTACCATAATTACACTTTAATTTGGAGACCCGGTAATTATATGTCTTTATTTTGAATAATGTATTCAGGAGTCATTTTGGAGAGTTTAAGAAGTAATTGGTTTTGCTCTGTGTAAAATGTTTTTGCTTTTAAATCTAGAATAAAATAATATACTATCGAATTACTTCAACTATCACGATTGTAATAAATGAACTAATCTTATATATATATATATATATATATATATATATATATATATATATATATATATATATATATATATATATATATATATATATATATATATATATATATATATATATATATATATATATATATATATATATATATATATATATATATATATATATATATATATATATATATATATATATATATATATATATATATATATAAATATATATATATATATATATATATATATATATATATATATATATATATATATATATATATATATATATATATATATATATATATATATATATATATATATATATATATATATATATATATATATATATATATATATATATATATATATATATATATATATATATATATATATATATATATATATATATATATATATATATATATATATATATATATAGGGCAATAGTTCAGGATAAAGGGACATTAATTATTAATTAAAACAATATATGATTAGGTTACTTTATCTTATTATGACTCGATGTTACGATGTTATGACTCGAAAGTTGAATGGAAATTGGGGGACAGACTGTACTTGTATATTATTTTAATTCTTAGGCAAAGAAGCAAGACTATAAATAAATATAGCAGGAATTTTAGCAGTTCTCCAAAAAGGTATAATTTTATTTCATTTCACTAAATTTCTATTTCTTCAGACGGTATCCAACTGTTTGTGGACGGAGAACACTATGGCGATGTTAATCCTGGGGAAGGTTTTTACTCTACCGGCAGAGACAACGCTGTACCACACGCTGCTCTTTGGCTGAGGGGATCTATTATGGCACCATTGGATCAATTTGTGAGTTTTGATTATCTTTTTACAAACCTACCTATTTATATAACTGATCACGTAGTGTTAAATAAATTTTATATTAAATTTTATAATATTCATTTCTAAGTAAGATATGGAGGAAGCAACATTAGAATGTTTTTTTTACCTTCACGTTTTGACATGGCGGAAGGAACTGTAGGAACCTAGAATTAAGATACTCCGTTACTTAGTCCCTGCTTTCTTCGACCCCGCGCTTTCCGCCTTTTTCTAGGCATTGCCTGTTGAGTGGCAGAACTCAACGCCGCGTTTTGCGTAGTTAGAACGTTTTGAGTTATACATTAGCCTCCAATCAATATTTGATCATTTCTATTGAAGCATTAATTTTTTTACAGTTCTATATATCTCTTGGAGTACGTGTCGGTGGCATTCACGACTTTGCTGACAGTAACGAGAAACCCTGGAAGAACAGAAATAGTAAGGCCACATTAAAATTCTGGGAACACAAGGACACTTGGTATCCAAGTTGGTTCTCCGCAGACATGATTGTGGACTCAGTTAAAGTATACGCTTTGTAATTGAATAAACAATTTCTATTTTTCTAAAATTTTATTTTTATCCTTTCATCCATCAGCCTTTTTAAGTCCACAGTTAGACTTAGGCTACACTTCGCAACTCCTTCTGGCACTACGCCTTTTATATTACAAAATAAATAAATAAATGCTTAGCAATAAAAAAATTACAAACTTGAACGTTTCTTAACTTTTGTTAAATATTTAACGAAATCTTATTTAATTTTCAATATTCACTTTCGTAACTAAAAGTTTGTTAGTGGCCAATCCTATACAAAATTGCCTTTTGCAATATCTTCACATATACATAGATAGTACACATAAGAAGTTATCATTTCAACGTGACTTAATTTTTTCAATATATGTACTTACTTAATTTTATTAATACATATGTGTATATAATCTACAATAATAAAAGTTATTTTTACGGTCTAACCTTCTTCAAAGCGTGGACGTTTTATACCAGGGTTCCGGTTATTTCTTCATATATTAATCGAACACATAATTTTCACATGTATGTTCAGACATTATGTCACTGTGACAATGAAAATGATTAGCGTTTTTTTAAGCATTTGGTGTACTTCAAAGAAGCGTTTTCTCTGAGAGTAAATTTTTGAAACTCTAAACTGTAGCGTTTTCAAATTTTGCAATTGTATTTACTGGTCAGGAGGAAACCAAACTTTAATAAAGATATATTGTCTTTCTCCATTAAACATTCTGACTATTCCATCTATATTTTTATTAGTTTTTGTTATGCAATCTAGATTTAAGAGAAATATTTATATTTACACATTTATATTTCCTTTTAGCATTCTTGATAAATGACCATCACCGTACTCAAAAACATTCTCCATTACCATTATCTTTACGCTGATGATTGGTGGTATATACGATCATGCTGGATGATGATATGGGTAACGCTATCCAGCAAGTCAATATTAACTTAAATATCATTAGTATCTGGAGCAAATTATGTAGCCTATCACTACATCAATTTTAGCTTCACGCTTTATCCCGCAAATGGCAGGGTAGGCAAAGGGAACTGCAGGAACCATAGAAACCTAGTGTTAAGATACTCCGTTGCTTTGTCCCTGCTTTTCTCCGTTCCCACTTTTTTCATTTTCGGGCCTTAAAGGAGGCAGAGCGAAGAAAATGGAAATAGAAAAATCCATCTTCCCCTAATGGGAATCGTCGCATTTACAGGTAGGCGTTGCACCACGCTATATCAATTATGTAGCAAATCTAGGTTATGGTTAGCCATATGGTGTCCGGCTCCGAATAGCATTACCCTCACTCTTTCCGTGGGTTTCGTACAAGGCAACTAAGGGAAAACGCAGGAAAAGGGCAGCAGCGTTTCCTGTGTATTTCATTAATATCACTGCGCTCGTCAACCCGCCCGTCAAGTGCCCCCAGTCCCTGTTAGCTCCGCTTATCCTGGCTAGAAGATCATCCAGCCTCTTGCCTGGATAGCTGCATGTTTGTGGACGAAATAAACAATAAGCTGGTGCAAACTGTCCAAACGGTTGGCTCTAAATTCTTTAAAGCCAAATAAAAATTATCGTAAATCCAAGCTTTCTTGACATTACTTATAGGTTGATGGTGTACCTTTTCAAGACCCGTCATTGTCGACCAGTGCAAATAAAGATCGAGTTCGGCCTTTGTAATCTATTTCCTTACCGAGAAGTTTAAAAGGTACCGCGTCGGAAACTACTGCAATGCTTTCACCTCCAATTTTAAGTCCCGGATCGTTTAAGGTATATTTTGAGTTTCATTTTCCCAGACATAGACAGTGGCACTTACTAGGTTTTGTCCTCATTCCTTTCGTCCACGTACAAAACTCGTCTACTTCATCAAAGCATTGCTTTGGGTTCCTAGTCAGTATCGCGAGATCGTCCGCAAGAATGAATTCCGTGTACTTGTTATTGAACTTAAACCGATAACCCCATTTTTTCTCGTCCAAACGAAAACGAACGAAAAAGTCGATGGTCAGTACAACAACGCAAGATAACAAAATTTGATCAATGTACAAGAAAAAATAATAAAAAACCCAGTGTAAGTCAATTTGATCAGTTGCTAACATAAAGCACTTTACATTTTTCTGTGTTTAACAATAATAAGTGTTGAAGGAGTTCCATTACATATTTCGACAAAATTTGATATAAAATTTGAAGCATTAAAGCCACGTGGAATAAGAATCTCGCTACCAGGTAAAATATATCTTTACAATACTCAAAAGCTTAATATTCAACCAAACCTCATTTATGTTCTCATTTAATTTTTCAGTATTCATTTTTGTAACTAAATGTTTGTTGGTGGCCTATCTCATTCAAACGCCTGTTGAAATATTTAAAAATATTATATAGGCGTTAGTTGTTGTGCTTTTTTTCTCAAAAGAAATTTATATTTTATTAATGAGTATTCTCATTACACATATTTTCTAAATTAAATATTGTAAGTGTTGTGATCGAGCCAAACATTGTACATAGAAATAACACATAATTTAAGTACTAAAAAAACAAAAGTTCCATAACATTATACAAGCAAACATGCTTTCATAATATTAATAACATTTTCATATATAGATAGTACACATAAGAAATTAGTTTCAATTTTTTTAGCTTCACGCTTTATCCCGCATTGCAATATGCGTGATAAAGCGGTTAGGATAAAGCGGGTTACGCAGAATAGTAACCATAAGAACCAAGTGTTAAGACACTCCGTTGCTTAGTCCCTGCTTTCTCCGTCCCCACTTGGACTTAGGCTAAGAAAGCTTGGACTTAGTTTCCATTCTAACGTGACGTATTTTAAATATACATATACATATGTGTATATAGTCTACAATACCACGTTATTTTTACATTGTAACCTTTATTCAAAGGGTAAATGATTTTACTTTTGGATTCCGGCGGTGATGTATTTCACGCTTCAAGACGGATCACCGCGCTTTGTCTTCATATCAGAGCGTGGGAATGAAAATAATTTATCTCTTCATATGTCAATTGAAAACATAAATTTGGCATCTATGTTCAGACATTGTGCTGGGACGATTAAAAAGGAAATCAAATTAAAGACATACCGTCTTTCTAGGTGAATATACAAATAACAAGTAATAAGTAGCAAGTAGTATAAGTAGTGAAGTAGTAACATTTGTGTAGTATATAAAAAGAAATATAATAAGTAAATTTTTGCCAATTCCAAATCACACACAGCTTTAGGCCAGAGAATTAAAAATGAAAGTTTTATAAAAAAAGAAAATTCTAAAAGATAAGTGTTGTTGTGTATCTTTTATTGAATGTGATCGTCATAAACTAGACAAAAATATTACTCTACAAGCTTTATTTTAAATCTTACCAGAAATTCAAGTTATAAGGATTAGCATATAGTAAAATAATAATATGTATTGAGTTCAAGTAATAATATGGGTTGAGTTCATTACCAGTAGTTTCAAGTTTCAAAATATCATAACATCATAGTAACAAAAAGTAAACAAGAAATAATAGAACATAACGACGTATTATTTGTTCATAAATATATATTTATAATTAATGTAAAGTAAATTTCCAGGAACAGCGATTTTATGAATCACTTTTATAATTACAATAATAATATAATCAACTAAAACAGATGTTGATAAAAAAAAAAAAAAGATATATATATATATATATATATATATATATATATTATATATATATATATATATATATATATATATATATATATATATATATATATATATATATATATATATATATATATATATATATATATATATATATATATATATATATATATATATATATATATATATATATATATATATTATATATATATATATATATATATATATATATATATATATATATATATATATATATATATATATATATTGTATATGACGCGGCGGCCGTTATCAAACCTACTTATAGGGGAAAATATTTCAAGGCTATATACAAAAAACTAATTCACAATTATCAATAGTTTAGGCATAGGATTTTTTTTCCCATTTCACGATATCCCATTTCTATTTGATGTGTAACGCGTGAGGTAGACACGAAATATTATAAATTAGTAGACACGAAATATACAAAATTAAATACGAATGACGTATACACCTCATACTACAAAAATACTATCAAACGTTGTTCATTCAAAAAAATAACCTCATGAGATATATCTCTTTCCCGCTATCACAGGATAGTGTACGCTTGCGTCATACTTGGGAAATGGCGTTTTATTTTGGAACAATAATAATTATTTATTTTGTTTGAAATTTTTTTATTTTATTTTTGAAAATTTTATTTGCTTTATGATTTAAATGAAGGCCACGGTAACATCCACATCCTGTGTGTATGTATATATATGTATATATATATATATATATATATATATATATATATATATATTATATATATATATATATATATATATATATATATATATATATATATATATATATATATATATATATATATATATATATATATATATATATATATATATATATATATATATATATATATATATATATATATATATATATATATATATATATATATATATATATATATATATATATATATATATATATAGGCATGTGAAAAAAATATAATTTTATAATAATAAAAATCACTATACTTAATAACGAATCGCCATCAAGTCAAAATCTGGTAAAATTATGAATTGCCCAATACGCAACAGCTGAATAGAATTATATATTTAAATCAAAGTCAATGTCATCACGATTTATCGATGTTCAAATAACTAAACACAAAAATAACAAAAAGCTGTATAAAAACTGATTGTATCTCTTTCTTATTAATATGTTTCGTACTGTACAAAGAGAGATAAAGCGAATTTTAACATGATGCTTTAAATAATATTTTAGATAGGTTATAAAAACCGATTTTGGTCTATCATCGTTATGAATATTAAAAATCGGATAATTGTCTTGAATAAATAACGAAAACGAGTCTAAAACTAATAATAATCGATGGAAGTGATGTGAGTGAGTGTGTGAAGTGATGGAAGTTTTAGATCATTCAAAACAAAGACGCGAGCAATATTAAATAAAGTTTATACTACAATAACTGTAGGATAAAATGTGCTGTACGAGAATTCAAGATAACAAAATTTAATCAATGTATAATTAAAAACAATAAAAAACCCAGTGTCAGTGAATTTGTATCTAAAACCAGACGCTAATATGAAGCACTTTGTATTTCTTCTGTGTTTAGCTTTATTAAATTTTGAAAGAGTTTCATTAGATATGTCGACAAATTTTAATATTAAATTTGAAGCACTAAAGCCACGCGGAATAAGAATCACTTTACCAGGTAAAATATATCTTTAGATTACTTCTTATCATATTATGTGAAATAAAAACTATTTTTTTGGGAATATTAACAAAAACACTAATTAAAATAATAGTAATTAAAATAATAAATAGCAGGGCTAGGTGCTTTGCTCATCATAATGTTAGTGTTAATGTTTTAATTCATTTTTTAGCTTCACGCTTTGTCCCGCATATTGCTGGGTAGGCAGAAGGAACTACAGGAACCATGAGAACTTAGTGTTAAGACACTCCGTTGCTTAGTTCCTTTCTCCGTCCCCACTTTTCGCCTTATTTCGAGGCACTGCGTGTGGAGTGGCGGAACTCAACGCCACGCTTTGCCTAGTTTCCAGAACGAAGAAAATGGAAATATAAAAATCCATCATTCCCTAGTGGGAACCGAACCCTCAAAGGCAGAAGGCTGACGCCTCTGCGCAATGACGGCCCTCAATATTTTAATTAAATAACTTGAAAATATGTGTTATCTAAGAGTAGATAGATGTATAAAATATATTATTAGTTGAATTATATTTGTTACATTGAAAGAGATGATAAAGTCAAATTTATGATGACATGATACTGGAAATTTGCTCTCTACATAGAGACTATCTAGATAAAGGCATAAGTTCGAAGCGTTTATATTTCTTTCTTTTATATCACAATTATTTATTTGCTACTTGAAAAGTGGTTATACAGTACAGAAGTGGCTGCAAAGTGATGACTTTGACGTTTGTTTTTACACCATTTAGCAAGAAGGCTTCTAAATTCGAGGATGAATTATCAAATCAGTTTTAAAGGTGAAGTATCGCGAAGCCATACGCTAATTGGTAGTAAAAATAGTAATCACAGTACATAAAAGTTTCTTAAACACCTCCCTTTATTGAATTTCAACGAAAGATTGGAAGCCTAGGTGCCAAAAAAACTCAACGAAAAAAATACTTTTCTGCTACTGACGTTGATTAGCCAAAGTTGAGTAACCAACTTGGACCATTAGACAAAGTAAGCCTTGATATATGTTTAACAGAAATGGGAGGGCATATTGCACTGAGAAATTCTCGAAAGGAATATCACAGTCGACAAGAAGCTTTATACTTAGCCTCATACACGCGGTGTATGAGGCTATTCGACTGAAAAGACCTGATCCACGTAATCAAACTATACACTTGAATGACAATACCAGGCTTCATTTTACATAAGTAGTCAAAACCATCCCTTAAGAGCTCCATGAAAAATTCTTCAATATTTCCCGTATTATCTGGACATTACTGCGAACGATTACCATGCTTTCCGCTTTTGGAGGGTCTTTAATTTGTGTTTAATTAAGTTTAAGTTAATTTAAGTTTGCTGTAAAAATACTAGAAATATAGAAAAAATTATGTTGTAAACTAAAATTTATACTTATACATAAATATTTCAAAAAATCAACTACATAATTGTAACAAGCCTCATAATTTTATGATAACACCATCCTCATTTATTTCAGATAACGGATACATGCTAGTCACTTTCTTTGGAAATATAAATAAGAATGGAATCAAAAACGAGTGGCATATTTACTCACCGCGTCCACAGAAAAAAATGTGGGTCTTGGAGGACAGAAATAAGGAAATAAACTTAGGAGATACTATTAATTATGAAATGAGCATAGTTGACAAGAGCGGCTTACGGTTTCCAATAAAAGGACAGTGGATCGTAACTAGTGAGTGAAGTTTTGCGTTCTACATCAATAACATTACTTTAGCAAAAGATAAGCAGAAACATGTATACTTCTTTTTTATATTCACACGCAGAGGGAACCTAATAAATTGCCCTGTTTTCGCTATTCGAGACACTGCGTGTCATTCAACGCTGTGCTTTGCTTTGTCAGTGCAACAAATAAGAAAATAATATCATTCTCACCAAGTGGGAATCAAATTCACAATCATCGCGGTTACACTCAGGCGCTATGCTATTATGTCACGATAATACTAATATAATAATACCTAGCAACTATTCATAAGCATTTGTTCATTTTAGATATTTAGGTATATTTAGGAATGAACACAAACACAGCTTAATTATATCGGCAGCTTACATATGGAAATACAATAGTAATATTGCTTCAAATTACATTCTTTATTTTCCTTTTTTACATCATTTATCATTAATAGACTCCGATCTTCACTTCCTTAAACTATGGCACCCTTGACAGAACCAAGCCTGAAATTCCGTACATTGAAATATTAACATGAAAATATTGTTGTTTCAAAAATATTTAATTTAAAATTATCATAAAGTAGAGAAATTGTGCTACTCCTTTCATTCTCTTCGTCTGTTTGGGCATAATTGATTGGTCTAATTTTCACTTATAGATTTTACTGAGTACGAAGAAACACCAAACTGTGTGATATCCAAAACGGAATTACAATGTGGTAAAAAAATTTGTAGTGGCTCCTTAATCTTCAGCTGAAGATTTTAGTGATTTTATGATTACAAATCTAACACAGTGGCAATTTGAAAAATATTATCCGCAAGATCCGGTAAGTTCAAAAACTCAAGGAAAGAAAAACAGCTTCAACAAAAATAAGTCTAAATAAAGATAAAGAGGAGTCCATTGAAGAACAGAGTTTGGTCGTATGATATGTTGTGCTATCTTTATTTTGTAGCATATTGATGAGTTGAGCACTATTTAACCTATTAATTTTTTAGCACTATTTAATTTTTTTAATTATAAAAAAACATAATGAGAATCACTCAGAAAAAAATATTGAGATTAACATTTTAATACAAATATTAGTAAGCCACAGGACAAATACTGGATAATTTATCTTAGCTTTCTTTCTTTATTTATCAGATTTATCTTTAGTTCCGCGTCTAAACGGAAATTGTGTGTCAATGACCTCTTTGCTTTGAGATTCTCTTAAAATATCCGTAAATTTATTTTCTTCATAATAGTTACTTGTAGTAATGTTTTTCTCATTTTTTAGGACTATCCATTTAACATATATTTATCTGAAGCAGTAACAACTTTGGACGAAGGAAAAGTAAAAATTAAAGCAATGCCCACTGAACCACTCATAACTGGTGTATTTATTGACAGATCTTCGAACTTAAACAATATGTAGGTATTGCAAAAACCAACGCCATAACATTGCACCCAGGATTGCTAAAACAGTCAAAATGGTTATCACAGTCATTATTAGTCATCATTTTGATCTAAATCAGCCTTTCCTCTCTGCTCGTCCATATCCGTTCACCTTCATCAAATTTTGTTATAGAATATTTATATTTTTTCTGATTTATTCTAATTTAGTAATAGCTGTACAGGAGAAATAGCAACGAGCGAGTGTTACAGAACCTTATCCGGCTACTATATAGAGCCACCTGTTATTACAGGAAAGATAACTACACGCAAATCTTTTAACTTTAAATATGGCAGAGTTGAAGTTAGAGCAAAACTACCAATCGGTAGTTGGCTAGTTCCAGGTAAAACTTTTTTTTAATATTTATATACCGACTTGAAAGCATTTTACTGTAAGTGATTCTTTTGAGTTTTGAATTCGAAGAAACTAAAAAAGACATTACAACACGACTCTGGAACCCCAAAATTGAAATCCTGCAACCCTGCAATGCTTCATAATATAATCTCCGCGTATGTCACATAATGGTAAATTGAAAACATACATTTTTATATGTATACTCATTGAAATGTTAAACATGATTATGTCCTCTAAATATTATAATAATCTCATGTAAGGGTTAACCCTACTGCGCTACAACTACGGTTATTAGCAATATTTTGTAACAATATTTAAAAATATTATTTTTTGTTTATATATCATAGAAATCAATTTGGAGCCCCGTGATCACGAATATGGGAAGTTACGTTATGGATCTGGTGTAATACGAATAGCCTTGTCCAATGGCAACCTAGAACACTCTGACAGCTTGTATGGAGGACCAACTGTACATGACAAGGAACCACAAAGATCGAGGTTTCTTGCAAATTTAGAAGGAGATAATTCTTGGAGTAACGATTTTCATACTTACGCTATCATATGGAGACCGGGTACTTTAATTTTTTTATAATTAAGTTTTGATGAAAGTAAAATAGCTTATTGATCTTATATTTAAAGTTCAGAAATCACGAATTTTCGTAGAGTAACTTATATTTTTATTCTACGAAAATTGGTAAGGGCATTGTTCTGTAGTATAGTGGGGAACCTTGTTATAAGTTACTATATATCCTTTTCTTGGCTCATTTTCTAAGTCAATTATTACAATTATTATTTTACCCGTTTTGACATACCCAGGCATTTGGCATACTCGAATTTGCTTCAGCTTATCTATATAACCCGTCCTAAGACCTTCAAGAAAAAGTATATATGCATAGTCATCCTACCACTGTGTCCTACACTTTACACGGTATATAGGTCTTTGATGGAATGATTTGAATGTTTGCCCTATGTGATGTTCTTTTTATCTTTATTTTATCTTTTTAAAGCATGTAGTGTTCGTAGTTAGCTTATTGTTGATGTTTATTGTAAGCTTTCGCATGCTTCTGGCATGAGCCGTAGCATAGTGTATGTATTATTTAAAAACACTGTATCTCCCAATACCTAGTACTAATAATAATAATACAATGGTAGTTATGTGAAAGGCTGCTTATTTTTGTAGGTTGTTACGTCAATTACAGTGTCTAATTGATTTATATATCTATAAAAACTTTTGTGGTTTTATACCAGTCGCTCCTATTATATATGGGAGGAATCACTGTGCAATATATGTTTCTAGAATTAAATTAAATATCTTGAATTGGTAATATTTACACAACTTTTAGATCTATTTAGCTCCTATGTTGTAGTTGGATAGTCATGAAATGTCTATTAAGGAAGTGTTTTTGTTTGTTCAATGTAAATCAAATCTGGTTTAATGTCGATTGTGACGTCATTTTGTATTGGTAATTGGCAAGTGATTTAAGTTTTATTATTTTTCTTTACCTGTGGTTCTGTAAGGTTTTCTCTTTATCAAAGTCTACTCTACTCTGCTTTGCAAAGTTTGTTGTCTCGTCTTGGTTGGCGTAATTAATCATTTGCCATTCACATGTAACTTATACTTTTAGCATTGATTTTGCCGTGTCACTACCGTTTGGTCCTATATAGCAAATACTGTAAATTCTAAATTTAATTAATTCTTTGTCTATAGTAGCCTGATTCACTGTATCCATATACTTATTTGCTTTTCTATTTATCATTCTTGGTTATTGCTAGCATTAGTTTTTTATCTGTATGTGTAGCATTTTGTTGTAATCGTAGTTCTTTTTCTCTAACCACGTTAGCCATACCAGTAATTTCAGATCGTGTGTCGGAACCAAAAGTATATTTTGGGTTTTGGGAACTTTTTATAAATTCAATAATTCTCTTGAGCCACACTTAAATCATTGAATTCCATTCAATTCAAGAATTGAATTCCTTCTGGTAACTTAGAAATATAATATATATTTTCATTTTTAGGTAGTTTCGAAATGATGGTTGACGGAGGAACTTATGGTGTTTTTAATTCTAGCATATCATATCCATACAATATGAAGCCTATCGAGCCTCACATTCAAATGCAACAAGCTGCCTGGAAGCAAGGTGGTAAAATGCCACCTTTTGATAAAATGGTAATTAATTATAAATGGAAAAACTGTTAATGTACTAAACAAAATAACATTCCTTAAATTTTCCTATTTTGCCCAGTTCTACATCTCTCTCGGTCTACGTGTTGGCGGTATACACGACTTCCATGACACTGATGACAAGCCTTGGAAAAATTTAAGTCCTAAAGCCATGCACGAGTTTGTACAGAATAAGAAAATCTGGTATCCCACGTGGTATGCACCAGAATTAGTGGTAGATTACGTTAAAGTTTACGCTTTGTAGAATTTTTTAATAACTTGTGCATATAGTATTATAATATCATTATAAAGTGATGTATGATGTAAATAAAACTAATAAATATATTTACTTCGAACTTCAAGCAAATCTTTTCTTTGTCAAGTGTAATATTTTCAGAACTATGTACATACAAATATAAAAATTTAACCCTTGTATGATCACTTTGTTATTCGTCTGTCTGTAAGTCAATGGAGACCACTTTCTAGATCATTCCTTCTATATGTTCATCAGCACATGAGGTAGGCATCAGGGGTATAAGGTTGAAACTGTCCACCAACCCCTAAATAACGGGTGTTTACGCCTTATACTATATAACGTTCTAAATATAACCAAAATCAAACCCAAAAAAAATTCCATCTATGTACCACCAGTCCTGGCACCTATAGGTACTTCCCGTCAAATTAACTCTAAGAAGTTTATCAAATTGTACTTAGTGTAAATATACAATTGTGAAGCAATTGGTGCATGAGTCACGAGTACTCGATGGGTTTTATCTTACATATTTAATTTATCTTACCATACATATTTATATTAATTTTACTAAGCAATCCAGCAACGTGTTGGAAATTAAGCTTGATAGGTTATTTTTTTTATATAGCTTCACTCTTTATACCAGGGTAGGGAGAGGGGAACCTAGTGTTAAGACACTCCGTTTCTTGTTTTCCACCTATTTCAAGGCATTGCGTGTTTGCGGAACTTAATACCGCGCTTTCCCAAGGTTAATTCATAAAACATAATTGATAGACATATGCACAAAATTATTATTGATATATTTAATATAAAAATAACCATTAAATAAATTTAAATTTGAATACATAACCGTTAAACTAAGTTAAATACGTGTTAACTGAGCCACGAAGGCGTTAAACAAAACATATTTAAGATCCGGAATCAACTAAAGCGATTAGTCTTCACGTATTTATACTGAGAACCGGACTGACGCTTATGATGTAATTATTTTTTGTGCATAAATAGTTAATAATGTGTAAAATAATATATGCCTTTACCGTTGTTAGTTTTCTAAGCGTGAATACACTGTGCTATGAAGTTCCACCGGCGAAGTTGGAGGCCATTTATCCAAAAGGACTCCGTGTGACAGTACCGGGTATGAGATATGTTTTTAAGTATATAATAAAAAGCTGTAATTCATCAAGGTTTCCTGTACATGGCGGATATATTATAGTATTAGATTTAGAACTATGTCTGTCTGATCGTTTTTATTCGCGTTAATCTCAGGAAGTCACATTCAAAAGGGAGATTCCAAAGCAATTTTCACCATTGTATCATGCTTAACTTGATTTATAACTTTGAGTTTATTTCAATGTGTTCAAAACTTAAATAAAAGTACTATAATGTTATATTACATGTTAATATGAGAGCAACAAGCAAGCGAGCGAAATCTACGAGTGGCTCGCTAGAAACAAATAAACAATTAAAGGTTAGATTTATTCACAATAGAAGCTTATGTAATATGCTAGCGTTTAAAGGAGTGTTAAATCCTAAGCATAATTTTTTATATATTGAAAATGTTACGAATAAATATAAATATTGAAATATATAATGCTTATCAATTTTCAGATAAGCTAAATATTTCTGTAATTCTACTAGTTGCTGTTATATATATATATATATATATATATATATATATATATATATATATATATATATATATATATATATATATATATATATATATATATATATATATATATATATATATATATATATATATATATATATATATATATATATATATATATATATATATATATATATATATATATATATATATATATATATATATATATATATATATATATATATATATATATATATATATATATATATATATATATATATATATAACATTTTTGAATGAAGATATATGAGGGTATCGAGAAGCTGTGGAATTATGACGAACTCGTGATAGGTCGATACCATCTACTAGGAAGAATTAATTATTATAATAATACGATTTAGAAAAATTATATATATACGTTACTCGTTTGTGGTGAAACTTGTTTTTTAACTAAAAAAAACTTAAAAGTGTATAGATTGCGGCTTTGCCTGCTTGCTGTTATACTAATTTAATATTCCTTTATTACATCTTCATACTTCACGTCGTAAGATTGATGAAAGAATGCTAAAAAAGATATATGAAGCAAAAGTGAAAAGATAGGTAAGGGGAGATCCCTTTTGACTTTCGAAAACACAATATCGAAGATACTGGAGGAAGGTCACATAAAAAGGATGAGGACTCCCCGGAGAGCATGTATGAAAAGGTTAATGACAGTGGACGAGGCGGAAAAGGTATGCAGGGACCTCAGCGTTTGGCGCTGCGTTCTCTCTGGCTACCTTGCTAGGGATAAAGCGTGAAGTTATGTTTATATGTCTTCTGGTTGACATAAAGCGTTTAGACAGTGCGATCAGAGGGAACTGATAAATCTACAAATTCGAAAAAGTGGAATGAGAACCCAGGAACCAGGATTTATTTAATGTTATCGATCATAAATAAACATATCATATGAAAGCTATATATAAAGTAATCAAGATGAAAATAACTTGTATCTTATAAATTTGTATTAATTTGCTCTAAGACTTGTGGCATCACAAAATACTAGAAACAAATTAATTTAGAAAACAAACACATATAACTGGTATTTGGCCTTGATCGTCTATTTCTTGTACGTCTCAAACTTTGTTACGTTAAAAATCTGCTTGAATTTAATTTTGTTTTAATTTACTAAAGGTAAGGTTAACCTAACTAACTGCCTAGTTGGCTATTATTGTGCAGTAATTTGATGATTATACAAACGATGGTTCTAAGTTCGATTCCTATTTGCGGAAGTGTTTTTTCACATTGTATACCGTATATATCAGATAGGTAGAGGTAGAAAGGTCTGATGTTTACATCCATCCATTTCTTCATTCTTCTCCATTCTTTGCTTTTCGCCGTTTCGTGTTTTTATAGCGGAACTCAACGCTGTGGTCTGTCTTGTTACAAAAGTGAGAAAAACAAAAATATTTCATTCTTCTTAAGTGGGATTCGATGTCATATTTTTGAAGCACACAAAAAACCTTAATTTTGTTTAAAAATCGTGGCGCCTGGTCGAAATCACAATGGACGAAAAATATTTACATGGAATTATAGATTTTTCAAAATAAAATTATAATATTAATATAATTTAAAATGGCATCTGTATTTATTATCTGTGTTATTTAACCTTTAATATCACAATGATAAAAGCTGGTGTTATGTTTTGTTATCTTCTATGAAAACAAATTAAATTTTATTTAAAAGGCTATTAAATGCTATAGTATTGGTAAATTACACACAGACACACGCGCACGCACACACGCAAGCACACGCAAACACACACACACACACACATACATTATTATATAAACAAACTATAGATACAATAAAAATCGACATCTTTCTAACTTGCTTTTTTAATATTAATAATATTATAATTAATTGCTAAGTATTACAAAGAATTTATTATATATATGGTTTCAATATTCTGAATTTAAAAATAGATTGGTAGAGAGTAGAGAGCGAACTCTATGAAGACACTACGTTATCAGTTAGCTACTATTGGCATGGTAATATTATTTTTTATTATATAGATCTTAGGTAAAGAAGTTAGTTAGATACAGCTTAGGTTAGACATTGCCATCCAACACTTACTATCAAATGTTTAAATTATTGTTATACGATACTATATGCAAATAATTTTAATATACTTCTTCCCTCGAATGGGAATAGAACCCTGAACTATTGCGTCACTATACCTAACTTCTAGTAGTGATATAATTAGTATAGTTAAATCAATATCAAAATATTTGTCGGTTTTCATAATTGATATTTAATGTGTTCATTTGTTCAAAATTATTATAATAGATACGAGTTGTAAACCGCAGTACCATTTACTTGGACTATTTTTTTTTTTAGCTTCACGCTTTATCCCGCACAAGGCAGGGTAGGCAGAGGGACCGTGGGAACCAAGTGTTAAGACACTCTGTTGCTTAGCCCCTGCTTTCTCCGTCCCCGCTTGGACTTGGACTATGAAATGTAAATACTGATTTTTACATCTACATGTTGATATTTCTGGAAATTCTCACTTAGGGCACTAAGTGTAGTCTTAGTCTAAATTTCATAGGTTATACATATAACTTAGTAACATATGACTTAATCTATATTTCAGGGTTCTGTGCTTTGTCAGTAAAACAATAAAGAGATTTTTATTTAAGTAGGTGCAGTTACAACATTATCTAAGTAGGAAAATAAATATAAAATACAGCCCTTTTAATGAAACCACTAGGCTGCATAAAATAGGTAACTCCTTCCCATGTAATTGTGTCCGCTTCTACAATAAACTGCCGAAAGAAATATTTGATCTCTCCTTAAATAAATTTAAAATATTTATAAAATTGCAACAATAGTGTAAAGGATTACAGCATGCAATTAATCAATTGCTTATAAATTTGAATGACGTTTGTGAAGTGATCACAATAGGTTTAGGGAAATCTGGCTGAGTTTGTTGTGGGCTCTTCTCACCAGGCCGCGCTTGGAACCCTCGTAACTTTAGTTGAAGTCGTGAAGTGTGTAGGTTTGAGAGGGGCTCAATTCGATATTTATTATCCAATTGGGCTCCTCTGTCTAATTGTAGCTGTTTCGTCATATTGAAATTGATATATTTTTTTATATATAAAACGATGGCAAAATACTTTAAATATTTAATAAAATTTTTAATAATACAAGAGAGTTTGCATTTGAATCGGTTTAGCTGTTCCCGACTCACAATTCATATATAGTAATCTTTATTGCAAATATTTCATTACAATATCTTTTTTCCTGTTGCTGTAATGTTTATAGCTTCTTGTGATTTCTTGTTAACTTAATTACATTCTACTATAATATATAAATAGATTTAACATAATATTACATTTAACGAGAAAATGCTTTAAAGACATCGCATTGTAGATCTGTGATCTAAATAATTTGTTACACAAGGCGACGCGATGATTAGTGGGTTCAATTCGAATTCGCGCTGAAAACTAGGCTAGCGCGACTGAAAAAAAGATGATTAAGATCATATTTTTTTAATAATAAATATTATTCGGTGTCGTATCACAATGTATGACTGTGAACGAGGCCTGACATGGTAAAATGAGTAATATTGATATACTCGTTCTGGTAACAAGACGGGCAGCGTGAGTCCCACCACTTAATACGTAATCTCCGAAATTGTACGTAAAGTTGAGATTGAAATATTTCAACACTATGCACGTCTACCACGCTGAATGTGCAATTATGCGAGAACATAATAAATATTACATGTATTTATACAAAAACTTGCTGTACAGATAACACTGTACATTGGTGAAAATGAAAATAAATAATTTTAATTATAATTTTAATATATATTTTTAATATTATATAATAATCTATTATAATTAATAATAAAATGTAACTTTAATTTATTCTATTTTAAAGATTCTCAGAATTTGTTTTTATTAAAAACAAGGGGAACCCCTCTACCAGTGACCATTTACTAACACAAAAGTTAATTGTAAATATTGACTACGTATACGTATGATTGATTTAAATAATCATTATTATCATCAATCTTTAGCCTAGTATATAATGTATGTCATATATTGATGTTATATATTTAATATTAATTTTAAACTGACAGATTTAGTTAAAATTTTCATTACATTAAGTATTTATGAGGCGGGATAAGATTTTATTTTTATGTAACAAAATCTAGAAAACTGGCGAATGATGATGATGATGGAAAATGAGACCCTCTTCCATATAAAATTTGATTGAAAAGAAAAATAAACATATGTTAAATATTTTAATGATTTTAAAGTGTTGGTCCACACTGAGGATAGAAAAAATACTTAAAGAAAACATATAAAAATTTGAACGCAGCGGGAGTCGAACCCGCGCCCTCCTGCGAACCGTGCAGGCGCTCTCACCACTGAGCAACGCGTTCTACATCACGCCGAGTTGAAACTCTTATATGCTCAGTGGTGAGAGCGCCTGCACGGTTCGCAGGAGGGCGCGGGTTCGAGTCCCGCTGCGTTCCAATTTTTATGTTTTCTTTAAGTATTTTTTTTATACATATGTTGTAAACTTTTTTTTCCGACCCATTAATAGTAGAGAACCTAGTCTTAATAATTCCCGGTTTTACAAGCCCCTTACTTGTTAAGTCGCGGAACCAAACGCTTTGCTTACACCAATAACAACTTAATACGATTAAATTGTCACATCTTTTATTAATTTCTATCAGATGATGGCTACTCACTCTTTGCCTTCCATGGGAAGCTCAACGAAGAGATGGAGGGCTTGGAAGCAGGGCATTGGTCGAGAGACATTACGAAGGCCAAAAACGGTTTATGGATTTTCAGAGATAGAAACGCCAAATTAAATATCGGTGATAAGATTTACTTTTGGACGTACGTCTTAAAGGATGGCCTAGGTTATAGACAGGATAATGGCGAATGGACGGTTACAGGTAAATCAGTTATTTGTTTATAATATTTAACTAAATTATGATACTATTCATCAAACGTACGCTTTCAATTTTACAAATCACAATCTAAATCTTATTTTATGAATTTGTTTAAACACTAATATAACGTACGTATGTTTATAATTTAGGTTATGTAGACGAAAACAGTATACCGATATCATCAGATGGATCGGCTATGCCTCAAATACCTCAATCTCAAACTACCTCAGCGCCTTCACTACCTCCTCCTCCAAGCTCTTCGAATTCTCCATCCAACAGCCAAGAGCCCGAGGAGTATCCGTGTGAGATATCACAGTCTAAAGTGTCAGTGCCTGGATTTGTATGTAAGGGTCAACTGTTATTCGAAGACAATTTTGAATCAACTATTGAGAAAGGAAAAATTTGGACACCTGAAATAAAGTTTCCCGGTGAACCGGTTGGTATTAATAACAATAAAAACAACAACTATATATATATATATATATATATATATATATATATATATATATATATATATATATATATATATATATATATATATATATATATATATATATATATATATATATATATATATATATATATATATATATATATATATATATATATATATATATATATATATATATATATATATATATATATATATATATATATATATATATATATATATATATATATATATATATATATATATATATATATATATATATATATATATATATATATATATATATATATATATATATATATATATATATATATATATATATATATATATATATATATATATATATATATATATATATATATATATATATATATATATATATATATATATATATATATATATATATATATATATATATATATATATATATATATATATATATATATATATATATATATATATATATATATATATATATATATATATATATATATATATATATATATATATATATATATATATATATATATATATATATATATATATATATATATATATATATATATATATATATATATATAAAATTTTTCAAAAACATTATTTCTCAACTTTTAGGACTACCCTTTTAACGTATATTTATACGACAAGAACATTCGTGTGAGAAGTGGGCAACTGAGTATACAGCCAGTAACTTTGGAGTCAAAATATGGGGAAGGCTACGTTCGTCAATCACTAGATCTGACTGCAAGGTATTCATAAAATAATATTAAGACCTGAAATAAGTATTAAGACTTAGATTAAATAATATTAAGACCTCAAATTTACAGTTTAAGTTACGCTTATCCAAAAAAAAACATTCTATATTACATGTTTTTCACGCTTTAACCCGCACAGGGTAGAGTATTAATGATTTTGTAACAGACAATGGAACTTTGGTAACGCAATTCTCGCTGCAGCCTATTTCAAATGTATCACTGTCACTAAAGAATAATTGAAAATTGAAAGTTGTAATTTACCAATTGAAATAAAAAATATGTCGCTGATTTTCTCGCGCCGATTGTTTTAAGACAATAATTTTAGCGAACTTATGGTAATTTGCTTGCTGTTCAAAAAATGGAGCAAAAGATATAAGCTTTTTATTTTGAATTAAAGTTTTTGACCGTCGTGGCGCAGAGGCGAAAGCGTCTGCCTGTAAACGCGACGGTTTGAGGGTTCGATTCCCACTCGGGGAAGATAGATTTTTCTATTTCCATTTTCTTCACTCTGGAAACTAGGCAAAACGCGTCGTTGAGTTCCGCCACTCAACACGCAATGCCTCGAAAAAGGCGGAAAGCAGGGATGGAAAAAGCAGGAACTAATCAATGAAGTGTCTTAACACTAGGTTCCACAGTTCCTGCTTTGCCTACCCTGCCATGTGTAGGAAAAAGCGTGAAGCTACAAAAAAAAAGATTTTGACTTTGACTTCAAAATTATTAAAAGAAAATTTATTCATTAGTTTATCCAATTTTCACAAAGCCAAATTCTGAATCATCTTTGCTTTTATATTGCCACATTTCCACAATTATAGAGTGTACAAAACAACCGTGTCAGATAATAAATCAAAACTATAAATATTATTTACAATTATTATATACAGAATTTGAATTAAAAGTACACATTTAATTAAAAATAGATGTTTTTTAATTAACATTAAATTTTTAAACAATATTAATATATGACTGTGCATACAACAGAATCTCAACATGTAGCATACCTAATTAGGGCTTATATTTGTGGCATGCGGTCTGAATGTACGTCTATAAATTGATTTATACATATGGAATGTAGATTGAATCTTGTTCTCTTATATTTATGTTAATGTTAGAGAATAAGATGTTCAGAAATGTGTTAAAATCTCGGCTGTTAAAAGCTCGGCTCAATTACTTGTGAAGTATAAGATTCATAAGGAAATGTTATCACACCTATTTCCTTAGTGAACTTCAAAAATCTTTAAAAGGTTTATTTTTATTTCTTCTGTTCGTAGGATCCGAACCAAGTTACAATTTCCCAAAATAAAAAAGAATTAAAAACGCACAGTATGCTTTCTCATTTCTTCATACATAATTCCTTAAATATTATATATAATTTCAGGTGCACAGGACAGATCGGTACAACCGAATGTTATCGCGAAGCGTTTGGACCACTTATCCTACCACCAGTTATCACTGCGAAAATAACCACGAAGAAGAGTTTTAGCTTTAAATACGGTAGAATCGATGTAAGAGCAAGAATGCCGTTAGGTAGCTGGCTTGTACCAGGTAAAATTTGAAACCATTATAAACCTGAGGTTCGTGAATTCGATGTCCACTCAAATTAATATTTATACATACATATAATAACTTCACGTTTTATCACTAGCGTTTCTGTCAGAGAGAATCAATTCAATACAATTCAATACCTGCATACCTCTTTTGCCTCGTCCACTGTCATTAACCTCCTCATACTTATAGTCTTCGGTGGTCCTCACGCTTTTTATTTGACCTTCCACTGGTCTCTACGATACTGAGTTTTTAAAAATACCGAAGTCTCATGCAATGCCATATAAATAATTTAATAAATATATATATAACTTTCATTAAGGAATTTACGTAAAAAAGGAAAAAGAATGGAAACGCTAACAGATAAAAATGAAGATGCGTAATTATTGTTATCATAAGTTATTTAAGTAATTACTATACATTTTAAAGCAACATGACACTATATTTCACATATTATTATATTATCTTTACGAGTTATCACTCACGATACAAATATATACCCACTGGAGTTCCCTAAGGTTCACACTCAGGTCCCCTTTTATTTATATTATATGTGAGTAATTTAAATGATAATGTTGATTCGAATGCAGATGATACGAAATTGTGTGAATCAACACAGTAATTGGATTTATTTTAAAAATGATTTATGCGCCCAATAGTAAAAATAAAATTCTATCTGCCTTTTATATTTCTCTACAGGTTTTACAATAAAATGTATATCTACCTATTCAATTTGCATTACCACTATATAAAGACTCCTGAATTTTACACTGGATGAAGTAAAATCTCTAAATAATGTAAATTAACTGTTACGATATGTTCATTGTAATCAAAACAATAAATGTTTTAATATAAAACAAACAATTACTTTGCGTGTAAGCAATCAATGTCGATGAGAATCATGTTATATCTACACCCATAGTTCATATCAAATTCGTTCTACACAAAGAATTTGACATTAAAAATGTATAATAATATAAAATAATTATTATTTTCAGAAATTCAACTTGAACCTAGAGACAATGTCTATGGAAACAGAGACTATGGGTCTGGTATATTACGAATAGCGACTGTAAAGGGGAATGTAGATTACTCAAAGAAGTTATACGCTGGTCCTATGCTGTCAGCGAACGAGCCTTACAGGTATTGACAGTATTATATGTGTTAATGGTTATTTCATAAACCGTAAATCAATATATGAGAACCTGTAAACGCGTCGGTATGCGGGTTCGATTCCCACATTTTTATTTCCATTTTTTTCGCCCTGAAAACTAGGCAAAGCGCGGCGTTGAGTTCCGCCATTCAACACGCAATGCCTCAAAAAAGGCGGAAAGCGGGGACGGAGGAAGCAGAGACTAAGCAACTAAGTGTCTTAAAACTAGATTCCTATGGTTCCTGCAGGTCCCTCTGCCTACCCTGCCACGTGCGGGATAAAGCGTGTTGACATAAAAAAAATTATAACATCGGGAATGAAATGCTCACTCCAGTCTATATTAAGAGTATCATTGTTACTCATAATAATTATTCAATTGTAATTTTTTGGAAAATCAAAAAAAAAATAGTCAAAGCCCCACTGAGTTTCTTGCACTGGTTCTTCTCAGATTTGAAGCGCTAACTTTAGTGAACTGGTGGTAAATTAAATAAATTATTTAACGTTCAAAAAATTAAGCATGTAAGGTAATATTTTAAATAAAATTAATGAATTTTGACTTTGACTATAATAGTGACAGGCCCGCGCCTCACCCGTCTAAATAAGCTAAATTGCATTTATTATATAGTGACTAGTGATATACCTGCAACATTATATTGTAATTAATCAATTTTCTCTTATTTGTATGGTTCGAAATGACTGAATATTAAATCACATAGTATACACAATGTATATGTTTCTTCATGAAAAATGATTTTGTTACTTTTTTCATGACATGCTGTTTCACTCTTTTCTTTTTTTGCTTATATCCACTTAATTAAAATCCTGTCTTGTCTTCTATTCTATTCTATTCTATTCTGTTATGTTATTAGTAGTCAGAGAGCTTTTTTCTACTACAAATGTTCCGCAACAATTCTATAGATGTTGCGTATTATATTCCTTATCTGGCAGATAAATAGCAAATTTCGCTTACTACCACAATTTCTTTTGTGACCAGTGAAAATGCTAGAAAGTGTCAAAATAAAGTCAGTAATTTGTAATACTTGACGTAAACAACGTCACGTCATTTATGAAAATAATATGTGTAATTCATCATCTGATGACATTTGACGTTAATTATATATATTATTTTAGGTCAGCACATTTCAAAGAAAAAGTTGGGTTCGATCATTGGAGCAAGACCTTCCATAATTATTCACTTGTTTGGAAACCAGGTGAGAGGAAACGCAATGAAAGATTATAGAAAATTCTAGAAGAATAAAACGAATTAGAATCATATTAAAACGCGCAATTAATAATAAGTCCTTAAAGGCTTTTTATGTACTTAAAAAAAATTGAACGCAGCGGCATGTGAAACCGCACCTCTTGAAAACCGTCTGAAAGGCGCGGGTTCGAATTCTGCTGCGTTCAAACTTTATATGTTTTTATTTAAGTACTTTTTGTAGTGCTTACGTTCTAATTTTTTAGTGTAATACTTTTACATAATAAAGAATGAGAAACGAACATAACGTCTACGCCTCAATACATTGAACAATTAAAATATATCTAGATTAGTTAATTATTGAAACATTTCTTTAGATAGTATATCTCTGTACGTCGACGGAGAGAATTACGGAGATATCTCTCCTGGAGAAGGCTTCTCAGTGGAAGCTAGAGAAAAAGGTGTAGCTGCTGCGTCACAGTGGCTTAAAGGCACTGCGATGGCACCATTTGACGAAATGGCAAGTGTTCAGAAATTTCAAATTTATTTAGTTTACTTAGTTATTTTTTTAATATATCTCAAGATTTATTGGACAAAAACATGCAAAATTTAAGATATAATATATAACTTACCTACGTATTAATGTTACTATTTACAGTTTTACATTTCTTTGGGTCTGTCAGTTGGTGGTATTAACGAATTCTGCGACGAACCTTCCAAGCCCTGGTCAAATAAAGCGACGAAAGCTATGCTCAACTTCTGGGAGGCGAGGGACCAGTGGTTCTCAACGTGGTTTGACGATACTAGTCCACTTAGAATTGATTACGTTAGGGTGTACGCGTTATAAGGTAATATGAGTGTAATATTTCATTGTAGAGAAAGAAAAAATGTTGAAATAATTTTATCCAGGACTTAAACAAAGGAGTTTAAGCTTTAAAGAAACGAGATGAACAAAAATATAGCTTTTCTACAAAATAGTTAAAGAAAAAATAAAGTGTGACATTATCTCAACGAGTACGATGCACTCACGAGAGAATTATTTTCATTTACCTGCTCTCGTATGACAAATAGTGATGTGCTGACTCAAAGCGTAATGTTAATAAAATTATTATAAAAATGCTAAATGGAGAATGAGGAATGAAGAATATCGATGAGATTCTTTCGCCGATTCTTTGCTGATCAGAGAAAAAAATTGATTATAAAAATTGGTTACTTTTTTTAATGATATGAAATTGAATTAGATTTTTCTTATAAGTTAACGCCAATATATAATAACTACTAAAATAAAGATCTGTAATATATTATTTTTTGTTTCAGATTTACGGAATAACAAACATTCTTACTAATTTGATTATTTTATAAATATCATTTGTACTAAATATATACAATTAATTAATTTATGTCTTACAAACGGAAGCATGTAAAAGCTTTTTTTTTGCTATTTTAACATTTACTTATAAAGATGGATTTAATATAAAAACATTGAATTATTCAATTCAACAAGTCACAGTTTTGAAATTTTAATTATTTATTATAAAAATATTCCAACTGAAACATGTCTATTATTTTAAGTCATAAGAAAAAAAACCCTTTTTTGGAAAAGTGTTAGGAGTTGTTGATAAAATTGTTATATCTACAATTTTCTTAGACAAATGACTTATAAAAGAAATTATTGATCATAAATGGACGTCAACTCGATGACTATGGGTTCAAATCGTACTCGGACGTTATTAATTTACACTCCTTGGTAAGAAGATGCACGATGTAATGATGATGGCGGGTTGAAAAGTGGACTGTATTTTTAAATTATTAGAAGTGTGGTCTGCGGATAAGGTATCTGCGGGATAGAATGCACACCTACCTTGCGGGTTCTGCTTATTAGTTTTGGACGTCCAGCAATCCAAGACATCAAGAGTCTCCAGCACATGAGGCACTAGTCACCGTACAGCGGTGGGCGCGCGCGGGTTCACGATATGAGAGATCGTTGCTAACTGCATACTTAAACAGTAGGCGTGCGTAGAAAAGGAAGTAGCGGGTAGAAAAACAAATTTATGCGATTTAACTATTAGCGGAAACACATCATGCGTTTCTCCCAAAAATTAGGCGAAAATTGTTGAACGGATTGTCCGATCACCAAAATCTCACTACCTACATATGAAATAAAGCAAACAGCGAAGAATGCGTTAAGCAGAAAAAAAATTATAGCTTCACGCTTTATCCTGCACATATCTTCCTGTAAGCAGAGGTAACCACATAAACCAAGGGAGTATTAAGACACTCCGTTAAAATATAGGGCTTTATATTCTTCTCTACTCTTCAGTAATCTAATAGTATAAAACACAAGTATGAAGCACAACACAAAGTAAACAACAATCAAGTTGTGTATAATATTTATGTAATTAAGGCTACATAGTAAACATCTTATCTAAAGAGCTCGCACTCTAACATAATCAATAATTAAGTTAGGTTGCCACGTCGGGTACCAGGAGTCGAGGTCCTGCCAGAACCTGAGTGTGGCCTTCCTTTCCCGGTTCCTCCAGGGTTTAGGTCTGCCGTTGGAAACCATATTATCATCGAACTCTGTGATCCCTCCGGCTGATACGCCCAGTGATATAAAGAACTGTAATAATTAATAATATATAAAACGACGTTTTCTTTCTAACGACGTACTGCACATTTTTCTAATATATGTTATCTAAGAGCCTGAATATATATATATATATATATATATATATATATATATATATATATATATATATATATATATATATATATATATATATATATATATATATATATATATATATATATATATATATATATATTGAAAACACTTACATAATCATCAAAAGGTGCCATGCTAGTGCCAGTAGCAAGCAATGACCGCGGCAGTTCGCAAGTCCGAGCGTACCGACCCTGTAGACCACTGGCCGTAGGTTCAATTCTCGCCCACTCGACTCCATCCACAGATAGTGTTATTCTTTCTAAATGTAAATTAAATTTATTAAGTTCTTATCTATATTGCTTGTTCAAGTTATCTGATATTGTAAATTGAAAATCGCCGTGGCACAGTGCAGTCTACTCGCAAAAGCGACGATTTGCGAGTTCGATCCTTTCTTTGAGGGGGATGGATTATTTTATTTACATTTTCTTCAGTCTAGTATCTAGCGTTACGTTCCGTCTTTCAACACGCAATGCCTAGAAAAGGCCGAAAACGGGAAACGGAGTGTCTTAACACTAAATTCGGCTTCTGCGATACCCTATGCCTACACAGCTGTGAGTGGGATAAAGCATAAAGCTAAAATTTAATAAAAATATACATATTTGTTAACGTTAACGCATATAGACCAATAAATATTAATCAGAAAGAAGCTTACCATTACTATTCTCCAAGTTTTGCTCATCTAACCAGAAATGGAGAAGTATATACAAAAAAAAAAATATTTCTCCATACAATTATTACCCTGAATGTAAATGAAGTCGACAACCATTGTGTTTTCAGTAAGACAATGTTTTCAGATTATAAAGAACATATTATAAAGAGTATACCGTCGTGACGCAGAGGCGCAACGTCTGCCTGTAACGCGACGGTTTCTGGGTTCGATCCCCAGTCGGAGAAGATGGATTTTACTATTTCCATTTTCTTTGCTCTAGCAAACTAGGTAAAGCGCGGCATTGAGTTCCGCCACTCAACACGCAATGCCTCGAAAAAGGCGGAAAGTGGCAGAGAAAGCAGGAACTAAACAACGGAGTGTCTTAACACTAGGTTCAAATGGTTTCTGCAGTTCCCTCTGCCTACCCTGCCATGTGCGGGATAAAGCGTGAAGCTAAAAAAAAAAGAGTATTTTTGTCATTATTACTTCTTTACGTCTCACCTGGTTCCCATCTCGCTGTATAAATGTGGTAGTCATCTCCCCAGTCTGAAGTAGACAATTTACTACTTAGTAAAGTTTTTCGACACTCCAAATTCAATATTGGTCCACCGTAAAGAAGCTGCAATTTGAGATAAACAAGTATATATTAGATAAACTAAGTGTTGTTTGAACAATAACAATGTTATGTATAGAATGGTTAACGTTTAAAATCATTTTAGGGTTCCGTATGTAATATATATATATATATATATATATATATATATATATATATATATATATATATATATATATATATATATATATATATATATATATATATATATATATATATATATATATATATATATATATATATATATATATATATATATATATATATATATATATATATATATATATATATATATATATATATATATATATATATATATATATATATATATATATATATATATATATATATATATATATATATATATATATATATATATATATATATATATATATATATATATATATATATATATATTACACAAGTACTTTAAGTAATGTTTGGAACCTTCTTGGAGAAATTATAGTGGACACTTTTTATATGACCGAATGAATAATGTTTTGTTTTATTAAGCATTTATTTTCTTCCTGACTCATGTACCCCATAAAGATTGTACTATGAGGAGAGATGGATGTTCTATTTTTTAAATAAAAAATACTTTTTCATAACTTTCTTAGAACTAGGTTCGCAGTTTTACCTATTTTTTAAATATTTTTTTTAGTTTCTTTACCTTATTCCCGACTTCACTGCTTCCAGCTGCCAATTGAGTATTGCCTCTCGCTCCAGCTATACGTAAGACACCGGATGCGTAGTCCAATGTACCATATTTCTTCATTAAAGGCTCCAATAATATATCTTACAAAAAAATATGTTTATTTAATTATATGTGTAACTTGATTATGTAATGCACTATCACATAGTGTTTGATATAGTGATAGTGATAAATCTGTATTGATGTTAGCGAAACTAAAATAGGCATATTTTTTTAAACAAGTCTTTTTTGTATATACAGATGGGCCTACCGAAGATATTTTACCACTATATATATATATATATATATATATATATATATATATATATATATATATATATATATATATATATATATATATATATATATATATATATATATATATATATATATATATATATATATATATATATATATATATATATTTGTACATATATATATTATATTTTCTTACCTGGATATAGCCAGTCCCCTTTTGGTAGTTTAGCTCTAACTTCAACAATGCCATATTTAAAAGAAAACGCTTTTGATGTCAGACGTCCACTAACTATGGGTGGTAAGATACTAGCGCCCCACGCATCTGCTCGGCATTTGGATGAAACTGCTGTACATCTGGAAAAAAAATGTATATATATACCATAGGAAACGTAGAAAACTAATGTTAAGACACTCCGTTGCTTAGTCCCTGCTCTCTTCGTCCCCGCTTTTCGCCTTTTTAAGTTATTGCGTGTTGAGTGGCGGAACTCAGCACCGCACTTTGCCTAGTTACCAGAGCGAAGAAAATGGAAATAGAAGAATCCATCTTCCCCGAATTGGAATTGAACCCACAGACTGTCACGTTTACAGGCAGACGCTACACCTTTGCGCCACGGCGGTCTTATCTATTGCCCTTAAATAATTATTCATACAATCAACGTACCCACTGAACAAATCCAACGTATCTGTGTAAACGGATGAGTTCGTATATTCAGGTAGGTCTTGCAGTAGTTTCGGAGATATGTACAAATATCCGCCCGTAACAGACGTTACTCCCGCTCTTGGAGGTCGTTGATAGGAAACGAAGGGAAAATCCTGAAATATTTTGTCATTAATAATGACTACATTTTATAAGCTTAACACTATATCTAGCATATGGTAGGATAGGCAGGGGGAAAGTGTTAAGACACTTCGCTCTCCTCTCAATTATCGAGAACATGCGGGTAAATGATGGATTTTGACGTCGTGTAAGGGAGGAAATAACTGTCACGATTATACACTTGTAATAATAATAAATAATAATAAAATATTCTTTATTTCTAATTTTAATTCTACGTTATAAGGCTTTTACATTGTAACAAACTTTATCAATTTTAAGATGCAATTGAGAAACATGTACTAGAACCTCATCATAATTCAAAGCTTTTATTCTTATATTATGACATTGTAGAGGTTGATTATGAGTTCGATGCCTACTTGAGACAACTTTTATGAATGATAAATATATTATATTCTCTTGACTAGTTTAAGTATTTTTTTTTGCTATCGAACTTGTTCTTTCCTTTGATTGTCCAATTAACAATATTTTGTGGAAATAATGTAACTATAATATTAAAGGAAATTCTTGTTAAAGAGAAATATTTATTATCATTTTCTTCGCTTTTGGTATTAAGACAGAACGTGGTGTTTAGTCCCCAGTTATATGTAAAACTTGGAAAAAAACGCTTCAATGAATCAAAACAATTCTAACGTTCTGCATGAACAAAGTATATACTATGTTAAATACACATATAAAAATTGTTATAGATTATTTGAATAAAAAAATATAAAACAAATGTAACAAAAAACACTGTCAGTAGTATCACCCTTTCTTAGTGAAGTAGATTAAGTAATCTAGATGATCAATTGTATCATAATTACATACCATGGGCAACCATACCCATGGATGTGTAGACTGATAAAAAAAAAAACTATAGCATGAAATTTCTGAATTTAACTACTTTTTTTAGCTTCATACTGTACATGGCAGGGTAGGAAAGGGAACTGCAGGAATCATACGAACCTAGTGTTAAGACAGTCCGTTGCTTAGTCCCTGCTTTCTCCGTCCCCGCTTTCCGACGTTTTCGAGACATTGCGTGGTGAGTGGAACTCAACATCGCACTTTGCCTAGTTTCCAGAGCGAAGAAAATGGAAATAGAAAAATCCATCTTCCCTGAGTGGGAATCGAACCCACAAACTAAAACACAGGCAGACGCTACGCCTCTGAACCACGACGGTCCTCAATAAATTATACAATAAAATAAAACAGAGTAGAATATAATAAGATCTTTGACTTTTGCGATTTCTATACATGTTAAATAAAAGAATCCAAACGGATTAATCTCGTATACTAACATTTTTTGTAAGACCCGATGTTTAAAACACTTTGCAGTAGTCCGTGGTGACGGATAGACTGAGGTGGCAATCGTGTAGAGTGTAGAGTAGAATAGTTTCAGCTAATTTTCTAAATAAAAACTAACGGCCTTATTCATAAAACGTTATAGCACGCTTGAAGACTCGATATAGTACAGTTGTCAAAAAACGTTCTATAAACCTATAACCTAAAAGTTCTATAAACCTATCATAAAGTTATAGAACCGAGAACCCTACTATAAGAGTGTTTTAACGTCCAAAGATGGCCGATTCATATAACAGCTGATTATAGCTCATACTAATATGAGCATTGATATGACGTCGTCGAGTCGCTTGTCATCAAGAGTGTCAATTTCAGTTTCGTAAACAAAACAATATAACAATTGACATTTTGATCGATATTTATTAACTATATTTAGTTATTAACAAGTTTATTAATAATAAATTCTACATAAGAAAGGTGCAAAGAACATAGGTAATACTTGTCCACGTCTAAACAATTTTCAATTTTTTGTCGTTTTACTTCTTTTGACTTAATTTTTTAAAAATTAAGTAAGTTTATAAACTAAAATAAAATAAACATTCGTGTTTTTGTGATAACAACGACGTAAATGAAGCCAGTAAATGTCAAGCCAGATCCAACAATATATTTTTGTACGTAATAATATCTGTGGTCATACTATGTCAATGTGTTTGTCACTTATCATCTGTGGATTTACTGGTATTTTCGGCAACAAGTCGACTGACTTCAGTATAGTGGCAACATTGTGAACGTATAAATCAAATTAGTGACACTTTAGTTATAGAAGGCTTATAGAGCGTTTATGAATACAAACATTTATGGAACGTTCTATAAGCCAAAAGAGCGTGTTAACTAAAGTATATTTAAAACGTTCTATAAGACTTTTTTATGAATAAGGCCGTAAGTATATACAACAACTTACAGGTTCGTCTGGTATATATTGCTCCATCTGCCATAAATCATCACGGAAGGTATCAAAGTTGTCTTCAAAGATGATCTGAGCAGCGCACGCTTGTCCACTCCTGACTTCAGTGACGGTTGGCAGACAGTCACCCATTGCATTATTATTGGGACTTTCTAATACTGCAAGAACAATGATTTGTTTTAAATTCGTTTTCATGTTATGATTGTTTCTGTGGAAGAATTTGGATTGCAGCGGCCCCACGTGTACGTGCGAGGAGACACCGGGTTTTAGTCGGTAAGAGTCCTACACGCCCCTCCATCTTTCCCCAGGCGGAGGCAGTACGTGAAGATTTGCCCCCGTAAAAAAAAGATGTTATATAATTTATTTTTAGTAAGTTTCGATTTTTTTAATTTTCTATTTAGTTAGTTTCGATGTCATATAGTTTATTTTTAGGTAGTTTAGATGGTAGGTATATATAGTTTTTGTTTTTTAGTTTAGACGTTTAAATTCATAAGTATAGTTCTAATTAGCTAGGTTGATCCATGTTTTACATTTGGTTCTTGAACTCTCATCAATTTCTTGAACTTAAAAGCTGTTAAAATTTAAGCCTTAGACTTTACATTTATGTTTTATTACTAACCAATTAATTGGTACTTTTTGTTCTTAAGGTTTTAGCGTTTTGTTTTAAATAATTATTTTAGGAACTATACAGAGCTATTAATTACTTAGACGTTAATAATAAGAAAAACGTATTAAAACCAAAGGTACAATCCCTATTTAAAAGCCAGTTTAAGACACCAATTAACGTTTAATAACTGTCAGATATAATGTACTCGAAATATAATGTTACATTATTGTTTTTTTATTTATATTAAAATTGAAATACTATGTCATTTAAATTTCGAAACGTCATTTGTCTTTGACAAGTAATAAAAAAATTTAGAAATATATTATTAAAATAACAAAAAATGAAAAAATAAATTGCTTCACGCTCTATGCCTATGACAGCATTTTCTGCCTAATGTTCGATAAGATTACCTATACTTATTCTAGTAATGGAACTCAACACCATATATATATATATATATATATATATATATATATATATATATATATATATATATATATATATATATATATATATATATATATATATATATATATATATATATATATATATATATATATATATATATATATATATATATATATATATATATATATATATATATTCATATATATATATATATATATATATATATATATATATATATATATATATATATATATATATATATATATATATATATATATATATATATATATATATATATATATATATATATATATATATATATATATCATATATATATATATATAAACACACCTTTTACAGTAAAACTCTGAATATCCGATATATTATCTTTTCCATTATTGACAACGACCACATAGTAGTAAATCACATCGCCAACTTTCAAAGACACGCTTAGGTCTTCATACAGCCATCTACCATTCATAGGGCTTATCAGTTCCGCTGATATTCTTCCGACGTCGTTTTTGCTGATCTTTTCGTTTATGTTTCCATGAAATACGAATAGGGTTTGCTTCGGATGAGCTGGAAATGTTTAAAATGTACATTTTGATTAATTAAGACATTTAATATATATATATATATATATATATATATATATATATATATATATATATATATATATATATATATATATATATATATATATATATATATATATATATATATATATATATATATATATATATATATATATATATATATATATATATATATATATATATATATATGTATATATATATATATATATATATATATATATATATATATATATATATATATATATATATATATATATATATATATATATATATATATATATATATATATATATATATATATATAGGTACAAGGTTGAAGGAATGTAGGATTGAAACACTATGTCTCAATTTTTTTTTCTTGATACCCACTCGAGGATAGATGGATTTTTTATTTCTATTGTTGTTGCTCTGTCAACTAAGCAAAGCGCAGTGTAGAGTTCCGCCACTCAACCACTCAACACCCAATGCCTCGAAAAAGGCGGAAAGCCGGGAATAGAGTGTATTAACATTAGGTTCCCATGGTTCCTGGGTCCCTCTTCCTACTTTACTATGTGCTTAAATCTTTGCCTTTTGAATGGTGAAAGTTTACTCCTTATTCGTCTGACCAAAGCGAGAAAATAAAAGCGATTAATTTTCCCCAGTGGGAATGCAACCTACAACTATCGAGTTACCATTACATGCTGCGCCATAATAAATAAAATATTAAACTTATTATTCTACTAAATTGCGTTCTCACGCTCTCTTATACACGTGTGGGTTATGTATTTAATTACTTGATTTTTTTTAAGATGAGACGGTGCAGCGTTAAGTTCCGCTACATGGCACACTATATTTTAACAATTGTGTTTATATTTAAACAATAAGTATTAATCATTGAAGCCCATCATCATAGCCTGAACCAACGTGCGTAGAACAGACTATGAACTGCGACAACTCTAGTTCAATTCTACTTCGGAGAACTACTTTTTCTCCTATTTTAACAGAAAAAACACTGATCTATATTATGTCTGGCTGCAGTGATCTAAATGTAGATTTTTCTAGACCTACTTTAACATATACGAGATACGTGGCTAAAGTTATGACGAGGTGAAATTAAATATAAACACAAAATGTATAAGATAAGTTATTTACACATCAATGTTTCTGCCGTCGTCATGAATGGTGGTGAAGTTATCACAAAATTATTCTCATATAAAATACATGAATATGGATTATTAAACTAATTTAAGCTCAAATAATTATGGAAAAGATTAAGATTCGACAGTTTTCTATTATTTCATCTATCTTAGTAGAAAGCTTAAAAGCTCTACAAATCAATATTTTAAGCTTTACAACTAAAATCTAAAGGTCAAATCATTTTAAAAGCTTTTTTGAGCTTAAATTTCCAAATAAAAAGAAAATAAATATTAAATTTCTTACCGGGCATTGACACCCTTATGCCCTTAGGTCTTAAGGCCTGTATCGCGACATCTCTAATTGAATATTCTTGACTGGAAATTAAAATGACTTGTAAACAAACTATATATAGAATCGAAACACGTCTCATCCCGTGCAATGCCATTTTCTTACTGATAGTTCTTAGTGTTTTGTTTACTGCATCGCCGAATGACTCATGTGTCATGTCAAGATGTTTTTATATATATTAATTATATTAAATTTGATCATTTTTAAGCTTTATTCCTTTTTCTCCTATAACACAGTAAAAATAATATTTAGTGTTGACTCTACGTTCTCTGCTTTCCTTCGAATTCATAGTATACGGTATTGAGAGACTGAAAAAGGCTGAGATAAGAGAAATCAATACAACGCCATGCATTAAAAAAAGATCAACTAAATAAGATTTGAACCCACAAGATTCGTGTACAATATCTAGTAGTACCTATGTAGAAAAGATCCTATGAAAGCCTATACAGATGACACATTAACTAATATACTAAATATTACTCAGAAAGGCCAATCAACATTTATAGGAAAAGGTCAACAGCACGGCAAATCACACGGTACTTTTTACGACCGGTTCATCCCCGTCTCCGTTTATTTGTATACTTAATTATAATATTTATCGTAGAATAGGTACTATAATCATTCAATTTAGTTTCACTATACACTTTTAACTTTTTTCTACTTCACTGTAGCCAGTAGGGCCGAGAAAAGTAGTTTTATTATTTATCCAAAAAAAGTCACTATATATTATATGACAGCTTAATGTGATGACTTATTATGTGGTTCGTTTTTAATACTTTTTTATCATTTTGTTTATAATAATATCCTTTATTTTTTGAGAAAAAACTACTAAGCATTCAATCGATTAACGAAAGCGGGTACCGGCCCATCGCTTATGGATGTATTTTCTGGTATTTTATTTTCTTTTTTTTTTAGCTTCACGCTTTATCCTGCACATGGCAGGGTAGGCAGAGGAAACTGCAGGAACCGTAGGAACCACTCCGTTGCTTAATCCCTACTTTCCTACTTTTTCGTGGCATTGCTAGTTGAGTGGCGGAACTTTACGTCACGTTTTGCCTAGTTTCCACAGCGAAGAAAACAGAAATAAAAAATCCAGCTTACCCAAGTTGAAATCGAACCCACAAACCGTCACGTTTACAGGGAGACGCTATGCCTCAGCGCCACGACGGTCCTCATTTTTCTGGTAATTAACAACATTTATACAGAAACAATAATAATTACCAAATTAAAAGTGCATAGTGCTTAATAGTAGAAAACGATATAAATAAATTAAAATTGATGTGATTTTCCAGTGTGAGCAATTAAAAATAATTCATTTCCTAAGTGAGGATGGAGACCACAACTAACTTTATCTCTAGTATATGTCACTGTTTTGTTTTTTGTTTAAATATTTTTAAGCATTGGCTTTATATTATCAATTTCTTTTTATTGTTTCACGCTTTATCCCGCACATGACAGGGTAGGCAGAGGGAACCGAAGAAACCACACGAACCTAGTGTTAAAACACTCCTTTATCTGCTTGCGGCCTTTTTCGAGGCATTGCGTGTTCAGTAGTGAAACACAAACCGTTGCATTTACTTAATAAAAATTTCCTAAAAATGTAATCAAAAACAATATTTTTTAAACCACTAAACATATTAAATGTTTACAATTTAACAGTTTAGATGTCATATACGTACCAATCAATCAAAAGGGGCTTGTCTGCTTAGTCGTGCTTGCTACGCTCGCAGTATGTTAAATGTAAAAAGCTGACTCCTTGAAAAACAACTAAATTTTTTTTACTATTAGTAATTACTTTTTTTTTAACGGTTTATCCCGCATATAGCAGGGTAGGTAGAGGAAACCACAGGAACCGTGGGCATCTAGTTTTTAGACACTCCGTTCTCCGCTTTCAACCTTTCGGGACATTGTGTATTGAGCAGAGATAGTTGCAAGAGCGGAGAAAATTGAAATAAAATAATCCTCCCTAAGTGGGAATCGAACTCATAAATCATCACGTTATAGTAACTACTAACGGTAGTAAAATATTTATCAATTAATACTCATAAGTCGTATAGCTTTGATTCGTTAACTCGAGTAGAATATGCGATAACCCTGACCTATTACTTTAAGACCTTATGATAAAAATAAACATGTATTATGACATAATTGAATACGCCGATTGTACGCAGATTGCAAGTTCATTCTTATGTATTCAATAAAAAAACTATTGTACTTACATTAATGGTGGAGTTCCATCACGCGTCACGTAATATCTTGAAAATTGGGCTAAAAGTGGGGAACGGAGTGTTTTAGCACCTATATGCCTGATAGAGCGAAGCAATTTATTTATAATATTATATAATTACATATTTCTATTAAAACATGTCGATAACTAAGCTTGCTTTTTTATTAAATATTATTGCAAGATAATATGGCTGAATCTTGTTTATTTTGCTATTAAATAAAATATATAGATACATAATGAAAATATTAAAATTTGAACCCAGTGGGATTTGAACCCCATTCCTGCAAACTGTGCAAGCGGTCTTCAAAACTACGCGTCGAAATTCTTATATGCTTTATACAACTTATTTCGTTGTTAGCATACAAAAATTGATTGATTATATTACAAAGAACAATCATTTGGCGAGAGAACGCTATTTTTATTAAAATTAGCGTGGATTAACACTAAAAATCATAGAAATATGTTAAATATATATACATTTAGTTCTAAGAGACGACACTCCGGAATGAGCCTAGTAAAAAAATATACAAAAAATGGGTAAAGCCAAAATAAAACACTTTCATAATCTAACAAGTATAATTCCACACAATGTTCCCTATTTACTCTTAGTATAGATATGAAAACACATGTATGAAGATTTAAAAAGAGCTACTTTTAATGTAACACTTTTTACACACCACAATATCTTTATTTTAAAAAAGCAGGTTTCAAATTAAACAAAATTTTAACCGCGGCTTTGGTCGTATTTGAATCATTAAATAAATATCAGAGATCTTTGCTGTAGAAATGAATCAATACTATAGAATAATAGAATTTAAAAAATTCTACTACTTCTTTTTTTTTTAATAATTTATTAAATTGACAATCCCAGCCAAGTAATACGTAGTTAGTATTGATTCATTTCTATAGCAAAGATCTCTGATATTTATTTAATGATTCAAATACGAGCAAAGCCGCGGTTAAAATTTTGTTTAATTTCAAACCTGCTTTAAATGTCACCCTAAGAAATCAATCAATCAAACCCTAAATATATATATATATATATATATATATATATATATATATATATATATATATATATATATATATATATATATATATATATATATATATATATATATATATATATATATATATATATATATATATATATATATATATATATATATATATATATATATATATATATATATATATATATATATATACAAACAAATTTACATTCGTATTTATAATACTATAGTAGGGGTTATTATTTCAAGATTTTTTCTCAGTGTTAAAAAAAGTATTACATCAATAAGTGAGCTTTATAAAAGACTACTTAATACCAATAAGTGTAAAATTCACGAACATTTAACTTACTACATAGATTATAGATATTAAATATCTTGTATAGAGAGTCAAATGCTATATCTAACGAATAACACATAATATATAAATACACATATATATGTTCATATAGGATTTTTAGGGCATAATTGTTCATAGATGTCTATTTCACCATAGTCTTAAAGAAGTTGTAAGTTACCTCATTATTTCATAGTAGAAAAGAGCGAGAAAGCTTACATTATATCTGTAGATGCTATAATAATTTTAAATTTTATTTTCTTTAGTAGCTGATATAAGTAAATAAGCTTTAACCATATTATTAAATGCCTATTTTTAAATATTGAAGGAATTGTAGTGTTTGCTGTCAATAAAACCAAGATGGCGGATACGACATGCCGCCATGTTGGCTCAACTTATGACAGATATGTTTTTTCTTTTTACTCTACATCCAGTCACCAGAAATGTAATATGCCTAGCGATTTATATAGCTTTATCGCAAATTTACGTATCATTTAGTTGTATATTTAAGATTGTTTTCGAAAATTTGTTACAAATCTCTGATAATCTGTGATTATAAATTAAATTTTTATGTTTAATCTAATATTTACAAGTTGAAGTGTTTTAGCCGTACATTTATAAAGTTCCAACCTTGTTTTTCCTACATCATAAATATATCAAAGGAATTAAGTAACCTTTATGTTGTATATATTTCAAAGAAGATATATATAGTCACTAAAAATATATTATATTATGAATTCAAAAGTACTGTATACATAACAAACTTAAGTAAAACACAAGTTTTCTTATTTTTCCTACATTTCATCTATAATTTTTCTATTACTTCTAAATAATAAGTTTAAACAAAATATTTATACAAATTTCATAGTTAAAAGCGCCTTAAGAATATAATTTATTAGATCTCAACTATTTATTTTGCAGACTGTACTATAAAACTATTTTACAAATAGTAAAGTTTTATATAATAATTTTATTTATTTAAAAACCGTGTTGAAGGGAAAAAAATTATGTGCTTGGAATATATTTTAATCATAAATTAATAAGTTATTAAAATGTATGGAATATCTTTACAATAATATCTTTTGAGACAAATATTTATATGATTTTATCACTGCTATTTTTTATAGAGAGAACATTTATTACTAAATTACTGTATAATTTTTCTTATTACTTTATGAAGTTTATACAAAACATTGTCTAGAACTACTTTAATTAAAATAATTAAATAATAACTGTTTCACAGCAACTTTGGAGGTTAAATTAAAGTATTGTGAGAATTATTTTCTTAGAAATTTAAATATTGTTACAACTGAGGAAAACCGACATATATAAATTCATTATATACTACTGTAAGATGTCAAAATGTTTAAATCCACAAAATACTTTTGATAACGATTTTATTTATTTGATAAACTAAAAAGATAAAGTAATAACAAATAAATAGATTTTTTTCAAGAACAGTACCCACAATATTAAAATGAACAAAGCTCAGTTTCTTGCAAATCAACTTTTCTTTAACAGTAAAATATTTGTAGTATAAGAAAGTGTGAGTAATTTATCATAAACTTATCATATTAAGATTAGGTAATATGAACCATAGATATGATATATAAATTATATATATATATATATATATATATATATATATATATATATATATATATATATATATATATATATATATATATATATATATATATATATATATATATATATATATATATATATATATATATATATATATATATATATATATATATATATATATATATATATATATATATATATATATATATATATATATATATATATATATATATATATATATATATATATTACATAAAGTTTCGAAAGCGCATACATATATAAAAGTTGTATAATTATAATTTTATACATAACAAGAATAGACTAAATTTCAACTAAAATAAAATATCTTATAAAGATACACAGGCCCTTACACTTTTCCATTCGATTATTACGATCGAATAATAAACAGTATTCGATTAAATATCGATATTACAAATAAGATATACTCGTTCACAACACTAGATACAATGATATAAGAACTTATTTATAATAAATACCAATAATAATATATAATCTAATTTTTTTTATTTTTGATAATAAAATAAGACACTACAAAATGACGTTGGATGAAATATTTAATGTCAACGACGAAGCATATAAAGCTAAATGAACGATAATGACAGCTTTATATATACAAGTTATCTACTTTTTTTTTTAATTTTCAATAAATTTTAAATTGCCAAGAAACTAAAAAGGCAAAAATTTCAACCTGCAGCTACTAAGGATATATCCACTAAACTACAATTAAATTTATTACTATGATTTAGAAGCAATACTTTACAGCAACTTTGCGTAGTTATATATATTATGTGTGTATACATATATGTATATATATACGTGTATATATATGTATATAGATATGTATATATAAATATGTGTTATGTTTTAAATCATTATGCCAAATGCTAATTTACCTATCACAGCTTACCATAACTTTTTATATCTCATATTAAATATATATTCATAAATTTGATATTTTAAGCATTTATAACTTAATGAACTTTTAGGAATACGTTTTTGCTATACTTATTTTAAACATAAACAAATGCTGCGTTGAGTTCCACTACTTCATATCCTATGGTTTGAATATGAGTGGATAACGGAAAACATTAGGGTTGTAGAATAAGATATTCTCTACCTATTTTGCTATGCAAAATATAGTTTCAAGTAAAATTGGAATTTAAATTATGCCAAGCTAGGGTCAGCACAGATAAAATATATCTATATAGAATTTTTATTATAATATATTTCATATAATACATAAATAAATAGAAAATAATACAAAAAAGGTTGATCACTAGTAACATATGTAATCACATTACAAGTTATTTTATTATCTGTTGGAAAAAATATTTAGGAACAATATTAAACTGGAGATATTCATCAAGTTATATGAATAATAATTTAAAAAAAAAGGACATCTGTTACAAAATACAAAATAAATTATTAAAATACACTAGGACTATGTTATACAGCTTACAAAAGAAATAATATTTATAAGCGTATTTAAAAAAAATATGAGGATTCTGCTTAAGTTTACATAGAATAAAAAAAATTAAGTTAAAAAAAAGCAAAATACTGCCACCCACAACCATAATCGGTTAAAATAATCGACACCTATCTATGAAAGATATAAGATTTTCTTTGTCAAATAACTGTTGAACAAAACATGGCGGAATTTCTCATTAGAATAATAAATAATATTTACCTATTTTTTAAACAATTTAATAATAAAACATTTAATTAAAAGCATTTTACAATTAAATTAAATTCTTTGCTTCGAGTTACTAAATGTATTGTTGTAATTTATTTACACACATCACTACTATTAAGTAATACAAGAATAAATTAGAACATATTACGGCTGTATGTTCTTTTTTTTTTAATTTCTCCGCAGAGTATACAGAGAGAGCATAGTGATGTTCCACTCCATTCTCCTCTATATATATAAAAGATATTAAACATTACTTAGCCAAATCGAGAAAATGTCTATATAACTGTCTACAATTTATAATGTTCATCTATCTTCCCGTCGTATATAGAGAAGGGTGTGACGTCACTACAAGTACCGCTAACATTTACTTTAGATACGACACTGTCTTTGGGTGTGCTCACTTCATATATACCGCATTTAGTATTAGCACTCAACACATTCACGTTTTTATCACTTAATGACCCTATGACGTCACCTATGCAAGTCCAAATTTAGATGTACACAATTTTGTTCTTTATTAATAACAATATGGGGTACATTTTCGTTTAACCCGCTTTGATTTACACAATATTGTTCCGAATCCCTAAACGAATGGGGTACATTCGCGTTTGACATGTCGTTTACATGATTTTCTTCCTTATTTCTATACAATTGGGGTACATTTTCATTTTCATTTTCGTACTGGCAGAGGCTTACTGGGATTTCCTCTGGGACTCGTGTCATACAAAATCTAAGGCGTCGTGGGGTTTCGTCGAGAACTTTCCACTGGATCTCTTCTTTAAAGTGCGCTCAATTAGCTTTTTAATTTCGCTCACAATAAACACGCTTGATGTTAGACACTACTAAGAATATCAGATCTGAAATTAAAAAAAATATTATATACCCCGATTCTAAGCTTCGTACTTAAAATATGTGCTTTTAAAATTTTTTTATATCTTAATTGATTGTTAAAAATATATATACTTAATAAGATCTTTGATTTATGCGATTTTTATACATTTTAAATAAAACTATTGCAGTAGTTCGCGGTCATGGATTTCAAAACGTCGAGTTTCCAAATAATCGTAATATACGCGAATAATCCTTTTAATTTGTTTTATTTCAAATAAATAAATATTTTTACATCTTCTACAAATATTAATCCACAATCAATAAAATAATTAAAAACATGTTAAAAAGCTAAATATTAATATGTTTTTATCAATCTTTTACTTTTGAATGCTATACCTTATTATTAAGACCATAAATAGTTATTTTATGTATTATTTTTCATATAGCATAACAGACAGAGAGAGTTTAATGTCCAGAAATTCCACTCTCCGCTATAAACTCGAATTTGAGAAACAACACATTAAATGGAGAAAGTAAAAATGGCGTTCTGTATTGCCAGTATAAAAAAATAAAATAGTTTATTCTCCCTCTACCTAAATTTATTAAATACGTATTATTATTATAGTAAAAAAAAAAACTAAAATAATACACACCATGTCCTGTTAAAGCTTCAGTTTGAAAAACTCGTTGTAGTGGCGGGAAATATATGACCAGCATTTGTCCCACTAGACTCAGTGTCACCGCTATTAGGAACATTCTGGAAAAAAAGTATATATATTATTTTTATGTCCTCACGTTTTATCCCGCACATGGCACGATATTCAAAGGGAACTGCAGGAACCATAGCAACCTAGTGTTAAGACACTCCATTGCTTAGTCCCTGCTTCCACTTACTGCATATAATAACACTTACTTGTTAGAAAACAATCCAATCTGGAATATACTCTTCGTCTGCGACCGACATGACAAAGCGTTGAACATGTCGAACAAAACGAAGCACGTGAACGTCATCGTCGTGTCACGAGGTGTTATTTTGTTATCCGACATCTGGAAAGCATTTTTTTATTAAAAATAGAGCTATATAATTTTATAGAAATAGAAAAAAGGAACATATAGTATTTGAGGATCGTCGTGGTGCAGAGGCGTAGCGTCTGCCTGTAAACACGACAGTCGGTTCGATTCCCGTGAGGAGAGATGGATTTTTGTATTTCCCTTTTTTTTCGGCTAAACTATAGTTATAGTTGCAATGGCTGAACTATAGTTATAGTATATATTTTTTTAATTTTAATTAAAATAAGTTTATTTTAAATGTTGTCTTTTTAAAAAGATCGCTTGCGCTTACTTAAATTCGTCTATATATTGCAATTATGTTTACTATTATAGTGTTATTATTTTGTTATTATTTAATTTGGGTAGAGTTTGTAGAATAACTAACACTAACATGGATTTTTTTAATAATTTTACGTAAATTAAGAAAAAATATATAATAATTAAACAAAGGCATCATCCAACAGGCAAAGAATTTAAGTCATCTAATTTTTTTCCAAAAACAATAAAGTATTACTTTAAGTATTACTTTACATAGCAGTTAAAGTAAATATTACACATAAATATTAACTACATATTTGACCAAAAATACATATATCTATTTTATATTTTTTTTAACTTCACTTTACGTCTTACTCATAAAAGGGTAGGCAGAGAAAACGGTAGGCGGAGTGTTTTGACACTAGTAAGAAGCCTAGTGTCAAAACTCTTCGCCTTTCAATTCTATTATATTGTCAGAACAGAGAAAATAGTTCACTTGTTACGTTCCCACACTACCCTGGGATAGCTTAGTTAGATTTCACATAACTTGTTCAGTATATTGTATCAAATCGGGGAATTATAGGGGCATTTTATTTAAAACGTATTCATTTAAATAATGTTAGTTATTATTTAAAAGTAAAAGTTGAATACCAAAAGGTGAATACCATTTTAGTTATATATAGTGGATTGTAATTTTATAATAAATCATTTTTAAAATTTGGTTTTTTATGCGCTGCCACCGTACTTAATTCACTGTCCGTAAATGGGATTCAACACACAAACTACAATAATAAAAATATACTAATACTAAAAAATTGAAAACTTACCTCCCTATTGAATACCCAGAGAGTTCCCGCAATAATGATGGCGGCGGAGAGCAGCACGGAGAGAAGGAGGGACCTCGATATTATCCTGCGAGTTGTGTCCCGGGGCTTGCGGCGCAGCACCTCGTGGTCCACAGGTTCGACTCCCAGCGACTGCGCTGGGGGGCCTGGAGTTTATTTCGTTAGGTTAGGTTAAGTTAGAAAAATATTAAAAGTCGATGAAAATATATAGAAGAATGCTAGACAAGCGGAGAAAGCGGGTATTAAGCAACTGAGTATTTTAACACTAGGTTCCTATTGTACATGTATTAGGTGTACAAATAAGTTTCCGCGGTTTGTCAAAAGATGGCCCCACCAGAAGGTTTTGGAGAAATTGTCAGATGTAAAACGTAATATCCCAAGTTTCGTCATCCGGCAACACCATAACCTTAAAGTACTAGTGATTCCGTATCAGCATCACGTAATTTTTTTCGTGCAAAATTGTCAAGTTTTGTGCCCAATAAGCATCATTTGCGGGAACTTTTGATTTACTTCTTTAATTTGAAAAAATCTGCAGCTGAGGCGCATCGATTGCTTCTAGAAGCATATGGTGAAGCTGCTTTAAGTGAGAGAAGTTGTCAGGAATGGTTTCAAAAGTTTAAGAAAGGTGAGTTTTACGTAAAGGACAAAGAACGCAGTGGAAGGCCGAAAGTGTACGAAGACATGGAATTAGAAGTACTATTGGAGGAAGATTCGTCCCAAACGCAAAAAGAACTTGCACTTACATTACAAGTGACTCAACAAGCAATTTCACATCGTTTAAAATCGTTAGGAATGATTCAAAAACAAGGAAATTGGGTTCCATATGAACTAAAGCCGAGAGACGTTGAACGCCGATTATGCATGAGTGAAATGCTGCTTGCCAGGAATAAAAAAAAGAGTTTTTTGCATCGTATAGTCACTACTTCACTACGATAATCCAAAGAAGAGAAAGTCATGGGTTAAGCTCGGCGAACCATCAACATCGACAGCTAAGCCGAATATTCATGGAAAAAAACTTATGCTGTGTATTTGGTGGTATCAGCTTGGTGTCGTGTATTATGAATTGCTGAAACCAAGCGAAACCATTACTGGAGCTCTCTACCGAACACAATTGATGAGATTGAGTCGGGCACTTAAGGAAAAACGCGCCCATTACTACTCCAGACACGACAAAATTATTCTTTTACACGATAATGCTCGTCCACATGTTGCGGCGCCGGTAAAAACATACTTGGAAACACTCAACTGGGAAGTTTTACCCCACCCGCCGTATTCACCAGACTTAGCCCCTTCCGATTATCACCTGTTCCGGTCGATGGCACATGGTCTGTCTGAGCAGCGCTTCACATCATATGAAGACACCAAAAATTGGGTAGATTTGTGGATAGCGTCAAAAGATGAAGAGTTTTTTCGACGGGGTATCCGAATGTTGCCAGAAAGATGGGGAAAAGTATTGGCAAATGATGGAAAATACTTTCAATAAAACGTAATGTACTGTTCCTTCACAATAAATTCCTAATTTTTTATAAAAAACCGCGGAAACTTATTTGCACACCTAATAGTTTGCTCTGCTTATCCTGCCATGTGCTGGATAAAGCCTGAAGCTATGAAAAAATATATAAGAACGAGCAAGAGAATATATTAGAATGAGAAGTGAGTGAGAATTAGATAGCAAGCCTGTGAAATAATAAACGGAAAAAAGGAGCAATTCGATTTTGTGAGGACACACCCTACCATGTGCAGGGTAAAGCGTGAACATATAAAAACAAAAATATTAAATTGAGCGAGTGAAAGTTGTTACATGGTGATTCTGTAAATGAATGAACTGAAAAAGAAAAATACAAATGAATGAGCGGCGTCGAATTCCGTCACCCAACACGCAATGCCTTTAAAAAAGGCGGGAAGCGGAGAGGAAGCAACTTAGTATTTTAACATTAGGTTCCTATTGTTCTTGCAGTTCCACTTCCTTCTGCAACTGCAGTTGCACTTCCTTCTGCCTACCTTGCCATGTGCGGGATAAAGCGTGAAGCTATACAAAAATATTAGAATGAGTGAGTGAGAGTTAGACTAGCGAGCCTGTGAATGAATGAACAGAAAAAAAAGAACATAAATAAATAATTCGATTTCGTGTCGACACACCCTGCCATGTGCGGGATAAAGCGTGAAACTATAGAAAAATCATATCAGAATGAGTGAGTGAGACAGAATGAACAAAAAAGGAGAATACAAATAATAAAGCGTCGTTAACTTCCCCGATCCAACACTAAAAAATCTCGCAAAACAATTATGAAACAACTTAGTATCTCAAGACTAGATTCCTATTATTGAAATTGAATTATTATTATTATTGAAAGATGAAAGATGAAGAAAAGATGAATAAAATAATTATTGAAAGATGGATAAAGCATAAAAAATCAGTTTTAGTGACGTGAAACCGGGGCTGAAACAACATAGTATCTTAACACTAGATTCCTATTATTCCCGCTGTTCCCTTAGCCAATCCTGCTATAAAGCGTGAAGCTATACAAAAAAAACATCTAGTCTAGTGATGTGCCACTCACCATCCATTATAATATTGATCCACAGTATCTGCATGGCGTTGAGCGGGTTGGGCACGCCCAGCAGCGTGGCCAAAGCGACCAGAGACAACGCCGCTATCGACGTCGACAGCTGGAAACGCACGAAGTTGCGGATGTTGTAGAATATGCATTTACCCTCCTCTATTGCTGAACTGGAAATATTATTTAAGTAAATAATTATTATTAACGTGTATTTAAGCAAGTAAGTAACATTAATAAGTATTATCTAAGTAAGACTATAGTTATTATATATAATTGAATCGAAGGACCGTGGAGGCGCAGAGGAACAACGTCTGGCTGTAAATGCGACGGTTTGTTCGTTCCATTCCCACGTGGGGTATATGGATTTTTCTATTTTCATTTTCTTCGCTCTGGCAATTAGGCAAATCGCGGCGTTTAGCTCTACCACTCAACACGCAATGCCTCGAGAAAGGCGGAAAGCAGTGACGGAAATGCAAAGCAACAAGCAACGGCACTCCGTTGCTTGTCTTTAACACTAGGTTCCTAATGCTCCTGCAGTTCCCTGTACCTACCCTGCCATGAGCGGGATAAGGCATGATTATGACAGATTAGTTCTGTACACCGTTGTTTTACGTTTCGTAAAGTATAAAATTGTTTTTGTGTAAAAAGCAACAAGTAAAGTCAGCGGTAGAACTCTTTCTATTATTTCTATTGTACAAGTGCAATAGTAAAGTATATACAAAATAAAGTGTGTAACCGAGTGTCGTTCCTAATTTCTATATGCCATTCGTAGTTATTATAAAATTGTTTGTTCATATCTGGCAACCCTGACTAGTTTTTTTGAGTCTTTTGCGAACACCCCGCGCGAGTAGTCAAAAGGTGGCACGTGAGACGGCTGACGCGAGCGCACGTCCTTCCTGAATCGATATATTAATTAGCGGTGTGATTTTCCCTCAACCTTATTTGATTTCCCTTTGTGTTTTCCCCTCTTGCAATTAACCCTAAGTGAAGAAGACTAATGTGAAACATTCCATGGCGCCATGAACGACCAGTGTTTGTGTTGTGAATTATGAAGATAAGATACTGTACATTTTTACTATCCTAAGATCGACTATATAAAGTAAATATTAATATAAAACATCTCCCCTCAGCACGCCCCCACAATTGCTGAATCAACCCTACCTCCTATTCAATATACATTTTTTGGTAGCAGAGCGTGGTTCCCTACCCCCCACAATATACAAAAATGTTAAATTTAATTTCTTTTAATGTGTAGTCTGATAGCAAATAAGCAACTGAGCCATTTTGTATGAGTATAATTTTTAATCAATAAGATGAGATGGTCATATCAATTAATAAATTTGTAGTGTTAACCGTATAATAAAATAAAATTGAAACAACCCTGTGTTATACGGCACTGTTTCTCTTTATTGCAAGGTATTCCTATTTAAGATGACAGTATCCCAGCCGCCTGTTGTAATGGAAATATTTCTATCTATTTCAAATGTAATGCTATATTTACAGTACCACAGCACATTCATGAAAACAATATTATTAATAATAATTTTACTAACTTTAATATTGTTAAACAAAAATAATACCTAGCAATAAGTACAGAAACTCTATAACGTGTGACAGTAATAAAAAATATATATTTCCATATAAACGCAGTAAGCAGGGACTAAGTAACGGAGTGTCTTAACACTAGGTTCCCACGGTTCCTGCAGTTCCCTCTGCCTACCCTGCCATGTGCGGGATAAAGCGTGAAGCTATAAAAAAAAATAAAAAAAAAAAAAACCAACACACAGTAATTTCGAAAAAAATAAACAGAAATATCACCTAAACTTTATAAATCCTATAAAAAAGTCCATTCCACTTACATAATAGTAGCGAAGTCATCATCAACTAGTATCATGTCAGCCGCCTCTTTACACACATCAGTGCCGTTCCTCCCCATGGCTATGCCGATGTCTGCCCGCTTGAGGGCCACACCATCGTTCACACCATCACCTAGTGATGAAACAGTCTACGTCAGTGGGTGATCAAACAGTCTATATCAGTAACACTGGTCTATATAGAGATACAAAAACTAGGTTGTGTTTCTTGCGCCGCTTCTTTTCTATTTTAGCGAACCGTTGGTAAATTAAATAAATAATTTGACGTTCAAAAAATTAAGCATATAATTTTTTTTTTTTAGCTTCACGCTTCATCCTGCAAATGGCAGGGTAGGCAGAGGGAACTGCAGGAACCATAAGAACCTAGTGTTAAGACACTCCGTTATTTAGTCCCTGCTTACTCCGTCCCCACTTTCCGCCGTTTTCGAGGCATTGCGTGTTGATTGGCGGAACTCAACGCCGCGCTTTGCCTTAGAAGCCAGAGCGAAGAAAATGGAAATTGAAAAATCCACCTTCTCCGACTGGGGATCAAACCCATTAACCGTCGCGTTACAGGCAGACGTTGCGCCTCTGCGCCATGACGGTCCCATTAACATGTAATTTCTTATTTTAAATAAAATTATTTGACTTTAAATTTGACTTTGGTTTTGGCCACGACTTCGTTTACGTTGACATCGATATATCTAAATGCCTGAGAAACTTTGACTGTAATTATATCGGATGGTTGGTCATTATTAAACATAAATTAAGTAAAAAAGAAATTCTTTTTACTAATAAGCTTTTTAAGCTACAAAATAGTAAAATAGTTCAAATTTAGATATTACAACAAATTAAATCACTTATATTACTTATATATTTATATATAATATATTATTAGATCAAAACAGAACGACTTTTAAATAATCAAATTTTTTAATGAAACAACTTGATCTGGAGCCATGCACTAAATAATTGAGTTAATCACTTTTATAATATATTATATTTAGCTAGCTTTGGCAAAAAACATATAACATAGAAAAAAATATAATACAATACCTGTCATTCCAACAATATTGCCAAGCCTTTGCAGAGACTTCACAATCGTCAATTTATGTTTTGGAGTCACTCTGTAGAATACTGTTACCTAAAATTGAAATAACCAATTATAATTAAACAAAAAAATTAAGGTAATCGTGTCATAGTGACTAGCAGCTTCTGACTGTTAGAGTGGTGGATGTAGGGTTCGATTCCATTTTGGGGAATTAATTAATATTATTTTTTTCTTTGTTATTACATTAAAACGGAATTGGTATGAAAGCGAAGAACGTAGAGGCACTAATTTCTCTTCAGATATCCTTTTACAAAGGGGATAAAGTATGAATCTAAAAATATCATTATTTTAAATAATAATAATATTTAAAATAACATTTTACATACAATTTGATTTAATAAAAAAAACATAAAAATATTACTTACAGTATCTATGATCGCATCAAGATCGTCATCCGACATCGAGTCCAACTGTTCACCCGACAGCGTTTGCGAGTGTAATATATCGAGACCAACCATTTGGGCTGAAAAAAAAATCATTAAATTTTAAACTATTTATAAAACTATTCATCGCCTTCAAAATGAAAATTAATGCTAATTTTATTTAATAAAATTTTTTGAGAACCGTCGTGGCGCTGAGGCGTAAGTGTCTGCCTGTAAACGCGACGGTTTGTGGGTTCGATTCCCACTCGGGGAAGATAGATTTTTCTATTTCCATTTTCTTCGCTCTGGTTCCTAGGCAAAAGAGCGGCTTGAGTTCCGCCACTCAACACGGAATGCATTGAAAAAGGCGGAAAGCGGGGATGGAGAAAGCAGGGACTAAGCGACGGAGTGTCTTAACACTAAGTCCGTATGGTTTCTGCAGTTCCCTCTGCCTACCCTGCCATGTGCGGGATAAAGCGTGAAGATAAAAAAAAACTGAACCGCGCTTTGCCTACATGCCAGAACGAAGAAAATGGAAATAGAAAAATCCATCTTCCCTGTGTGGGAATCGAACCTACAAACTGTCGCATTTATGCAGACGTTATGCGTCTGCGCAACGACCGTTCTGTATATGTTTCATTACAAAATATATTTTGAATACCACAACATGTAGAATAAATTACTTTTTATCTTTTACAAAAAATTCATAAATGCATGTTTTTAATCAACAATCGGTTTGTTCAACATATGTACGTACAGGATAATATATAAAACTAAAGAATAATCATTGTTGTTTATTATTATTGCGTTCACGCTTCATCGCGCACATGGCAGGGTAGGCAGAGGGAACTGCAGGAACCATACGGATTTAGTGTTACGACACTCCGTCCTCATACCACAACATGGAGTATAAATTACTTACTAGCAACTTTTCAATTAACATCAATTTCTTAAAAAAATGGTTGCCTGTAAAGTGGGTTTTACGGGCGAAAATTTTACGTGACAACGTCTTTTTCTCGGTAGAATATTTATTGATATGATTAATAATTATAATATAAATTGCACAAATTTTAAGTATAGAAAATATATGTTGTTTATTAAAACATTGTACATGTGTCAAGTGATACGCGCGGCGGACCGATCATAGTTCGGTGACAGTTGACACATCGTTACGTTACCTTTTTCATATGTGACTCCGAGCCGCAACCTAATTTAAGACGTTGTCACGTCAAAATGTATGTACGCACCGACGGCGAGCGCGGTGGGCTTGGCGTCGCCGGTGAGCATCTTGACGGCGACGGCGGCGCGGCGCAGCGCGGCGATGGCGTCGCGCGCGCTCTGCCGCGGCGGGTCGCACACGCCGCACACGCCCGTGAACGTCAGCGCCTCCAGCGACGCGCCGCGGCACAGCGCGATGATGCGCAGCCCTGGCACCATACCGTTACATATATACAAAAAGGAGGAGTGGAGTTTCTTCTCAGGTCTGAGACGTTAGCTTTAGCGACCCGTAAGGAATTTAACTATGTGATGTTCAAAAAATGAATCATGTACCTTCTTGACTTTGCTGTAAGAGATTGACCAGCTCATCTATGATATGGATATTGCAAATTGCTTGTGAATAAAAATTATAGGCTAAATATCACTTATAATTTTTCTGTAACTAGATACTTGATATATTTACAAGTAAAATAAATATAATTTTGAATTAACATAAAAATGAAAAAGCTCCAAATGTGGAATATTGGTAGTTCATAAGCTGTCTGTGATATATTTGAATGAGACGAAACATAATTGCACCCCGCTTTTTTTACCCGCATAATTAAAATAAAGAGTAACATATGTCCTTTCTAAAGTTTCCATCAATCTATATATCAAAATTCACCAAATTCAATTCATCCATTTAAAGGCTAAGCATTTGTTTAACTTCACGCTTTATCCCGCACATAAAAAGATAAACAGAGAAACCCACAGGAACCATAGGAACCTAGTGTTAAGACTCTCCGTTTTCCACGCACCGAATTTACTAGGCATTGCTTGATGAATATTATTAGAGTTAATTTTGTCACCACATAGGACCAGATCAATTATTTATATATGTACTTTAATAAATATTTACTAATCTCAATATATTAGATATGTTTACAAACATACTCACCCATTCTAGCTATATTGTAGGCTTCATTCAAGAAGTCAGCCTGTTTCTCTTTGGTCATAGGCGCATAGTTACCGGAACTGTCTATGTAATTTGTACATAGAGGCAGAACTTTCTCGATGGCGCCTTTCACGAAAACCTCCTCTTTTAACTTTGCGTCATTAAATTTTGGTGCACATTTCACTACCATCATTTTCGTTTCGGAACTGTAGAAATTTGATTGATTATTTTTATAAGACTTTCGAAGTAGCGTGAAGAAGAACGCATGGCTTAGTGGTCAGCGCAGTTTGGACGGTTTGCAAGAGACGCGGGTTTTAATTTCAAAGTGTTCAATACTTTTATGTTTCTTTCAAGTATAATTTTAAAGTTTTAATCAAAGAATATCGAAATAACATTATAAATATATAAAGGAGAACGATCATAATAAAAAATAAATAGCCTAGTAGCAATATTTCATTTTCGCCTATGCTTTGTTACTTCTTTAGACGTATATCTGTAGTGTCGTGTTACCAACGTTTTATAGTCAAAACATAGTTTTAACTAGTTCTTATAAAAGTTTTTTTTTTAAACAGTAAAATAACTATATAATAATTTCATAATAAAATACCATTTGTCAAACATGACGCGAGCGTACACTGTCCTGTCAGAGCAGAAAAGAAATATATCTCTTTCTCATTTTGCTATGCGTTTACTATTATTTGTATTTTGTAGTACGGCATACTTACGTCATTTGTATTTAATCATGACTACCTTACACATTAAACAGCACATATAAAAATGCTTAAATTAAAAAAATTATACGCCTTAAGTTACAATTTTTCTGTAACTTATAATCTTATATAATCTTGAAATATGTTACCTTATAAGTAGTATTGACAAAAGCTCTGCCTAAGCCTTATTAAATACTATGACATAATAAATCAACATATACATATACCTTTATTAATATAAAAAAAAACATTAAAAAAACAAACCTAAAAGGTATTTCATTCAGCCTCGTGTACTGATCTCTAAAATCGTGCATATTGTTCTTCAGAGCACAAGCAAGCAAAGCCCCTTCGGTCGGCTGACCGTACAGCGTATCGTCACGTATTATTGCATTATTACATAGAACTCCCACCTGTAGGAAAAATATCTAATTAGCTTAAACAAATGAATTATTTAATAAAGCAGCAAAAATAGAAGACCGTTGTGGCGCAGAGGCGTAAGCGTCTGTCTGTAAACGCGACAGTTTGAAGGTTCGATTCCCATGAGGGGAAGATGGATTTTCTACTTCCATTTTTTTCACTCTGAAAACTAGGCAAAGCGCGGCGTTGAGTTCCGCCACTCAACACGCAATGCCCCGAAAAAGGCGGAAAGCGGGGACGGAGAAAGCAGGGACTAAGCAACGGAGTGTCTTAACACTAGGTTCATATGGTTCCTGCAGTTCCCTCTGCCTACCCTGCAATATGCGGGATAAAGCGTGAAGCTAAAAAAAGTTAATAATCTGTTCTAGAGCGATAATGATTTTAATGCTTTTTTCACTTATAGAAAGAGATTTAAGAGAGAAATGGATACGTGAAAAAATCAGAAATTATATAAGATGCGATATTTTAGAAAACATAATTAAAAATGTTAATTGGTATGTATTGTTAATAAAAATTTAAAAATTACAATATACTAGATATATAAATTATATTTAATCAAATTTATAATATTCCAATTAATTACTATTTAATGATGAAAAAATGGCTGTGTATGTATCAAACTTAGAAATGAAATCTTTGTTAAATAAATAAATTTTCAGTTCAATATAAATAATATGTATCGTAAATATGTTTTAAAATACAAAAAAATATATATATATTTATTTTTTGAATAGTTGAACAATATGCCAATTTAAAATTATGTACTTTAATTTCCTAAAAATTGAAAAAAAATTGTCTTTGAAATTTATTACCGCAATGTGATCAATACATATTCACATCTCAAATGTTATATCAATAATTGTTGAGTGTAAAGAAGTACCTCAAAAAATGTAGCTCTAAATATTTTTATAATTCTGTATTCATTTATACTAAGAATGGAAAAAAATACTTAAAGAAACCATAAAAATTTAAAAAGTATTAAAAAAATTGAATTGTCATAACTGCGTACGAATTTTTATATATTTACTCAAGAACTATCCAGGCTTGTGAAATTGACTAAATTTGACATAACCTTGACTATTAAATTTTTAAACTACCTCAAAAAGCTTACCTCCACAATTTTTTGCCTCTAAACCTCAAAAACCTTACCTCCAACATGCTAGTAACGCCCATTCTTGCCACATCCAGGTCCCTTCCCTTATACGCTCTCAAGTGTATATCTCCCCTCGCACTGTACCCGGTGCCTGTTACTTCAGCAATATGGCCTCCGGATGTCGATAGAGTAGTTACTGTCATTTCATTTTTTGTTAATGTACCTGGAAATTTAATTAAGTTATAAATAGGAAACGGCAAACAGAGTGTTTTGACACTAGGTTTTTTTAATATACCTTTGATTGCATATGAAGGCGATGAAATGTTTACAAAAAAATCTAGGCAGATAATTTATTACTTTGAAGCTTATTAAAATCATATAATCAAATAAATATTTATAAATTAATAATCACAAGTTTTTTTTAGCTTCACGCTTCATCCCGGTAAAAGCATGATAGGTATAAAGAATTGCAGGAACCGTGGGAATATAGTGTTAAGACACTCCGTTCTCCGCTTTGAGTGGCGGCATTCAACGCCACGTTTTACTAATTGAGTAACCGAAGAAAATAAAAATGATATAAACTACATGAGGATCGTCGTGGCGCAGAGGCGCAAAGTTATGAGAACATGGATTTTTCTATTTTCATTTTCTTCGCTCTAGAAACTAGGCAAAGTGCGGCGTTGAGTTCCGCCACTCAACACGCAATGCCTCGAAAAAAATGCGGAAAGTGGAGATGGAGACAGCAGGAACTAAGCAACGGAGTGTCTTAACACTAGGTTCCCATGGATCCTGCAGTTCCCTCTGCCTACCCTGCCATGTGCGGGATAAGGCGTGAAGCTATAAAAATATAATCCATTCTCCCCTCATGGCTATTGAACTCAAAAACTGTACGTTTACAGGCATACGCTACGCCTCTACGCCGTGACGGTCCTCTTTGGCTCGGTGACTTATATAACAACATATCAACTATTTATATATACAATATTTTTACACTTTACTATATTTCGCAGAGGCGTTGCTTCTATGCTTCTACCTGTAAATGGGAGGTTTGTGGGTTCGATTTCCACTCGGGGAAAAGGATTTTTCTATTTACATTTTCTTCGCTCTGGAAACTAGACAAAGTGCGGCGCTAAGTTCCGCCACTCAACACATAATGCCTCGAAAAAGGCGGAAAGCAGGGACGGAGAAAACGGGGACAAGCAACGGAGTGTCTTAACACTACGTTCCTATGGTTCCTGCAGTTCCCTCTACCTACCCTGCTATGTGCGGGATAAGGCGTGAAAAGAAAAAATATATATATAATTCAAAATGGCAATATTAGGAAAATTTACCAGTTTTATCGCTGCATATGACATTGACACAGCCTAATGTTTCAACGGTGGGTAGTTTCTTTACTATCGCGTTTCGCTTCGCCATTCTCATCACACCGAGTGCTAGAGTCACTGTCACAACTATTGGTAGGCCTGGGAATTAAAATATTATAAAGTACTTATAACTTAGTAATTTCGAGGTAAAAGAAGGTTCCTTACCTTCTATATAGATAAGATACTATAGATTTAGAAATATTAATTTATGTAAATAAAAATTATACAGTTCTAATTGTTTCGGATAAATTGTTAAAAACAGATACAAAATAAATAAAACAGCTAGTCAGATCTGATGAATCCATAAAATTCCAATTTTTCCCATATATCTACAGAACCCTATAGAAATAGAACAATGCAGAAACCCTAAACTATATTGCTCCTTTAGACACAAACATCAGTAGCTCTAAAGTGCCAGGTTCGAACCGGTAACTACCACGTTCTCACAGAATACCGTCGTGAAATTAGACAAAACACAGCAGCATATTAATGCTGGTGTGCTTCGTCTAACGAGGGAGAGTTCCGAAAGCCCATAAAGGGGGATTTTTCTAAGTATTTAATTGGCAACTCATCCACATCCTCTCAAGTTATGGATGTCTATGGGCGAGGGTGCCCACTTAACATCAGCCCCTCTACTCGTTTGCCATCTTATATATTAAAGAATTTTATAGAATAATAAAAAAAGAAGATTGAGTAACTTACCTTCAGGTATAGCAGCTACAGCCAAACTGACACCAATTGTAAACATTTCCTGTATAGCCTTCCCTTGTAACCATCCTGCGATCATTATGAAGCCAATTATGCAGAAGGAATACATCGAGAGATGGGTTCCCAAAGTATCCATGGACTTTTGCAATGGCGTTTTGGGCGCTTCCTCCGCTTGCATCATACGGAACATGTCGCCGAATTCTGAACGTTCGCCTGTACTTACTACGATACCCTGAAATATATGAAAAGAATATAGCTATACAAACATGATCAATGCTAACAAAAGAGGCTAAAATATTTTCGAATAAAATTTTGTACTATTAAAATTTATTTTGAAGGAAATAAATGAGATCAAGATTTTTATTATAGCTTTACGCTTTATCCCGCACACAGCGGTGTAAGAAGAGGAAACCGCAGGAACCATGGGAAACTAGTGTTAAGACATTCTTTGGTTTCCGCCTTTTTGTGGAATTGTTGAATGGCAGTACTCCACACCACTTCAAAATGGAAATCAAAAAATCCATCCTCCCCTAGTGGGAATCGAACCCACAAACAGTCGAGTTTGTTGCCTCTGTGCCACGACGGTCCTCGACATCAAGAAATTTTTCATAATTATATAATATAAGCTATTTACTAAGCTCTGTTTTTTGAGTGTCTGTCATTAAAAAATAATTATTTAGTAAAAAAATTACATAACACTTTAAATTTTTATTTCCATATTTAAATCAATACGTAAATCCTTAGGTAACAATATAAAAAAACAACTCACCTTAGCGTTACCACATCGAACCAATGTGCCCATAAACGCTATATTGTCCTTGTTAACTCTACCAGCAGTTGCTTTATTGGGCAAAACGCTTTTGGTCGCAGGTTCTGTTTCACCGGTAAAAGAGGATTCGTCGATGGACAAATCTGTTGATTCGTAAAGACGTAAATCCGCAGGCACTTTGTCTCCAACATTCAAATGGATAATGTCACCTGGAACAAGGTTCCGCGCGAGGAAGTGTTCTACGCTTCCTTCTCGAAGACTGGAATAGGAATTTTTGATATAAGTAAATTTGTCCGTGTCCACCCCTAGAATCTTCTGTTGCTCACCCTAATATTCATTAACAAAATGAAGGTAAAAAGAAAGACGAAATTTGTTTACTTTTTATTTATGATATACTATAATTAAATAATTTAAATGACAATTAGGAGAGACTGCTTTACGTTTTATTTTTTCAACAATGTCGTAGTCAGCTATCAGTATCAGTCACTACTCAATGTAGCACACTATATATTTACAACGTGAAAAGATTTCCTTCTGGGGGTATGAATCTGAGGTTTTCGCATAATACTAAGTTTATATCCTAGACTTCATTTGTTACGCAATTGATTTGTATTCATTTATCATAAATAACCAATCTGGTATATAAACTACATTACTGTAAATTTCTAAATCCTTTGTTTCTGTATGAAACCGAAAGAAACGTTCATCATTACAAAAATTACTAATAACATTTATGAAGCTAGTAGAGTAGACAAAAAGTTTATACCAATTACACGTTGGCGGTACCAATTTATTGAGTTCCTCGAGAGACTTCTCTGATCGATACTCCTGAACGAAAGCCACAGTCACAACTATCATTATAGCCACTGTTATGGATATGGCATCGTCGAACTGCCTCATGCATATGCTGACTACGGCTGAACCTGGTCACAAGGAAATATTCATTAATGTGTTAAAGTTAAGGAAATATTCATTAACCTGTTTGTGTGTAAAGTTAATAATTTAACAACTAAAAAGACAGGGACGGAGTGGCGCAGAGGCGTAGCGTCTACCTGTAAACGCGACAGTTTGTGGGTTCGATTTCCACTCGGGGAAGATGGATTTCTCTATTTCCATTTTCTTCGCTCTGGAAACTAGGCAAAGCGCGGCTTTGAGTTCCGTGTGTTGAGAAACGCAATGCCTACGAAATATCTAATAAAAACGGCAGAAAGCGGGGACGAAGAAAAGGGGAACAAATATTGGTAGTAATGATAAATATGCTTTTAATTTTTACAAGTAAATTTTTTAAGTATTTTGATACTCCTGTGACTATAAACTTATCTAGGATTTCCTCTAAACTTAGTGAGTGTTGAGGAGTACTAAGAGAGATGAATAGAAATGTCTGGCTGTAGACATTTGTAGAAAACCCCTTCCAGAAACAAAAAGCGTTTTTATTGAAATTCACACAATACTGTAAATAAACTCCTCTTCCGTAAGAAAAACATTAAATAATTCATAATTATTAACCTACTTGATTCAAATTAAGCCATTGAAGTATAATATTTTAGTTTGAAATCGTCATAAACGAATATTAAGTAATCAAATAAAGGCAATTTACAAATAATTAAAGGAATTTGTAATGTACCAATAATGTTACCATTTTATGTGTACTTAATTTTATGTTACAAAGGAGAAAGTTTATGGCTTGCCTTTAATGATTGTTGCTTTAAGTGTGGGAACTTTTAAAAGGAAGCACATAAAAATCTATTTTTTAACTTCACACTTTACTCCGGTCATAGGGTAGGCAGAGGAAACTGCAGGAACCGTGGGAACCTAGTGTTAAAACACTCCGTTCTCTGCTTCAAATCTATTTAGTTTATTATTATAATTTAGTTTTTACGTTATTTGGGCAAAAAAAAGCTATTTTTTAGCTTCACCCTTTACCCCGGTCATAGCAGTGTTGCAGTGGAAACTGTGGGAACCGTGAGAAACCTAGTGTTAAACCACTTCGTTCCCCGCTTCTTATTTATATCTATTTTTTATTGTAAATAATTTACTTATATGTTATTTGTTTTTCACGTCATGGATAACGATTGAGCGAATAAGAATTCTAGGTTCTCTATACTGACCCCGCTATATACGTGATACAGCGTGAAGCTGAAGAAATAGCAATATATCCTATTTTTTTTTAATTTCATCCATATCGAAGACAAAAAATATTATTCACAAAATAGCTTATCAACAGTAACGGAAATAAAAAAATAACACGTCTAACTAAAATAGCCTAATCGTTGTCATTTCATAGTATTTAGATATAATTTTATATAAATTCAACATTTACTGAGGAAATAGCTGTTTAATTGGCGTATATTATAGCAAAGAGATGTAACGGTTTGTTAAACGCCGTAATATGAGAAATAAGGTCACATTGAACGCGAAATTTTAAAACGTGCCTAACTAAATTACCCATTGTTCGATTAGACTAGGGAACCGAAGCAATTTTTAAATATACGTCAATCTACACTAGGTTAGTAACCATATAAATATGGCTTTTTGAAATTCGCCATTTTCTATTATTTATATATAATTTTCACAAAATACTTATACAAAAATACACGTTCAAAATATATTAATATTTAAGAAACAAGATTTGTTTGCAAAGACGCTCATTGTAAGATTATTCTTTACAGGGATTTCCCCTATTTCTATTCTTCACTCTTGCAGACAAAGTGTAAAGTTAAATTTAAAATAAGTGTCTTAATAGTATATTTCTTCTGCCTACCCTGCTATGAGCAGGAGAATTCGGTTCACCTTAGAGCACCTCTTACATAAAACATAACAATAAAATAAATTAAGCAAGCTTTAAAATGAAACAATAAAAACGCTATAAATAATTTGAAATATTAATAGCTTCAGTAAAAGGTTTTTAAATCAACAAAATATGCACTTTTATGCAATAAATAATTTAATTATATTTGTATGTGACAACATAGGCATTAACATACTTTCCCTTCCATTTAAAGGGTTAATAAAATAAAAATTTTATGTTTTCATTACATAAATGTACCTGAAGGTAAATATTTTTTTTATAGCTTCACGCTTTTTCCCGCACATGACTGTTTGAGCCTAGTGTTAAGACACTCCGTTGCTTAGTCCCTGCTTTCTCCGTCCCCGCTTTCCGCCTTTTTCGAGGCATTGTGTGTTGAGTGGCGGAACTCAACGCCGCGCTTTGCCTAGTTTTGCCAGAACGAGGAAAATGGAAATAGAAAAATCCATCTTCTCCTACTGGGGATCGAACCCAGAAACCGTCGCGTTACAGGCAGACACGCCACGACGGTCCTCGAAATAAATTATTATAAAATTTACAATTTAACGTAGACTTTTATGCATTTTTTTACAAATGCTTAGAAAGAATAATGAAAAATAAATTCATTAATTTGCTTTGTATTGTAATATTTTTTTTTACTTCAAGGGTCGCAGTGAAGCTGTGGTCCAGCGTTTAGAGGTCTTAGTTAAATTGTCTATTGATTCGATTCTCACTTTGTGAATAATTCATTTTAACTGGAGAATTATAGTGAAGAAGTACTTTTTTGAAGTTCTATTAGTTCTCTATCAACAAAGCACGACGTTGGATCCCGCATCTCAAATTAAGGCGGGAAGCTGCCTTAACATTAGGTTATCTTTGCCTACTCTACTATATGTACATAAGATTTAGTTACCGCTGTTTCAACAAAATATTATATTTTTATAAATATATTTTTTTTTATATCACACTATCTAATGTTTTTCTATACATTAAAAATAATAATTAATACTCTTATCCTTCGAGTTCAATAACTGAGATGTTTAATTTATAATTAAAGCATTCATCTATCAATCTTATGTTATCGCTGTAACATCAACAAAGACAAGGACAAGTGAGGTAAGATCAGAGTGAAGGCGATACTTTAAAATGCAGTCCCGTATGGGGAAATGGATCCCCGCTCTACCCTGCGGTGTTGTGTTATGCCACTATAACTAACGTTTCTAATCTGAGAAAAAAGTGAAGGTACATACAAACACTACATTGTACTATAATTTTTTTATTAGCTTCTTTTTTTTCTTTAGCTTTTCTAGCTTCACTTTCCGCCTTTTCCGAGGCATTGCGTGTTGAGTGGCGGAACTCAACGCCGCGCTTTGCCTAGTTTGCCAAAGCGAAGAAAATGGAAATAGAAAAATCCATCTTCCCCGACTGGGGATCGAACCCAGAAACCGTCGCGATACAGGCAGACGTTACGCCTCTGCGCCACGACGGTAAATATTCTTCGTATATCAAGAAAATTAATTAGTAAAGTCATAGGAGCCTTTTAATTTTTACTAGTACTTAATCTACAGTTGTGAGAAACAACAGTCATCAACAGACATTACCTTGTTAACTTCAAATTTAATAAAAATTAAAAAAAAACTTCACTTGAGATATGAACCCGTACCCACCTTAACAGATAAATTGCAAAATATAAATGCACTCTAAATGTATTATAACAATGAAATAAAGTAAAATATACTTTGAAGCAACAATAAAAAAACCTTTTAGGTATTATTAAAAATTAGTTTTAAATTGAAGAGGCGCACCGTGAAGTTAAAAATGCAATTACAGCGATAGAACACGTCAATGTCATACAAGAACATGTACCCATAAAAATAAAATGTAAATTATTCTTTTACAGAAAGAACTAAAAGATAATAATTTAAAGCAAAAATTGTATTTTTTTAAATGAAAATTATAATTATATTTTTAATTTACTGTTTCTATAATAATCGTCGTACAGTTATTCATATTATATTTAAATATTCTCCCAGGAAACGGCGTGCAGCGGCTCGATATAACTGAGTACGTGATGTGTTGTGGGTTCGATTCTCATTTGAGTTAATTATTTTCATTTTTCCCGCTCAACTTACAAGATGAAACCTTTCATTGAGCTCCGCCACCTCTACACCTCATGTATGAGGATTGGGTGGAAATGCTCAAAAACTAGGATATCGCCATCTCATCCAAAGGCATGTAATATATAAGTAAATAATTAAAAAAAAACTATTTTTTAAACTTTATTTGTATTCGAAGGCTTGTAATGACTAAGTAAGCAGATACTTAAAAAAATTAAAAGAATTACCTACAATAATTTAAAACGTGTCCTTGATATTTAATCAATTCGAACCAATTTCATACATATGTACTGTTTATGTCACTTGCATAAGTAAGCGACTGTTATTTTAGTTTTTCTTTGGAATCAAAATATAAAAAAGGTACATGTAGGGTTTCAATGTTTTTTTTCAAGTTTAAGAATAGATTAACAAAATTCTATAAAACTAGTCTAAACAATAATAATTTAATCGAATTTAAAGACATATGTAATGAAAGGCTATATTGCCTTAAAACTACACCTAGCTCTAGAATGTTTACATAGCAATATATAAACATAGCATTCACTGTACCGTATCGTGTCGTAAAAAACCTCTCGAACAGGTTCAACCAACACATTGTATATCTAAGTAATATATATTGCGAAAATTCACGCATTAGATGATAATATGGCAGTGTTAAATTAGTTTTATTTACAACAGGCGCATCGTTATTGACTGATAAGTTTCTTCACGGGAAAATTATTATATATATTTTATTATTATACGATTATGATAAGGCTTATAAAATAAATCGGAAACTATAAACCGATATTAATTATAATTTTCAGAACGTTAAAACTAAGAAATGGGTAGCTTTAAATCTTTCCTGATATATTAACAAATGTTTGAAAATTAGGACAGTCCTGGCGCAGAGGGGACGTCTGCCTTTAAACGTGGCTAGTGGGTTCGATTCCCACTGGAGGAAGATAGATTTTTTAATTCCATTTTCATCGATGTGGTAACGAGACAAAACGCAGCGTTGAGTTCTACCACTCAATACGCAATGCTTCGAAAAGGCGAAAAACGGGTACCAGAGTGTCTTAACACTAGATTTCCACGATCCCTGCGGCGAGATAAAGCGCGTGAAGCTAAAAAATAATGATTGAAAATATTTCATTTACTTACCAAGTAACAGCAAAATGAGTGGATTTTGGAATTGTTCTATATATTTCTTCCATAGTGGATCCTCCTCCTTTACTTGAAACTCATTCGGGCCGACGAAGTTCATGCGATCGTTTGCCTCCCTCCATGATAGCCCTCGTCGAACATCTACTTGCAGACGTTCAGCCACCTAAAAAGAAACAAAATTTAATCAAACAAACGACACACACATGTATGTATGTATGTATGTATGTATGTACCTATGTATTATATACGATATGTATGTATCTATATACATGTTATCTACATATTATGTATAAGAGAGAGAGAGAGAAAAAGAAAGAGAGAGATTAAGTTTAGTATAGGTAGGAAATATATCCATTAACTTCCTAAAAAATTTGCAATTCATGAGAAGAAAACTGCTTAGCATTCTATGGATTCACCGTGCGGGTGCCGGGCCCATCGCGTTGTAGGAAGAGGAGCTCCGATCAGCGCTTGGGACTTGCGACCCAAGTGTAGGTTTAAAGGGGCCCCTTTAAAATGCATTAACGCTCACCTTCACTGTCCGAGCTCCTCCCACTACCTAACCAAATTCTAAACGATTCTACCAAAGCCGCCTTTGAAGTGCGTTCTAGAAATGAATTTATAATAGTTCTAGATAGGCCGAGATCTTTGAGTAAACTATAGAGAGATTTCGCTGTTATACCTCTCGCTCCTACTTCAACCGCAAATAAGCTAACTCTAAACCTATTCCTGGTCAGTTCGTTTGTAAGATCAAAGTATTTATTAAGTTTTAGATGGTGACTTTTTGGTATATTTGTTTCCCACGGAACTGTAAGTTCTACCAGTACTATGCGTTTTAGGCTTCGAGAATAGAGAAAAATATCCGGTCTGAATGACGAAACACAAATATCCTCAGGGATTCTATACTGTTTCTCATACGTGTCCATCATAAGTGTCCAATCGGGAGCTGGATCTAATATAGAGAAAGGTTTTTGTGTGGGTTTTTTATAAAAACCTTCTTTCACAAACTCTATTGAGCGTTTGCTGGTTGTTATATTTCTCTGTGCTCTTGCTACAGATAGACTAACGGCTTCACGTATGATTTCTAGTACTTTATCGTGGCGCCGCGAGTATTGACCACTATCCAAGAGTACCCTACACCCTACCAGCATATGTTTAGCTGTCCCCACTGCCTCTTTACAGATGTAGCAAGATTTATCGGTAGCTTTACCCCATCTTACTAAATTACTTTGATCTGGAAGAGTCATTTGGAACGCATTTAGATAGAATTTTAATAGTGCTGGAGACCAGTCGTGAATTAGGGTGCGCCATTTTAAAGCTAAAGGGATACAGAATTCTCCTATAGTTAGCCACTCATTTTGCATTTCTAAACCCAATGCGTGCACCTTATATTTGTCGTTCTCGTCTTGCCGAATAAAAGATTTTATTATGTCTATGTCTTGAACTTTCCTCTTTGATCCTAACCCTACTTTACTAGACTGTGCTCCTATCATAAATTGCTTATGGAATTGAAGTCTTGACTCGAGCTCTGGGACACTTCTGTCTTTTGGGAGTGAGATAACAATCTCATCCCGTGATTTTCCCAGAATGTGTGTTTTGGAGACTCTTAGATGTTTATAGAGCTCCGATGGTTTCTTTAATCTCAACCCGAAACTATTTTTATCTCTAAATAAGGTTGAGGTGTCCGCCGAATGCGCTAGCCCAAGCCAAAACTTCAGTATCTTTGTAACACTTGCATCTAACTTTGTTAAGAGGGTCTTATTGAAATCATACACGAGGAAAGGCCAATTCAGACGTGATGTTAGAAAATTGTCGTAAATCCAAACTTTCTTGACATTACTTATAGGTTGATGATCTACCTTCTCAAGATCCGTCAAAAAGCTGTCGACAAGTACATCTAAAGATGGAGTGCGGCTTTTGTAGTCTATTTTCTTGCCGAGAAATTTAAAAGGTGCCGCTTCGGAAACTATAGCAATGCTTTTACCGCCAATTTTAAGTCCCGGATCGTATGAGGTATATTTAGTGTTTCGCCTTCCCAGACATAAACAGTGACACTTACTAGGTTTTGTCCTCATTCCTTTCGTCCACGCACAAAAATCGTCTACTTCATCCAATAGCAGCTGGCATTGCTTTGGATTCCTAGTCAGTATCGCAAGATCGTCCGCGAAAGCAAGGATGGATTCTGTGTACTTATTGTTGAACTTAAACCGATAACCCCATTTTTTCTCTTGTTTAATTAGATTATCTATTAAAATATTTATTACGATATTAAATATTATTGGGGATAAACAACAACCCTGAAAAAGACCTACTTTATAGCCTAAAGGTTTTGAATGGCCGTCTTTAGAGGTTATAACGAATTTTAATTTGGAATAGTATGACGCGATTATGTTGCTTATTATCGTAGGAAAATTGTACCATTTTAACGCAAACATCAATAGATCGTGTTGTACTGACCCGAACGCGTTTTCTAAATCTATCCAACACACTGTAATTTGCCTCTCACACATTCTGGCGTCTTTTAAACTTTCAGTTAACAAACTATTATGCTCCAGGCATCCAGAAACTCCAGGTAGAAACCCTTTCTGGTAATTCGGCCTGAAGTACCTATTGCTAATCATAAAATGGGTCATTTTCGTTTGAAGTAATGAGAAAAAGATTTTAGATAGAGTATTCGTAAGAGCAATCGGCCTAGTATCTTTTGGATCTGATAACATTATAAAACGTGACCTTAATTTTAATATACCAATTCGTTGAATAATTAATATGTAATTTTAGAGACTGTCAAAAAAACTGTAAGTATTATTTTAAGTCTTGATACAAGCAAGTGCTGTATTTTTTCAACGTGGATCGAAATTCCTTAAGATAAATGGAACCAGACACACGGCTTTTGCGTCATCTGCATCCGTAGTACAGTATGCGCTTGTTCTTTATATAGACGGTGTGTTCGAACTTTTAAAAACTTGTCGTATATTAGACGTTGTTATGACTAAACTGTAAAATCTCTAAATAAATATATATTTATTTTGACATTTTACAGTTTTAGTACGATAAAGTTTTTATTAAAAGTGTTCTTTTTTAAGTGTTTTAAAAACACTTTCAACACTGTTGACTAATTTTTGTCCAAATCAAACGACTACGTAAGTCGTGGAATTCAAGCCGCATTTATTTTTTTAGCTTCACGCTTCATCCCGCACATGGCAGGGTAGTCAGAGGGAACTGCAGGAACCATAAGAACCTAGTGTTAAGACACTCCGTTACTTAGTCCCTGCTTATCCGTCCCCACTTTCCGCCGTTTTTCGAGGCATTGCGTGTTGAGTGGCGGAACTCAACGCCGCGCTTTGCCTTAGATGCCAGAGCGAAGAAAATGGAAACAGAAAAATCCATCTTCTCCGACTGGGGATCGAACCCAGTAACCGTCGCGTTACAGGCAGAAGTTGCGCCTCTGCGCCACGACGGTTAATTCTCATAATGAATATAGTTCAATTCTCATAATGAACGTTGAACCCAAAAATAGTGTCCTGCCATCAGATAGCGTCATTACTAATATATATTAACGAAAGATATATGTATATTAAAAATATCTTCATCAATGTCTGCCTCATCAATAAGCTCCTGATGTGTAGATAAAGCTACCTACAATAAATGAAAGGTCGATCAGTTATTAGAATTTATTTATACATAAAATAATCAATAAATCAATATGACTTACTCTGCTAGTGAGTTAATGTCAGAACACGCACAACCGAAACTACACAACTTAGAAAGCTAAAATTTAAGAAAATTAAGAGAATATCTACTCTACACACCTATTTAACCGATTGTTACTTTAAATTTGAGAAATATGAGATTAATCAGACCACGCACAACTTAAAAAGTTAAAATTTACGAGAAAAAATACTCTCCAAACACATTTTTTATGTATGACTTTAATATATATAGATATCACGTATGTTATAATATAAACGCGACGGTTTGAAGGTTCGATTCCCACTCGAGGAAGACGGATTTTTCTATTTCCAGCTTCTTCGCTCTGGAAACTAGGCAAAGCGCGGGGTTGAGTTCCGCCACTCAACACGCAATACCTCAAAAAAGGCGGAAAGCGGGGACGGATAAAGCAGGGACTAAGCGGAGTGACGGAGTGTCTTAAGACTATATTCATATGGTTCTTGCAGTTCCCTCTGCCTACCCTGCAATATGCGGGATAAAGCGTGAAGCTAATATATATATATATATATATAGATATATATATATATATATATATATATATATATATATATATATATATATATATATATATATATATATATATATATATATATATATATATATATATATATATATATATATATATATAAACAGACAGACTTAGAAGCTACAATTTTATACACAAAACCTGAAGTCGAGCGGACATGTCGCAGGAAATATATAGAAACCTGTAGCATGCCGCAGGTGCTCGTTGGACGGGGGGTCGTAAAGACTGTTATGGGATGGGATGTACTTTGTAAGTAGCAAAAGATGCAATTAGTATTCCAAATTACCGTATAATATGAACGAAGAAAAAGCTAACTTGTATTAATTATATTTATTTTATTATTTATTTATAATACTTAACTTTACTATTTACCCATGTAAATGAGGATCCATATCCTCATTTCAAAAATCACAAAAATTGACTCAAAAACCTAAGCCTTTCTGAAAGTTACAAGTTTCAAGCAACAAAATACAATCAAAACGCTATATTTAAAATAAAAACTAAATAAAGAAGGCATAGAAAATCTAAATAATTGCAAAATGTAGTCACAGTACAGGCATTTAATGAGGTATGCTCATCACTGTTGTCGCTACAAAAGCAACAGGACGAGCCTGTCTTAATCTAAGACTGGGATTTTAATCATTTAGCCTCTCATTGTACTGCTCTATCAATCTAAACTGGTGCAAGAATAGAGACGGTATCGTTATTAATTGTGCGACGATTTGTTATTTGTTTTGTCTTCATATTTTTCTAATTATTAATGTACCAAGTATTAAAAAAAGAAATTATTATTATTTAAATAGATTAATTGCAATTACTTATACATACACCATATGTACGTATAAAATTAGCCTTCATTACAAACTTTCATACTAAGACATATAAAAATGAAAGTGTAAGAGAAGGGAGATTTATGATTAACTTTACTAACTAAGAAAAGAAAAAGGTACCACCATTGCAATTCTGATAATTGTTAACAAATTAGTTCCGTGTAATCGTATTAATTTATGCGGAAAATTTCAATTGGATGCACCAGTAGTCAAAAAAAATCTATATTTACATACATACATACACATATAAATATATACATATAAATATATACATACATACATTTTTTTTTCAAGCTTCACGCTTTATCCCGTATATTGCAGGGTAGGCAGAGGGAACTGCAGGAACTGTGTGAACCTAGTGTTAAGACACTCCGTTGCTTGGAACTTTTGGTTGGTTGCTTGGACAGAGAAAGCTTCCTGCTTTCTCTGTCTCCACTTTCCGCCTCTTTCGAGGCATTGCGTGTTGAGTGGCGGAACTCAACGCCGCGCTTTGCCTAGTTTCCAGAGCGAAGAAAATGGAAATAGAAAAATCCATCTTCCCTGAGTAGGAATCGAACCCTCAAACCGTCGCGCTTACAGGCAGATGCTTGCGCCTCTGCACCACGACGGCCCAAACATACATACATACTCGTTATTAATTGAGTTCACGTTGTAAGTAAATTAGTTTTATATTGTTTTGTTATAATCCTTCAATAGATTTAAACATAAAACGATGGTGATAAAATTTTTAAATGTATATTTAAAGTGGCAAGTTTCACAAATTATAGACTAGAATAAGTTAATTTAAGCTGTGTAAGCTTTGCCTTGTATTATCTACATTTATAATGAAACTAAGCGATGGCTGATCACGCTAAACTCTATAATTCAAGGGCATTACTAGAATGTTGTATGTTTACTTTTGTTTATATCTAAAATAATTTATTTTTATTATACATATTATTATTTTTGTATGTGTATGAATTCGTGTAGCACAGGTAATTATTTTTTGTAGCTTCATACTATATCCCACGCATAGCAGGGTAGGCAGAGGAAACCGCAGGAGCCGTCGGAACTCTCTTTCTCTCTCTGTCTCACACAAAAACTCTCTCTCTTTCTTTCTCTCTGAGTATCTTAACACTATGTTTTCACAGTTCCAGTGGTTACCACTGCCTACCCTCTACTGTGCGGGATAGATCAAAAATAAAATAGATTAAAAAAATATTCTCTCAACATTCTGGGCGTCACGGTAAGAAGAGAAAGTTGATAACACAAAATTTAACAGACTGTAAATTTCCAAGCAAATGATACAGGAAACTAATGTTACCAAAATATAAATTCAAGTCAATAAGTAAGAAAAACTACAAATAGAAAACAATATTTTCTATGCCCGAAAAATGACGGAGTAGTCCCTGAAGCGAGTCCCTTACGTGTTACTTGTCTAAACAAAAAGCCTCAAGTTAATCAAAAGTTTATGTGAATAACGGAAGGTTGAAAAAATAAAAATATTTACGAAATAAGTTACCTAATTTATATTATCTACAAATAAAATATTTACAGTGACTAATGGAAACAACACAATGTAATAACCGGAAAAAACTGAAATTAAAAATGAACTCACATTTTCAACAAGAAAATTATGTAAAGAAATTTGTGATATATATATATATATATATATATATATATATATATATATATATATATATATATATATATATATATATATATATATATATATATATATATATATATATATATATATATATATATATATATATATATATATATATATATATATATATATATATATATATATATATACTCGTATATATACACATATATAAGCGCTAAATATTTACATAGTATTTATTATATTAACGTAATGCAAAACGCCAAATCTTTGACTTACCTACACTTTCTCTCAATTATTATAACATTTTTTTAACTTGTTCTACATTACTTTATATGTGATACCTTTTACTTCTTTATTTATACATTTTTTATTTAAGAACAAAATTGATTTTGCGAAATACGACTGGTTTAACTGGCACTAACTTAAGCGTAAATTTTGGTTTAAGCATTAAAATTTTTATTGGCAATTAATTTTGAAAAATGTTACAATTTTAAGGTTTCACGTCAATTTTTATGACATTATAAGTATCTTAATATTATTAGACTATTAAAAGAGTTGTTAAACCCGCTAACCTCAAGAAGGGTTCTTCCCTTCTATAGAATACAATTACATCATTTCAATCGTTTCTATGTAACCTATAGTGCTAGCGTCAGAGTTTACATTAAAATTAAATTACTTTGCCTATTATTATTAAAATCAGTAAGTAAAAATAAAACTTTATTGTATATTTTTATAATCTAGAGAAACTATTTAAATATTACAGTTTGTTTATTTATTTTCAATATATATATATATATATATATATATATATATATATATATATATATATATATATATATATATATATATATATATATATATATATATTCAAACTGTAATATTTAAATAGTTTCTCTCGATTATAAAAAAATATAAATCTATTATTAGTTCAAAGACCATTTGCGTCTTTAAACAATTTATTAAATAAGATATTAGATATCATTAATAACACTTTGGCGGAACGATAAGACAACGCCACATGCGAATTAACCGTACATTATTGACAATGACCCCAATTTAAGAGGTAGCCGACCGTTAGATAAATTCGTATAGCAGTGTAAGTATCTATAAGATAGCAATATTTTTTTCAACTGTTTTGTTTCTACAGAAGCATTTACAATAGAGATTATATTTTGGCGGCAGAATAAAAAATAAACAAGGACAACTCTATAGGGATAGTGTTGGTACATTGGTACCATCGTGATACTATCCTGATAAAACGGGATAGTGTCGAATAGTTGTTGTTTAGATCTTCGCTCGGAGGAATTATTTTCATTCTAAGTTTAAAGAAAGTGCGGCGTTAAATACAGCATCTCAATAGTGTCTAAAGTTTCTAAACAGAAAAAGGAGAGCTAAGTGTTCTCTCTACGCAGTAAAAAATATTTTTATTTTAATAAATAGAAGAGTTAACTGTCCAAGTACATATGTGAAATATACAGTATGATTATAAACATTCATTACCGAGACAAGTTCCAACTGCGCGATGCGAATAATTTACCTTAATTAGTCAAATTGAAATATATGAAGTACATAAAAATAAATACTTCTGTGATACTTATGTATCACACAAGTATTTATTTTTAATTTAAATTTAAATCATATATATATATATATATATATATATATATATATATATATATATATATATATATATATATATATATATATATATATATATATATATATATATATATATATATATATATATATATATATATATATATATATATATATATATTATATATATATATATATATATATATATATATATATATATATATATATATATATATATATATATATATATATATATATATATATATATATATATATATATATATATATATATATATATATATATATATATATATATATATATATATATATATATATATATATATATATATATATATATATATATATATATATATATATATATATATATATATATATATATATATATATATATATATATATATATATATATATATATATATATATATATATATATATATATATATATATATATATATATATATATATATATATATATATATATATATATATATATATATATATATATATATATATATATATATATATATATATATATATTCATTTCCAACCTTAATTATAAACATATTAGGTATATTATTTCCTTTTATAATATCCATTTTAATCGATAAATTACCATTTTCCCAGTCTAACATTTTAAAGAGGTGCGCAGAGGTGTAGTGTCTAACTGTAAACGCGAAGGTTTGTGGTTTCGATTCCCACTCGAGGAAGATGGATTTTTCTATTTCTATTTTCATCTATGGTTCCTGCAGTTCCTGCCATGTGCGGGATAAAGCGTGAAGTCAAATAATTTTAAACCCTATAAATGCTTTTGTATTTACAAAAAGACATTATATTTAATTGTATTCTAAAAACACCTGTATTGCGTGTAACCTGTAGATGTAAGCGATGTGCAATAAAAAGTTGTATCATAATGTGTTCAACTGTGAAGTTCAGGGACAGGAGCAAGTGCGAGGTCGAAAACCTCATCTTTCATTATGTAAATTCTAGTTTATTAAAGGTCAACCTGCACATATACACATATATGCATGTCTTATACATTATAATACAGCTGTCTATTAATATTGGTTATTAGTTTAAGTATTTGTTTGTTTTTCTTATCTTAGGAACTTTTCTTTTCAATTAACTTTAATATAAACTTTAACATAGGATAATTTAGATCACGACTCTATATCTATGAGTCATACACAACTCTCTTTTGTTTTAATTTTGAAATACAGCCATAACCGGAGATACAACTTAATAATTAATTTTTGTATAATTTAATACTCGTATAAACCTTTGATTAATCTAACATATATAAATATAGCAAGTAACTTTTTTTGGTCTTCACGCTTTATCCCGTACATGGCAGGGTAGGCAGAGGGAACTGCAGGAACCGTGGGAACCTAGTGTTAAGACACTCCGTTCCTTAGTCCCTGCCTTCTCCGTCACATAACTTTAGAGACTAAAACAATATATATAAAAAAGACATTAAATAATGACTAAGGAGTCACCTCCTTATCAAATTAGGTGAAAGACCCAAATTTTATTTTCAGTTCACCTACACATAGCATTTATCTAAACCAATAAAAAAATATATATTATTCTAGTTTAAACAACTAGAAAATTTTCACGAAATTCATTAATTAATCAACTAGCAGCAACTGGCAACTAAAGATCGACCGTTAGACCTAGTGTTTGTATAACTTAGCACGTGTAATGTTATACAAACTTGACTGGTATAAGAGCTATATTATCTTGAGTTTACATTTAAGTTGAAAATCATTCTCAATTTTGTCTTCTTTACAGATAGAAAAGCGATAAATTTATCACAATCAAAAGGGAACAGGTGGAGATGATGATGAATGTAATGTTTCAACACTCCGTCACACAGTAATATTGAAATATTGAAATATCGGCGTTGAGTTCCGCTACTCAACACGCAATGCCTCGAAAACGGCGGAAAGTGGGGACGGAGTAAGCAGGGACTAAGTGACGGAGTGTCTTAACACTAGGTTCTTATGGTTCCTGCAGTTCCCTCTGCCTACCCTGCCATGTGCGGGATAAAATATAAATTTGCTTTTTTAAACATGCTATGTGTTTTTTATTTTACATTTATTCTAAGACTATATGTATTTTTTCTATTATTTCAATCATAACGTGAACTATGTCCTGAAAAATGAAAGCTAAAAAAAGCACGGACAATTTAAATTCGTAGTATGTTAAATTATAAATGTGAAAATAAATAAAAACAAAATAATTTCGTTCGTTCGATATATAGAGTTATTATTAGGTTACACTTAAACTCTTATGAGCCTGCTGCAACTTACTGTTGTGGTTATCAAATCTTTACTGAGAACGATAAATTTCCTTTCTCAATAATAATTAATACACTTGAAGAAAGAGGTTGTGTTGTTAAATGTTTCTCTTGTTTCAAAGAGGCGCAGGTCCTAGTCCAACGCCTAAAACGGCGTAAGTAGTAAGTATTTAACTATTTTACTTTTTCCTTATACATAGTGCAAATAGCATTTTAAAAATGTTAAATTATTGATGATATATCTATTTATAATCAAGACGTTAACTAACATTTGATGTGATACATTTAACTCACCGTTATACATTAGAACGTTATAATTTTTCACTTGGACTTTTGTATCGACCTTAGCAAGCAATGCTTTATATTGGATACTTAAAAAGTCGACTGGCAGACGCTGAGGTCACTGATTTAACTTACCGTAAGATTTTTTTTAGCTCTATTTGATTTTTCTATCACAGGAGAGTAGGCAATAAAACCTAGTGATAATACACTCCATATTACGCTTTGCGATCGAATCGAAGTGTATTTTATTGAGCAACAAAACTCTCTTACTATACAAATACTTATTTTTTTACTTTTTCATTACATTTTCTTTTCTAGACATATAGGAATATTCAAAATATGAAAAATATATTCATATATTCGGTACACCCCTTCCCTATAATCCCTAACTATATGTCGTGTGTGTTTTAGAACAGTATAGCTTCTCCCCAAATGTGTCCTGGAAGAGCTCATTTAGCGATAAGGTTACCGATTATAAAATTATATATCTTACTTAACATAAAATGGTACATCTTACTTAACATATATAATTCTATATGCATGTATGTAATTGGTATACACTGAAGAGTTTTTTTATTTTTTGTTATGTAAATGAATCGATACCACAACAACCGCTTTTACTAAACCCACTGTGCTTTTATAAAATATATATAGATAGGTTTCTAAAAATAATATATGCACCTAGGTATATGTAAAATATTAGAAATTCCGAAAGAAAGAAATGTTCGTTACAAAATCTTTCGACATTTTTTTAAGTGGTTCTTCATGTTTAAACGTATATGGGGCGATGAGCTTGGTAACCACTTATGCACGTAATAGGGCGGGCGGGATATGAAGTTGCTTTATGAATGATCTACCATTAAATTTTGTTTAACTATCCTTATATATAAATATAATAAAAAAATCTTACAAGATCATTATAATATACATATGTTAGATTTTTTAGTTCAGGGTATGCAGAGGGAACCGCAGGAACTATAGGAACCTAGTGTTAAGACACTCCGTTCCTTACTTTCCGCCTTTTTTGAGGTATTGCGTGTTGAGTGGTGGAACTCAGCGCCGCGCTTTTGCCACGTTGCCAGAACGAAAAAAAAGAAAATGAAAATACTGTCGCGTTTACAGGCAGACGCTACGCCTCTGCCCCACGACAGTTCCGATAATGTCTGTTGCGTATTAATATTAGGTAGGTATATGAGCGAGGTAGAAAGAATTGAAATTGTCAGGATATTTAATTGTTTTTCTCAAAGCCTAGAACGCATTCACAACCCCGTGTTACCAATCGGATGATGTTCAAGCAATCATGCAAACAAGTTTTTAATGAAACGCAAAATTCAAATGAAAGATCCGCGCAATTAAACTAAAGTTCCGCATGATCCGCAGCGAGCTAACCAAATATAAACTAATCTTTTATACTAAAATTTATAAAAAAAACTATTTAAATAATATTATAAATTCGCTCTGTTTTAAATATAAGCCCTTACCTAACAAATTATCAAATTGAAAAAAATATTTTAGTGATGGACTATATCGATACTTTTACGGAATGTACAGTTAAAGGGAATGTAAAGACGAAATTTTTGAGATTGACAAAAAGCACACGCAAATGTTTTAATACAATTGGCTACCATATAGAATTTGTTTAATCAATTATCAATTGAACTTGTCAAGTTAGAACAACGACTATATTTTTCACCGATGTGCCTTTTCGAGATCATTTAAACGGTACCAAAAGTTCTACGTCAAAAACTCGCCTCTTTAAGTGTGCGCAATTAAAACGCTTCCACAAATTATATACAGGTCTTGCAAAATTATGACAGCGCAGCCTTCGTCAATACTACTTATAGGGTAAAATATTTTAAGGGTATATACAAAAAACTATTCAAGAATTATCAATAGTTTAGACACAGGATCATCATCATCTATAAGACGATTTTCATAAGTGTGTAACGCGTGAGGTAGTCATAATAAAATATAAATGTACGTCATTTCTCGTATTACAAAAATACTATTAAACGTTGTAAATCTGTCAAAATATATCTAAATTTATCATTTTTACACGTTTATAAAGTAAATTTAAAACCATACTTTAATTTAAGGTCGAGAGTACATCGACACCTGTATATAATGATTTCATTTTCTATCAAAGGTACAAAGTCGTCGGAGAAAGCTAGCATAGTATATAACTTGCCCTAGAATACTCATCATATTCCGGCAATATTTTCAGTTAACGTTTCATTTTCAAAGGCACTCCAGTTTTCACCAGCCAGCCATTGTATAGGCTTATGCATAATAGAGAACGGTTATATGCTACGAACGCCTATAATGGAAAAGTTAGCCAAAGGGTTTTGGTACATTTCTGTTTCAAATTTAGCTTTGGAGGAAAATATTCAAATTTTTATGTGACATAGCGAGAAGATCTGAGTATATTACATACTATTAATTTCGATGATTATTTTGGCTTTTTACATTTATTTTCTTGATATTTTAATATAAACTAGAGAGGATAAGGTGAAATTTCAATACTAAGGTCGTGTAGGTTTAAGGCTAACTGTTTGAGGCTAAAAGTAAGTTTAACGGATGGAATCGAACCTAGAACCGTCGTTTACTCAAACACGCTGACGTCAAAACTATAGATAATCTTAATAAGATTCATCGTAGATTAAATTTCAATTCAATAGAAATTCACCGTAGATTAAATTATATTTGTAAAACAATTTTACTAACTATTTAGTTATACTCATTTTACGCGAATATGACCTTGAACGTTAAAGTTACGTCGACAACGCAAACATGACAACTAAGCAGTTTAAAATACTGTATCCTGTTTATGTTATTATTATAATTTTTAGTTGCTAAGGTATAACAAAATCATTAATAAAGGAGTCCCTACAAGTCTTAAGTGCTACATTTACATTTAAAATATAAAAAAATGTAAATGTAAGATTTGAGGGCCGTCGTAGCGCAAACGCACAGCGTCTGGCTGTAAACGCAACCGTTTGTGAGTTTGATCCCCACTCGAGGAAGATGGACTTTTTCATTTACATTTTCTTCGCTCTGACAATTAGGCAAAGCTTGGTGTTGAGTTCCGCCACTCAAAAAGTTAGAAAGCAGAGAACGGAGTGTCTTAACGTCATAAAACGTAAAGCTATAAAAATTCATATATAGCCGTTTGCGGCCTCATCGCCTTTGAAAATTATAAAACAAGTGTTAATTGTTTGCGTTAATAATTACGTCTACTCATGTAAAGGTTCAACGATTTATATTATACAATACATACATTAATACACAAATATATAAATTATTTCAATAAATTCAAACGCGTCTGCTGTCTTACGTAATAACATATAGGATTCGATTACCAAAGCAGAGGGCTACTACAACTAGTAACTTCAATTGATCCATGGGAAAATTCAAGAATTTGACTATTTTTCAATGGATTTTAAATAGAGAATAATTATATTGAAACGTCTTTCGCCTCCAATGTCGCCACCCTTTCCACGATTTCATTTGCGTGGACTATACACATATAGCAAAATTCTGTTTCTATATACTGTAACAACATACGTTTTTATCCGTTTTCGTTGGAATTTCAAAAAAAGCCTCTCGTAGTGCTCTCCAACACTCTCCAAGTACCGTGACATACTTACATTTACATTAATTACCACACGTGCTTGGAAAGTCTAACCAGATAATCATATTACACACAGTTTAATCTCCTTTTCTTAATATAATCTCTTACACATACACAAATAAAGCAGATAATCTTCTTTTTTAAGAGTTGCTTTAAAAAGCGACTTACCTCCTCCCAGCTGAGTATGGAACTTTCTACCGCGCTGATCCACATGGCGCCGGCGCCCGCGCTGGTCTCGCCGCGCCGACCCTCCTCCGTGTTCGAATGCTGGTGAAAGAAACAGAGTGTCTTAACGTGTGGAACTAAAAAAAACACATGTCACATGTCATAATACTATCACATGCATGACATTGTGTTAAAATGATGAAAGAAATAGAAATATTAAAATTATATTTGTACACCTGTTCTAACGTAGATATAAACTAAATCTCAAAAAAAATTAATGAAATAATATACAATTTAAATTTAAAATCTCTATCAAAATTATTGTTGAAAACAATAAATATTGTTTAATACAGTCGAAACAAAGGTTTGAATGTTAGTTAGTTTATTTTCATCAATTCATTAAATGTTTTTGTAAGACTATTGCACAATTATCCATAATATATAACATCTGTAATAACATTATAGTAATCGCCTTATATATATATTTTATTTGTATTAAAAAAACACCAATATTGAGGCATTATATGAATTTTTGCTATAATAATAATCAAAGTAAATTTAAAAATATGGAATATAATTAAGAGCTCTTATACATCTTCTAGTTATTATAATATTTTATTTCTACTTTATAGTAAGACATGTCAATAGAGTTTTATCAATTGTTTACAAACATTAAGTTTCTTAAGAAAAATATGTCACGATAAAACTTTATTGCTATTTAAAACAAGTACCAAGTAGTTCTGTTAAAAATATTATAAGTTTGAGCAATCATTCATTTATTTAACAGTTAAGTTCTTATTTGTCTTTAGTGTCGCAGTTTATCTAGGGTAGAGAAATAACAATTTTCCCAAACTGGGATTGAACCAGTAACCATTATATTTAAAGTAAGATGCTTTCCCACTACATTACAATAACACTAAATGAAAAAATTTAACTATTAGCTTAAACTAACTAACAAAAATTTGTAATATGTGCATGGTTAAGAAATTCTATAAGTCATAACTAGGATTAGTATAGAAAATGGTATTAAAGGATCTCTATAGGTAAAGAAAAATAACAAAATCCAAAGTAAAAATAAGTAAAGATACCATTGATACATTTGCTCTTTAAGAAAATCTAGAAATAGACTTAAAAAGGAAAATTTCTTTATTTTTCATTTTAAATTATGATATATTTAAAATTTTATTACATCATAAAAAGTTGTATTTAAGTATTACATGTTATTGAAATATACAAGCAAGTGTGAAGCCAGATGTTTAGTGGTCTTTGGTGAATATGAAAAATATTTTATATTGTTTATTGACGTGACAACGTCTTAAATTAGGTTGCGGCTCGGAGTCACATATGAAAAAGGTAACGTAACGATGTGTCAACTGTCACCGAACTATGATCGGTCCGCCGCGAGTATCACTTGACACATGTACAATGTTTTAGTAAACAAAATATATTTTCTATAGTTAAAATTTGTGCAGTTTATATTACAATTATTAATCATATCAATAAATATTCTACCGAGAAAAAGACGTTGTCACGTAAAATTTTCGCCCGTAAAACCCACTTTACAGGCAACCATTTTTTTTTTTGCTAACAAATTATTATGATGCATATTTTAAAATAGTATTGACTAAAACCATAAGTTAAGTAATTCTTTAATCAAAATTTACTTGTTGCTTGATATTTTTCCCAATTTCTACACAACATATTTTTTTAGCTTCACGCTTTATCCCGAATGGCAGGTTAGGCAGAGGGAACTGCAGGGACTGTGGGAACGTAAAGACACTCCACTGCTTAGTTCCTGCTTTCTCCGACCCCACTTTCCGCCTTTTTTTGAGGCATTGCGTGTTGAGTGGCAGAACTCAACGCCGCGCTTTGCCTAGTTTGCCAGAGCGAAGAAAATGGAAATAGAAAAATCCATCTTCCCCGACTAGGGATCAAACCCAGAAACCGTCGCATTATAGGCAGATGTTGCGTCTCTGCCACCATGACTGGTCCTCACAAGATATTTTAATACTGCTATAAAAATATAGAGCACTGAATTTATATTTATAATAAAAGAATATGTGTCATAATCTGCAAAGTATAAGAAAAATATTTAACATTAATAAAATCTTATCTAATATTTGTTTACAACTTTATAAATGAGTTCACAACTATATGTAAGTGTAATTACATTTAAATACAATAAAATTAATTTCTTGTAAATTAAATTTATGATTCTAGTATTTTATTATCCTAATTATTTAAATAATTTTCACCATAAGAAAAGTACAACCTCAATGAAAAAGTAGCTAAGAATTTTTATTGCAATTAACTAGAATACAATGATTGCAAATGATCTAAATTTATCTGTTCCATTTTCACCTGTAAATTAAGCTAATTATAGAATTGAGACAAAATTTCAAAAACAAAATGATATAAGACTACCGGAACTAATTTATCAATAATATTACAAAATTCTGTAAGTATTTCTCAGTACTAAGTTTAGATTATCATTACTGTGTTGATGAAACTCAATTTATGCAACTTATTGTGTAAAATTCATTTTCATATTACGTAAAACATGACATTATTTAAAGACATGTTCATTATAAAATGTTTTTCAACATGTTGTTTATCATGTGTGTTACAATTACCAATATATTTTAAATAAATAATCTCTATCCTACCCACAGCATGTTTTGTAAGCTCAAATATTAAAAATTATTTCTTTTACAAATAAATATTCAGGTGGAAAAGTAAATTTTACTTAAAATTCATTTAATTCATTACTTTCAACGTTAAAGCAATCCACGTATAGTGAAAGTGCGAAAAATAGCGATGTGATATACGATAGCGTTTCTAGAAAAAAAAAACGAGTAGGTCGTCGTCTAGGTGCATGCGACCAGACAATGTACCTATATAGTATACAGAATATGCACTAAGTTCGATAGAAAAATCTAGGTCGTTTTAACTAGTGCAACTATGGCCCAAATCGTTAGCTTTATAACCGGTGTATTTAAAAAGTATTCAAATTTTATAATATGCTGTAGTTACCAAGAAATTCATCGAATATACTAGACTAGTCTTTACAAGCACTAAACGTTAATGAATCAATAACATCTGGATGGTACACAAACAAAATCAATAACTCGTACAACTGAATTTACTAACCAGACTGGCGGTGTCTTGGCTGTCTATGGAGTACTTATCAGACTCTTTTGCTTGGTGGTCGGAGAAATTTTCATATTTACGCGTCGGACTGCTTTTCATCTTTCACAAAATGCCTTAGAGCTTTAAGCTTCGGAAGACATTTTATTTTCACTGAGAAGACAACACAAAGCCCGAACGATCGCAAAACCACTAACAATGACTTACTTATGACACACTGACAAGCAATGTAAAGTGACGTATACTTGACAGTAGCTGTTTGCTGGAAACGTCACTACGATCGGATAAATGTACCGTAACTTATATTTATTTTGTTTTGGATTTTTAAAAGGTATTAAAATACGATTTTTTTCATTTGTGTAAAAAATATTTCAATAGTTGTTTTAACATAGCATATTATAAGCAACATAAAGGACATAAACTTAGCTAGCTAGTTATTATATTAACTCTATTTATTTTTGATAATTTTATTGGAAATAATGGTAAGTTAGTCCGTCGTTTATCTTCCATATTTGAGGTATCAAACATAATTACACTTTGCACATAGTATTTAGTTTGAAATTAATTTACAATCTTATACAAAGATATTTTTATTTAGATATTTAATTGAATTTTGTTATTCATATTTTATTCTGCATTAATTTTTACAGATTACAGAAGAACACGATATAAAACTTCTTTAAATAACTAATGTACTTATTTAACTAAATAATATTACTGTGACAGTTAACTTATTAACTGGAAACTTAGCAAAACTTACATTTTTATATATTTTATTGTCTGACACATCCCATAACTGCACTTTCGTATATGGAACTCCATCGTTTTTATTCCGACGGAACATTTGAAACTAAAACTATAACACAAGATGCACTTTAATAACTTAGTAACACATACAACATATTACATATTTCTTTTTTAATTTTACCTAAAATTCATTATATTTTTACTAACCTAAACAACACTATGCTCCCGCTATACGAATCATGACTGAAACGTGTGCGTTTATACGTTATCAAGACAATGCTGACTGTACTTATCTAAGTCGCATTACGCAATAAGCGGATAATACTGATTTTATTAAATATCACGGCTATAAATTTTAATAGATAATTTTCTAGTTATTTTAAAATGTTAAGGTAATTATCGCGCAGTAGGAAAACGCTGGGTAGAAATGGTTGTTGGTTCGACTCTTGCTCGAGGTAATGATTATTGTACTGGCTTTAATTGGTTACGTCAGTTTCTGTTATTTAACTCCCAATGGGTCAAATTCTGACGGAAAATGGCGAAAGAGCCATGAACGTTGCATCCGTTCTTAATAGTTAAGAAATCCAACTACTGATTTTTTTTTAACTTTAGCAGTGTCAACGTTCTTTCTTTTAAAGTTACTGCTTTTCTATGCTACAAATTTTGTATGCTACTGAATTGTAGTATACATTACTAATGTAATAATATAAGCATACCTACTTTTTATCCTATACATAATATTAAATTTCCTTGAAAGGTGATATATGAATTTATTAAATTCATTAACATTCTACTATTTTAGTATTGCATATCAGTTTCATGAAAAAAGTAATCAATAAAAATCCTTTTGCAACTCAAACCAAAACCTAAGGCAAAATACTACGCCAACATACAGCACGCTAATTGTGTTCTTGTACTCAATAATTTACTTTTAAATCAAAAACATGAAGTTTTGCGTGAATCATGCTACATTTATAACGATTTCTCAAGGTATTTAAATACTTATTTTAAATCCATTTATAATATTTTTTAGTTTCACGCCTTATCCCGCATATAGCAGGGTAGACAGAGGGAACCGTGGGAATCTAGTGTTAAGACATTCAATCTTGCCACCCGCCTTCCGGGGCACTGCGTGTTGGTAATTTCGTGGCGTAACATAACGCCGCGCTTGCCTAACTAAGCAAACCAGTGCAAAAATAATTAAACCCATAAACCGTCACTTATACAGGAGAACGCTGCACCTCTGCGCCATCCATTCATCGGTCAGTTATAATTAATGGTAGACTACGTACTTAAGAGGTTACTAGATATTTACTGTATTGCGTGTGTCTTCATTGCATACAGCTTGTATAGATTTCCGGTTAATTAACATGACTCAGTGCATCTGTTAGCAGTATTGTCGGCTACTTAGAGCACATAACGTATTATGATATGGAATATGTGAAATATTGCATATTCTAGGGCTTCTTAGAGTATGTAATTTATTCAAATTAATTGGAAATATATATGTATATATGAAGATACTAGCTTTTTCATGAACTTCTTGAACGATACGGTTTTACTATAATATATTATTAATATATTCTATATCTATATTGCCTTCTTATTCACTTTTTTTAAAGCGATATTAGGATCAAAAGCACTCTATATATTGCTCCACAACACAACCTCCTCTTATCTTCTTGTAGTCGAGTGTAGTAAAAATATTAATCTGCCCAATTGTGAGCTTAGCTTTGGCACAGCTATGTCCGGGACAAATAAAAGGATAGACAGACAAAAAGCCGTCGGCTTTAGTTTTACTAGCGTGGGACTATACTATAGGTACTATATGCATTTGGAAAAATCTTTTATTTTGAAATCCTACACTTTAATTTGGTTAAAAGTTCTATAAACACAACTGGAATTTGAACCCAAGACTATTTACATACTTTCGCTATCCCAAATTTACCAGGGTAACAGTTAAAAATATCTTTTCCATGATACATATGTAAACATTTGCTTCTTCATTTTTTCTTTAAGTAAAAGATAAAATAAAAAAATAAAACAATATAACATTCTAACATGATTGTATTTAAATACATTAATTACAATAATTTACAACATTTCTATGCTTTCAAAGCGTCCTGCAGTCCGTAGCCGGGGCCGGTTGGTTCCTCTGTGAGGGAAGTGAGGCCGCCTAGTGGCTCTGCCGCGTATCTACCACTCCTGGTAAGAAAATTATTATTATAATATTAAATAAATAATAATATTAAAAAAAAATTAAAAAGCAAATATTTTGTTTTAAAACAGCAGTATTTGAATCTCCACCTCTTTGAGGGTGATGTGCACATGCGAATGAGAGCAATCCAATGTAAGTGTAACACGGGTACTTGTGTCGGGAGACCCTACAAATTTCAGCTTTTCCATAACACTTAATACAATGTTTATAAAATCATATAATATATATTTCTCAATTTCTATGTTATAATTTTTATAAAATATCAATTGTTTTAAAATTATTTTTTATAACTATATGAGATATAACAATAAATATGTACATAAATAGATATCTTTATATCTCTTCTTGCATATTTATTTGTACATAATATAATCACTATGTATATATATATCATATGTAAAAGATATATCAAAATATATATTCTTTGTTATGTACAGTTTATTAAGTATGTATGTTTGTTGTGTTTATGTACCTTAAATACATACACATTTTAATGCAGTTTTAATATGGTAAATTCAATTTTTTTTTAATTTTGTGCAATTAAATTTAAAGTAAAAAATTTCAATTGGAACACAAATAAAAAAAAGTTACATATAATATACAGCATATGCATATTATATTAGAATAAATCCAAGAATAAATAAAGCAAAGTAGCACAGATAAAATATCACATAGAAATAACTATTTAATTAAAATAACTTACTACATAGATAAAGAATTTAAAGGTGATAATAAAAATTCCTAAAAATAAATTTTATTAAATAATCATTTCCTTTTTACAATCATATTATATATCAGGTGGTATTTAATGCACAGTTTTCAATGCAGCGGAGAAATCTGGAATATGGTACAGTAGAAACTAGATTATACCGGCCCTCAGTTATACGGATTCACGGTTATCCGGACTACATGCCAATTGAAATAAAATGACAATTACTAAATACTTTTTAACCAAATTGATTTGAAAAAAAATTGATTTTCGTCAATATGTTGGTACTAGTTATTTTTTTTTTTTTTTTAGCTTCACGCTTTATCCCGCACATGGCAGGGTAGGCAGAGGGAACTGCAGGAACTATATAAGAACTTAGTGTTAAGACACTCCGTTACTTAGTCCCTGCTTCCTCCGTCCCCACTTTCCGCCGTTAGTGGCGCAGAGGCGCAACGTCTGCCTGTAACGCGACGGTTACTGGGTTCGATCCCCAGTCGGAGAAGATGGATTTTTCTATTTACATTTTCTTCGCTCTGGCATCTAAGGCAAAGCGCGGCGTTGAGTTCCGCCACTCAACACGCAATGCCTCGAAAACGGCGGAAAGTGGGGACGGAGTGGTACTAGTTATTTTTAATAAATGAATAATATTATACATATGTATGCTCTAAACTCTATTATCCGTTTTTATTCGTATGTGGAACAATGTGTTCGTGGAACTTTTAATTATTCGAAATATATGTCTTCATTTAATAGAGTACTTGAAAGATTCTCAGTAGTTGTGGACCATCAGGTTGCAATTTTATAATTATAATTTTAATTTAATTTTATATTTTGATATAAGTGATTTACCATATTTAATTTATAATTTTATATAAATGATTTACCATATTTAGTTGAAAGGAGCCACGATTGTATTGTTTGCGGATGATATTTCATTAATTTTTAAAATGAAAAGACAACAAAATGTATTTGACGATGTAAACAATGCCCTCTCGAAAGTAGTACACTGGTTTAGTGCTAATAATTTACTATTGAACAGTAAGAAAACTAAATGTGTTATTTTTAGAACACCCTGCACGAAAATCGTGAAAACCAATGTACTCTTAAATGGTGAACCCGTTGGTCGTGTTGATTCTACGGTTTTTCTCGGTATCACCATTGACACCAAATTAAAGTGGGGAGCTTATATTGAGGGATTGGCGAATAGACTTAGCTCAGCAGTTTTTGCAGTTAAGAAAATTAGATCCTTAACTGACGTAGAAACGGCTCGCCTTGTTTACTTTAGCTACTTTCATAGTATTATGTCTTACGGCATCATACTATGGGGTAATGCAACCGGTGTTAAATCAATTTTTGTTTTGCAGAAGCGAGCTATTCGTGCAATTTATAATCTTTAAGGCAAAAATTTAAAGAAATAAATATATTGACCGTTGTATATCAATATATCTTTGTAAATGTCATGTACTTTAAAAAGGATATTAATGATTTTGAGAAAATCGGTGATTCACATAATATGTATACTAGAAATAGGCTTAAACTTACAGCGCCTATAACTAGATTGCAACGAGTCCGCAATTCTTTCATGGGGCGGTGTGTACTCTTTTACAATAGGATCCCAGAAAACGTCCAACAATGCTCTATATCACAATTTAAAAGAATTGTGAAAAGACGTTTGTGTGTTAAAGGTTATTACCTGATTAATGATTTTTTAAATGACAACCTCACCTTTGGAATGAGATGCTCGCTGAATGCTAATATATAAAAATGATATGGACCATTTAAAAAAAAAGTCCCGCTGAGTTTCTTGCGCCGGTTCTTCTCAGGTCTGAGGCATTAACTTTAGCAAACCGGTGGTAGTGTTTTTGACGTTAAAAAAATGAATCATGTATTCTCATTTTGAATAAAATTATTTAAATTTGAATATATTACCTCGGTCCAGGCTTTGGCTTTTCATCTCTTTTGAGTTTTTCAATAATTTCTTTAGTGTCCTCTACAGTTAGGTCTTCCTGTAAATTTTAAATTGATAATATACTTAACACATACTTTCTTTTACATATGTATATAGGAAAATCATCTGAAAAGTAATTTAAATGTACTTACATAATAATCATCATTGACTTGTACCATGGGGGCGTTGACACAAGCACCTAAACATTCTACCTGTAGATATACATTAAATATTATTAAAATTATAAGTTTTACTATAATTTTGATATTCGTTTTCATTTATTTCTATATTATTGATGTTTTAAGAATAAATGATTAAGTTTCAACACTTAAAAAAAGCATATCAACATTGGAATATGCTCTGATCATTACACTGATTTTCATTACTAAGTATATAAAATTTTACAAAAATAGCATTCTGTCTCACCAAATAATCATTTTTTTTGTTGAAAACCATAAATATTAATAAAAAATTATATAATAAAATAAGTTTCATCATTTTTATAATATTCTATTACTTCTTCAAACAATATATCATCAGCAGAGTAATTATACACAAAAGGTCATAATTAAAAAGGAAAATTGATTTTTATTATCTTTAAAATTTTAGGTAAGAACAAGTGTGAAAATCTAGCAAAACTAGCATATTAATAAGTTATTGCTAAAAAGACATGTGTGTCTGTTGTGTATGGACGGGACATTTGATGAGACCATTAATAGTTTCTTAGTTATACCAGACTATAATATATTACAAAGCGTAATGTATTTGGTGTTCAAAAAATAAAGCTTAATAACTTCTTATTTTGAATAAAATCATCAAATTTTGAATTTGAAATATGAAATATGTTTTATTAATTAGATTATTTACAACATTTCAATTTTTTTTTTCTATGGAGAATATTGCCTGTTTGCAACAACATTGTGCTAAAGTAAAAAAATGTGTTAAAAACAACTCATATTCAAAAATTTTGAACATCTGTGGTTTAAATTCTTTTAATATAAGATTTTTATGGAAACAATAAAAATTTCATACAACCACAAATAAGATACAGCTTTAAATTTGTTTATTCAAAACTACTAATTGTTAAATTTTAAAAATATTTTTAAAAAATTAAATATTTAAACTAAATCAAGTGTGTTTTATAATTTATTATATAATATTATGTGCATTTACATTTAATACCATACCTCAGAAACTGAAAACTTCCCGCAAGGGCTATTTCCGCCCACTTCACAGCCTGTCGCTTCCTTGATAGCTTGTAACACAGCATCTGAGCCTCTCAACCAGCATGGTGTTGTCGTGCACACTTGCACATGATATTTACCTATAGGTCTCCTGGAATCGTAAAATAGAGCTTTGGATTTCTACTTTTTTTTCATAGATTTAAATATTTTCATTAAATACTATGGTTACTTGTAAGAGATTACAGTGATAAGATTGCTATTGCACATTATGTCTTAAATATTATACTGTTAGAAAAGTTATGTTTTTTGTGCAGTAAAGTATTATTATTATTATTAATTTTTGATTCTTTTATTTTTTCACATATCCTATATTTAAATTTGGCATAGTATTTATAAAATCTAAGTTTTCTATTGATTTACATTCTTGTAGGAATTTAAACATAGTCTCTATGACTCCCTAGTGTCTGACATTTGTTGTTTGTCAATAAGCAAAAAAGTGCACTAATTTTTGCCTTATCTACTGATTGTTATTTAAAATCGAAACATATTGATATTATATATGCATCTATCACAAGGAAAATATTTACTCAGTTTAAAAATATATGTGTAAGAACCATATTTAAAATAAGAACATACCTAATAAACATGGTGTAAAAAGTAGCTACTTCATAAACCCTCATCCGAGGTAAGTTTAATAGTTCTGCTACTTTATGCATAGCAGAAATCGGTAGCCAGCCTCCATTTTGACGCTGTGCAAGGTCTAGTAGTGGGATCATAGCTCCTCTTTTATGTCCTTCAGGGTATATAGCTAAGAGTGCTTCAGCACGCTAAAAAAAATGAGTAAAACAGGTTATTTATATTACAAAATTAAATATTAAATATAAAACGATAGTTACGATAATTACTTAAAATATATTTAAATCTAGGACTATTATTTAATCTATTATTCGAAATATCACTCTGTGTTAGCAATATCGTAGGTAATTTTAAATTTTTGTTCTAAACAAATGAATGTAAAAACTACCTTTTGATTTTCCTGCGTGAATTCAAATGGAATATTTGGATTATCTTCTGGGGTGTCTCGATGTACGAATAAACTATCATGTTGTAAACTTGCAGTAGTTTGTAGGGCCCTTGATGATGCTCTCCACTGAAAAATGTATAATATTTTTCTTCATTTATATTTACGAACTGTCACATTGATATTATGTAATTGGATTTTAAGATTAATTAATAACTTATAATATTTTTTAAATTACACGAACCAGGCCCTGTACTCCAGACCTAAGGCTGGACAACATGTTTAATTATTGTTTTAATATAATTTTTATTGCGAAGCACTGTTCGCGAACAAACCACTGCACTATTTTTCTTACAATTTCGACGTAAAAGTTAAGACTTGTTGTTGTCCACAGATAACTAAAACTTTATAGATAACAAAGGTATAGTTAACAAAAACGTTATTTCTTAATGTTATATATGCATTTAAACTTAATTATTATGGATTAAAGCAAGAAAATATCAAGTTAATTTTAATTGGATATTGGATACATTGTTATTTTTTAATATTGTAACACTTTTCATTACAACGCCTGCATAGATCGTAAAGCAATTTATCAAATAGAAAAGTAATTGAAATCTTATATATTAAAGCAATCTAACTATGGCTTCATCACTGTATGTATTGTTAAAATTTGTAGATAGTAAATAAACCAATAAGCACTTAAAGTATTCCAGTTATGTATATCAATTAAATTAGTTTATCTTAGAAAAATATGTCTAATACAATATTTTAAATAGTGGCAGTTTAATTGTATATAAATTATTTAGACAAGTTATTTTACAATAGTTTCTTCCACATCACATATATCTAAATATCACAAATTATGAAATTTGTTTTTTTGAACTTAATATGTGGAAATTTTCAACTCATATGAAATAATAAAAAAAAACTAAGAAATAGCCCTAAAACTCATACATTATTTGTATGGGAAATTTCCATGGAGTTAATAAGTTCCATGTTTTCTAGTAAACCTGGCACACGAGCATAACCAATAAAAATCTTTCTTTTTAAAATCGAACCATAACGTCTCTTAATAAAACGCTATTGGCTTTCGCTTCTAAAGCTAGTTTTACACTTTTAATTTTACTTTAAAACAGAATTTAACTAACATTAATAGAAAAAAATCATAAGATAAACTAAAGTAATTTAAATATAATAATTTAAATAAATAAATGACATGACATTCAATTATTTTAGATTAAATTGTAAAGATAACTGTTATAAATAGAAAAAAGATAGAACAGTTTTTGTAATTTGAATTTAGAATATTTTTATTTCCTTTTTATTAATTAGACTTGCGTTGACGATCATTATGCCAAAAAGATATAAATGCAAATAACGATTAAATCTAGATTGAACGACGAAACATATATGAATATGAAATTTGTTTTTTTATAACAATTTGGCTGTTTGACTCCCATTGGACGAACGTGTAGAGCTAACTCGACGTCCATAAAAGGTGTTTCTGCCTGCAGTGCACACGCCTACTGGCTCCATGAAAAAAGAATAAAAGTAGAATGAATAGACAGAATTGGCAAAACAACGATGTGGTTGTTATAGCAACTGCCGCACTTGGGCGCAGGCAATAATATTAGGATTATATTTAGGTATACAGGAAGGCACTTACTATTTTACGTATGTATATGATGAATTGATTCTCTACTGTTTTGAAGGTACGCAGAAAAACATGACATTATGACTGACTTATTTTTTTAGAATCAGAAACAGCTTGTATCCATGCAAGATAAGGTTTTGACTGACCTTTAAGCAACAAGTTAATTAAAATTATAAATGATTGTGAAGAAAATAAATCATTTCAAAGGATATTACAAAATAATAATTAAATAATATAAATGAATAATTATTTAATTAAATGTATAGCATTCCTACGTACATCTTGTATACCAAGTAATTAGGCAGAGAATATAATGTCAGTTCGCTTCACTCTCCACTTTTCGTACATTTAAAAATTAATTGCTGAGTAAATCGTCTAACTTTATTAAACTTCGTGAGGTAAATAATAGAGGTTTATAATGCAGTTACATTATAAAGACATTTATTTTTAACATACAATTTGTGTGAAATATTAAAAAATTGTGCTTCACCAATTATAGTATTAAAAAAAATATTTAAAAACCCAACGTTCATATACAAATATTAATAAATATATTCACAAGAAAAAAATAGTGTTACATTTTCTTCAATCATCCACCTAATTATAGCGTTGCTCTAGGGTACAAATGCAATTATCTAGTGCTAGCAAAAGAAAAAAAAAACGACTCCGTACTATAAAGTACGTGTCGTATTTAGTGAAAAGTTTAATCGATCGCCGGTAAAATTCGGAGACCAATCACCAAAAGCAATTGGTCACGGCCTGGCAAGTCTATTCGTTCAGAAATTAGTTAACGGCATCTCCGGCACTATTGATAAGAAAATGGTTCAAAGTAGGCGCCGCTTCAATGTACACAGAATTGGGCATTTAGAAAGCATATTGTTGCTGTTATAAATATCTAGCCAGAGATAAGAGTGAAAATTAAAGTTTTGTGTTAAATGGCGGGTGCCGGTGTGAATCGTGTGTTCGGATGCTCGAAAGAAATTTATTTATCATTGTAGGTTTTTTTTGTCAACCTGCTTGATCTACTTTTTGGTTACAGTTATTTTTATCTTTTTTGTATTATATGTTGGTATATATTGATAATAGTAAGCGCAATAAGCAAAATTGTTTGTTACCATGGTAACAGATGGATATAGTAGAGTTGACTGCAGTTATCTCTGTGGTTTTGTTATTTTAAAGAAAACACTATCGTTAAAATTGGGTATTTTGCATATTATTGCTTAAGTTTAGGAATTATATAGTTAAATTAGGATATTTATGATCCCCGTCAGTTATTTCATTCTATGCATTTTTAAGAAAACTTGCTAATAAATACAAAAATTTAAGATCAAAATTATGTTTACAATATGAGAATAAAATTATACATATCTTGCAACAACATATACCTACGTAACTAAAATAAAATACTATTTCTTATAACTTTTATAAAATCTCCTTACTTAGTTTTTATACAATAATATACCTAATTACAACTATAGATTAGATTAGTCTATTTTATATTTTTAAAACATAATTTTGTAAATAGAATCTAGATATTTGTTTTTCCGATTTCTGTCTGAATTTGAAGTATGAATGTTCTGTGGCAAAATTCTATTCGCCAATTTCTGATATGAAAATTATTTCATTCAAGTGAAGATCAAACTCACGACTATCATCAGACACTTAAAATTTGAGGCATAAAGATATAATGGCTAAATTGTGAACATATTTTTTTCCAGCTTTAATCCAGCTTGTAGCAGAGTAGGCAGAGGGAACCGCAGGAACCATAGGAACCTAGTGTTAAGACATTCCGTTCACCGCTTTCCACCTTTTTCGCATTGCGTGTATTGAGTGGCGGAACTTAACGCCGCGTTTTGCCTAGTTGTCAGAACTAAGAAAATGAAAATGGAAAAATCCATCTTCCCCTAGTGCGGATCCAACCCTCAGACCGTCGCATTTACTGGCGGACGCTGCATTAAAAAAAAGTAATTATGGACATTAAATTAACAAAGCTCAAGTTAAGTTGGGGCCCATCAACCAACAAACATAAACGAAATCGATTGACTGTAAAATTTGTAATTAAATTCGCACAAATCTTTTGGCACACAACATCTGACGTAATGGTAGGGTCGTTTTGACCTTTAACTTTTTATGAGCTTTTGGAATTATGCTAAACATTCGACCTACAGACGTTCTTAGAACCAGGTAGGTATTTGACTCGCTAACATTTAATCTTTAGGACTTGAAGTTACGCATATTTCAAATTTCTTTGAAGTTTATTGAAGAGATTGTAACCGATTATATTATAAAATTGATTGTTGAGTGGATATAAGATAATATATTCTTTATTATTTATATTTTGTAGAAAATGTCTTTCATGAAACTCAGTGCGCGTATTTAACGCCTCATGCGATTCTGTTACATAAGTCAAGCCCAAAATATTAATTGAAGAAAAGTAGCAAAGTATATTGTTCTCGATAACAAAAAACCTGTATATTTTACAAGCCACATATTCATAATATAAAAATAATTAAAAAACAACTTCATTTATCAACAATTTATAATCATATGTCTATCATTATTTTTATACAACATGACAAAATATTAAGACATGTAGAAATTTGGAGACCAAAACATTCTTTTCATACATTTTCCTAAAAATTATACATCAAAAATACTAGTCATTACAAAACTAATGTAAAATTAACGTTCTGTCGAAAATCACATCCACCTACGCACCTACCTGCATACCCGCCTACCTACCAACGAGTACCTACCTACCTATATAACTTACTTCACAGTTCACACGCAATAGCAACATTTAGACAGATGGACGGTGCAGTAATTGTAAATAAGTAGCCTCAAATTATAGGTTCCTCATATGTAATTGATTTTTATTGCGCGTCTCGTTAAGTGGAAGAGAGCAAAGAAATATTTAACGCTGTACATTCACTTTAAAATTGCTTTATACTCGTATTTTGTTATGGCTTCATTTGAAAGTTTTTGTTTATTTTATTCTTACAATTAGGCAAAATTACGCAAGGAGAGAATCGAATTCTTAATATTGTTGGATGTCCGGTCCATCCTGATCCAAATAATTTCTACGTGAACCGTTTACGTTTAAGACTGTTTACGACTACGTTTTCGAAGGTCACTGTAGATTTATCCATCTATTTAATCTATTTCAATGTATTATAAAAGAGAAATAATGTAACTTGCAAATTTGAATTACATTTCGCCCCTTTACGTTAAAACTCCGATAATCTTTTCTTATATATGAAGTTACAGTTAATAATGTTCTATGCGATGTTTGTCAGGCATTCATCAACGGAAAACATTTTTCGTATGTATAGCTGTTATTTAAATGCTCTACCTGCAGAATCTCCCTCGATTTAAGATATGTATAAAATAAGTAGTACTCGCTTCGATTGCCAATACTTGAAATACAGAAGAAACTCGAAATGGTTTAAATGATTTAATATATATAGCTAATTTAAATCACGATTCAATACAAACGTGTTTCTATTAAATCAATCAAATAGTTCCGAAAAAGAAGTGGTTTAAAATTAAGCATGATCATCAACAATATTACGAAATATAAACCTAATTGCTTTTTCCACGCCTTTCTTGAAAAGTTTTAGTATTTGTAATAAAATTTGAAAAATGTGACACAAGATGACCTACACTTGTCAATCTCAAATTAATTGTAAAAGGAAAACATTTAAACACATATAGATTACATACATAGCTTCACGCTCTATCCCAAGCGGGGTAGTCAGAGAGAACGCAGCGCCAAACGCTGCGGTCCCTGCATACCTCTTTCGCCTCGTCCACTGTCATTAACTTCTTCATACATGCTCTCCGGGGAGTCCTCATGCTTTTTACGTGACCTTTCTTCCAGTATATTTGGACATAAATTCCACGTAACTACACCAAATGACATAGATTACTCATTAAGTACATTTCATGGTATAGTCCAGGCCAGTTGCCATGTACAACTGCCACGATTGTCATAAATTCAACGCTTTTATAATCCTTATCATCAAAAACTACCCCCTTTTATAACATTGTATGGAATAATGTCTAAGGTGGAAGGAGTAAGTAATATATTTCATTGTTATGTGAAATATATATACAAGAAAAACTAAAGTTCACCACTAACGGTGTGCAATAAACCAGATTGTCATTACACTGTGGTGATGCGGAACGCAAAAAACGCACGTACACACCCGGCGTTGAGCACAAGCCACTACCCAGTAGAGTTCAAGCACCTAACACGTTTAAACTTTAAACTGAAAAAGGTATTACTTAAATTGTATTTCTTTATTAGAGAATTTTATCAACTATTGTGCTTTTTAAAGAAATTTTAAGTTAAATTAAAAAATATAAATAAAGTACCAAACTGCCAATTAACTATGTATATCAATAGTAATATCGTTAAAACTAGATAGTAAAAAGGGAAAAAACAAAAGACAGAGTTAAAAAGATAACAATAACATCACATAAATCATATAAAATAATAATACATACGAATTACATTATCGTCTTTCTTAGACATTTCTTTTTATTTAAATGATTAAAGCACATACATAATAACTTTGCTTCACACAGACTCAAAAATCCTCCATGTTAAATTTAACCTCCACTAACAACTCATAACATTATCAAAGCTACAACAAATTAAAATATAAACGCAAGAGACAGAAACAAATCATGCAATTTATAATTTATCTTAGAAAATATCGAAAACGTCCTACAAACGTGCCATTCCAAATAATTTCCGCTGTAATAAGCCGCCACGCGACAAGTGTTAAAGCACTCGATACAAAAAGACAGTGGCGATAGTAAAAAGTGGAGTAAAAAGCGTTATTGCCTAGACTTTCTAGCCGCGAAGCGAAGCGAAACCAGGAAGGAATTAAATTGGATTTAATAAGGAATTATCACCAAAAAGTATACCGTTATTTATCGTACGCTATATAAAATATAAGTACGTTTACAAATTTGATTTTTGTTTGTGTATTGTTGTGTAAATCATTTGTGAATTCAGGTTTTTTATGGTAAAGATAATGAAGTTTACTTATTAAACGAATGTTAGATCAATTTTAGTTATAATTATGATTGCATGTAACTGTGTTAATGTCATAAGGTGTGAAATAAGGAATTATGATTTGATGTCATACAATATTAGATACGTTGCTGCATTTGACAGTTGATGTAAAAGGGACAATTGTGGGTTCGATTATTTTTAAATAATTAAATTTAAAACTTTAACTACCATCGTTCACTACACATAATGCCTGTCTTTTAATTAGCGCCTTGTAAATAACTAGCCGACAGAAAAAGAAAACCTTATTCAAAAATCCCTAAATCTCCACGAATATATTAGAACTAAAAGACGTCAACAACCAAACACAGACGCCACTCCAACCAAACGGCTGTACCAAGACCAAAAAAGGAGAACTTTAACTAGGAACCGCAAATTTACGAGTGCGGGTCATCAAAACATAACTCGCTTGCGTAATTTAAAAATATAGCCGACGCGAGGACGTAATTGTACAACACAAGCCAGGCCATGAATGGGACGGTCCATGCCGGGAAAACGATAAAAACAACGCTCTATATTCGAGAAATGATTAAAAAAGGAGGATCGCGAAGAAAACGAACGACCGAGGCACGTACCATGGTTAAAAAGACTATCCTACCGGAGCGTGAATGAAAAAGTTGCCCGCTACAGGCAGCGTAACCGTAATCTTGTGATTATTATTTTTATTTTCGATTCCGTACGCCTTTTTTATTATTATTTCGTCTTATTATTTCTGTTATTTTAACACAACGTGTATGTAGGTCAGGTTTTTTTGGTTTTTCACGGCAAGTGGCAAGGTCGCGTCGTGGATCGTAATTATGGTGCGTGGATGCGACGTATAATCGATTTTTCAGTATCGATTTTTAGTTTTTCTTTTTTGTTACATTGTTCGTTTTATTGAGATGTTTAAAACGAGTATTTAAACGGGTTTCTGGCAGTAATTTGATTTCTGGAGTATTCCATGTTCTAAATTGAGAACATATTTAATTAACTTACGTAGCAAATAAAACTTTCACATATAAGCGCCAGCTATTTATACACTGTAAGCAAGTGTAAGTGTTCCGATAGCACAGTGAGATAAACAAAGATTTATTTTAAAGTTCTAATATACAAATTGTATAACAAATTGTGATCAGTATTAATTAATTAATACCTGAAATTCTTAGTAAATAAAGGTTAGATGAATATTGGCATAGACACTATTTGTAAAAACCACTTTTATGCAGAAGTCACATCATACGTGAAATTGTGCAGAGTTGCCCTCTGCATCTTCATCTTCATCTAATATACATGGTGTTATGTCTTTAAAGGGGGACCTAGATAGTAATAATTAGCTATTTTGAACATTTTTTTTTCGCCATATTAATTTTTACTTATATTTTCATTGCTTTATATTACTTGTTGTTAGTTACGTTTGACTATTAACGCAACGGCTTGGCGAGTCGATTTATACTCAAAAAGAATAACTTATTTTTCATTACCTTTGCTGGTAACAACTTAAAAGCGTGGGGTTGAGTTCACACGCAATACCTCGGAAAATCTGGAACGGAGCGTCTTAATGCTAGGTTTCCCTTTGCCTATGCTGCTATGCGAGGAAAACAGCGTAAAGCTAAAAAGCATTGCATTTACATTTTCAGATCGAACCAGTTCTAACTAACTGACTAACTCGCCGTATTTCGTTTGCTTAAGTTATGATAGCTCAATAGAAAGCTTATGATCTGTAAATGTTATTAAAATAACTTAAACATAAAATTCACAAGTGCTTTCAGAGAAATTTACTAACGCAAGCTTACATTTCCAAACTTTAAGCTAACTCCTGCCTGATAAATGATAAATTACAAGTGCTATGTTTACTAAACAATGAATTATTTAAACTAACGTTTAAATAAAAAAAAAATATATCTTAGGATGGATACAATTGCGCCTACGGTATTATAGATCCATATTAGTTTACAAGGAACTCATATATGTCCCGGAAATGTGTAATCGAATTATTAATAACCATGTATATATAAAACTCTTCCGTCATAAAGATGATTGACAAAAAATAGCAAAAGAACAAAAATTATTTAAAAGAAATCGTTGGGTAGGTAGAGGAACAGTATGAGAAGAAAGAAATTTTAAAATTCTAAAAATTGCAATGCAAGAGGAAAATAATAGCATTCTATGTTTTATTGTCTACGCAAAATTGCAGGCCCATTTAATATAAAACTAAACTAAATTAACTTAATATTACAAATCGTACATAGATTAATACAACTAACTTTACACAAGACCTTGTAAAAATCGAGTGTTCTCAACAAGTGGTTAATTACAATTGTATTTTAAAAAAACACACGTATATAAACGTAAGTTAATGTTTCTATTAAACCGCTTCGTAACTTCGTACGCAGTTGGGTTTTTATGCACTAATGCGAAAATAATTTAACCTAGAGAAGTTTGTGTCGTTGAACTTTTGTGCAGAGATATAGTGAATGTAGTTCACATTGAACGTATTTGATTGAAAAGTGTCTCATTTTATTGTAAATGCTTACTTGTTAACGTTTTTTGACGAGAAATGAGTGTTAAGACACTACTTTTTCAATTTATGCTTCAATTGGTGATATTTATATTAGAGCGGAGCACAACAGACTTTGTCTTGCTCCACAAGGAGCAAATAATTCATTATTATGAGTAGGAATCGAACCATCACCATCCATCGCGTACACGTAAATATTTCCACTAGGGTTTAAATAATAATAATAAGCGTGTAAACATTACAAGTATTTTAGTGTTTAAATTTCACACAAAGTATGAATATTTCCATTTAAAAGTAATTTAAAAAAGTATTGGAAATCACTGGTTAACTTAAAGGCCGATATTAATTTTACAAAACAAGTCCTCACATAAAAAAATCTGAATAAAAGATTAAGTACCTATTAAAATGCAATACTGTTTTTATTTACAAAAATAAGCAACACTTTTGCGATGTAAGATTTATAAATAGAATATCCATAAAAAATGTGGCTTGAAATTAATTAATACTATAAATTGAAAACAGATTTACATATAGTGCCATTGTGTAGTAGTGCTAAAGTGATTAACTATGCAAGCGGTAGTGGGTTCGGTTTCTAGTCATTAGAAATGATTTATTTTTATTTAACCAAGCAAAGCGTTAAGTTTCGCCAACTTACACGTAAAGTCTCAAAATCAAGAAAAAAGTGGAGAGTGTTTTAACACTTGGTTTTTTTTACCTACATTATTAAAAGCGGGATAAAGAGTGAAACAAAAATAAAAGATAATATAATAAATATATTTTGCACAATCACGCTCAATTTAAAACTTAATGAATTAATTGAAACTTAATGCCTTTAACTTTTGCATTATAATGGTTGACGTTTAATTGTTCTGACAAGCTCGGCGCTGGCAGACGAGGTGTCACGTATTCAATTATCTTTATCGCAAAGAATATAAAAATAATTTCTTATATTTAATCTTAGAAAGATAAGATTAAAAATTAAGCTTTTTTTGCTAATTTGCAAATAAAATAATACGTAAATATTTTTATATATTTTAGTATAGCTATAGCTATAATAAACGCTCATTTCGTACTACATAGAATAAGCTTAATTGCTAAGAGGTATATGTGACGGAAGATCTAGGATAATTTTATGAGACACACCTGTCAATAAGATAAACTTAAATTATAAAGCCTTGAAAGCTTTTCCTATAACGTAACACTTATTTAAATGAGCGTATTCAGAATCGCAAGCTTTAATATATAGACTATGTTGTAGGCTTTCCTTTAAGCTTGTTACGTGTGAAAATGGCGTATAGCATATTATAAATAACCGACATAGGATGAATGACGTTATTATTCTCAATAAATGGCATATGTAAAACATATATGTTTTTTTTTTCTTTTTTTTTTAGCTTCACGCTTTATCCCGCATATTGCAGGAAAGGCAGAGGGTACTGCAGGAACGATATGAACCTAGTGTTAAGACACTTCGTTGCTTAGTCCCTGCTTTCTCCGTCCCCGCTTTATATATGTATATATGTATATTATATTTGAGACAGTATGACATATTATAAGTTATATATCTTATACGTACTAAAAGAAACAACATTTTATCATAATTAAGCAATAAATAGAGCAAGTAGATGCATCAAAATATAATATAAAGGCAATTAAACTTGTATTAAGAGCCAGCTATTGTTGTTAGTATGAATAAACTAATTTAGACACGCCCGTCTGTTGAGCTACTGAACTGATTTATATTTTTTATCTGTATTCTAAAATTGTCTATGGTATAATTGTAAAGAGGTTTCTTGTAATTAGAGTTAGTGTCTAGATTAAAAATAAATTTGAAAATAAATACATTGAAAGCAAATAAAATATTCCATACACTAAATTTATTTTAAATGTTATTTTATTATTAATTTATCATTATAATGTTTTTGAGCTGGCTATGTAGAATTGTGTCATAAGGAAAGAGATTAATATAAATATTGAAAGTTTGAATCAACTTTCTCAAACTTTTTAAAGTATTGTTAGTGACTTATACATTTTCCAAAAAATTAAGCTTAGAATCTTAATTAAATATGTTTTTTTTTCAATATTTGCATATAATATGATTAGTAATATTATGTATGGGAATCATAATTTAGGCTTAGCATCTACCTGTAAACTTCGATAAGAAGACAAAGCGCATCGTTGAGTTCTGTCATTCAATGTTTGGTAACGGAATATTTTAACACTTGGTTCACTCTGTCTATTCAGCTATGTGCAGGATGAAGAGTTAAACCTACCTTACCTTTTTGGAATAGTTTATTAATCACTTTGCTAGATACTTGGTTCTTCTTTTTGAAGCACAGCCTTCGTCTTAGTGGAAAAAAACGCGTTGAAATCGTTTCTATAAGGAAAATATCAAAATATAAAAGTGTTGGTAATACCGTGTTTTAAATTGTCTACTAAATCTCAGTTTAATTAGCAACTAACTATCATTCTATTATATCGACAATAAAGGTATATATATATATATATATATATATATATATATATATATATATATATATATATATATATATATATATATATATATATATATATATATATATATATATATATATATATATATATATATATATATATATATATATATATATATATATATATATATATATATATATATATATATATATATATATATATATATATATATATATATATATATATATAGTATAGTAGCAAAAATTAAATAATTTTCAACAATTACAAATAGGCAAAGCGCAGCGTTCCGCCACTCAACACGCAATGCCTCGAAAAAGGCGGAAAGTGGGAACGGAGAAAGCAGGAACTAAGCAACGAAGTGTCTTAACACTAGGTTCATATGGTTCCTGCAGTTCCCTCCGCCTACCCTGCAATATGCGGGATAAAGCGTGAAGCTATAAAAAAAAATTACTTCCCTATAACTTTGATAATTCAAGTAAAATGAAAATGCAAGTATTTTAAGTATATTAACTAACTTACCCAAATAAGGATCTTACAATTATACCTCAATCTATCGAGACAGCCTCTTGATCTTCATATATTAATCTATGACACTACTATTATATTCTACAGGCAAATTGTTTTATTACTTTCCAACATTAGTAATACAATAAAGTTTCTTAATTTTAAATATTAATAAAGTAACTATGAAACAAGCAAGTGCACGTTAATAAATCATTATAAATGGACAATAGCCATTGACTCCACAGGTTAGTATTTAATTATAATTGTGTAAGCACATATGCGTATTTGCTGTTAGAAGCTCGAATTAAATAAAAGTATAAAGTTTAATAGAATTTTATTTTTTAAAAAATTTATTGTATTTTATATTTAAAGAAACATATAAAAACTTGAACGCAGCGGGATTTGAACCCATGTCCTCTTGCACGGTTCGAAAGAGGGCGAGGCTGCGTTCAAACTTTTTTGTTCTTTAAGTATTTTTTTATCATCAGTGTGGATTAACACTTTAAAAATCATATAAAAATGCTTTTGTATTTGTTTAAAGTTTCCCTCCATCTGACAGATTTTCGAGGAAATTATTGTTGAGCGATGACACTCAACGTCGCGTTCTATATTGTCACTATAGAGAAAAAAATTAAAATTATTAATTTCCCATATTGAAATTTGAACTGAAATCCGTCGCGTTTATAGACAAACGCTACTGCGTCGTGACGACTTATTTGTTTGTATTCTATATTTCAATATAAAAACGTGTGACTAGCTTATTTTGCGTTTACATACGTTTAAGTATTAAACTTAAACTATATATTTACGTAAAATGTTTCTAAACAGTTAAACAATCAAATATCAAGTTATATATACAATAAGTAACTCTATATACAACAAGATCAAATCTATACAGCCTAATGAAAACAAAAAAATAATAAAATACCTACATTAATTTTCATTCATATAAAAATATGTGAATGAATATTTATTTTATTATCAATTTTTATTTTTTATAAGGCTGTATAAATTATATCTTGTTGTATATTTAAACTTTTTTTCAGTATTCAACATATAATATATATTTAAGTTAGAGCCATTATAGTCGCCACTGGCAACGCATTTAGTCATCGTTCCGAGTAAAAAGTAAAAATAGCTGACCAGACTCTCATCTCGCTTTCAAGGCCAAGTGCTGACTTCGAAACGAAACAGATATATACAAACGCTAAAGATAAAATAGGACAAAAAATACAGTGTCTTCGTCCTTTGAAAAGGGAAAGTGGTACTCGAAGTATAGGTAAGAGTGAGATGAAAAAATGTCCAAAGGGTTGAGAAATGGATATATTAAATTATGTGTGTGTGAAAGAGATAGATGAAACCGGTTAATTTTGAAGGGCCCGGTACACTGCGCCCGCGTTGTTTATGATTATGTATTGATTTCAACTAAGTTATGATCGGGATAACAAAGAAAAAATTCTATCCTGACTACGGTTCGGGTTACGCTCGTAGTATCGGAATCCTAAATGGCTTCCTCCGAATAGATAGGTTACAGGATAGTTATCGATACGCGTAGGATATCGATATAACAAATTAATCGATATTAAATTCGCAATTCATTATTTATGTACAGTTTAAAAATGCAATAGAATAGTGTGACAAAGTTAGTTGATTTCATCTACAATACTATTTTAAACAGAATGTATATAAAATATAACCCTATTATATATTTGTTTTCAGAAGCCAGCTCTTGTAATCACTAGAAGCTAACCTAAACTTTATGTTAAAGCACATCTAAATTCTAAAAGCTATTATTTTTATTTGAATCGATTTAAATAAAGTTTTTTTGAACTCAAGTTCAAAAAAGCTTTATTTAAACCTATTTGTAAGAGAATTATCAGTAGTAGTAATATAGCAAGTCTATGTTTAGCACTCATGCTTAAAGTATATTGTAATAAATAAAGATATAGCCAAGTATTATTTACTTATTTTAAAAGTTCTGTACATTCTGAAAATACTAACTAAACCGTTATATACTAGAAATTGTCAATTTGTTTCGTAAAATTAGGCTAAAATAAAAAATATTTACACGTATGCATAGTAATGTACCATGCTGGTAATTTTCTTTAAATAATTGCTTTAATCTCAGTAACTATCATTGATAAATATATTTGTAGAGTATCAAGGGTAGACTATAACTATACTTTAAAGGTAACTTTTTTGACATAACCGTTCTTATGTCCATTATTACTTCCTATGTAACAAAGTAAAGTCAAAGGTTAAAGATACATTACATATAAAACTCTTTCATAATCAATTGACTGATAGATGGAATTCCTCTTCATTACACTACAGACATTTGTACTGACATTTGTAATTGACTAATTGAATAATTGAATAAAGAATATTTTGATTTTGGACAAATAACAGCCAAAAAGCTTGAGCTGAGCTTAAAAAGCTGAAATATTCCACGAAATCTCATACGTTTCACTGGAATGCGTATGGAAATACAAATTAACTGGCAAACTGTAAATAGTTAAAATATTATAATCTGTGATATTTAAGTTAAACAAGTTTTAATACTTATTTGTTAATAATTATTTTATTACATACGTTTATATGCCTCGAAAAAGGCGGAAATTGGGGACGGAGACAGAGAAGCAACGGAGTGTCTTAACACTAGAACCTAGTGGTTATGGTTCCTGCAGTTCCCTCTGCCTACCCTGCAATATGCGGGATAAAGCGTGAAGCTAAAAAAACATGTTTTAAAATAAATGAAATCTGGCTTATTATACAGAATGCTGTACGCAATTACCGAAACACGTATTAAAATTTTAATCACTGATACTTAAATGGTGCTTGTCGTTTCCTGTACCTGCAGCAGACAGGTGTGAGACGATACAGTTAAATCTTATCAAAATCTGTACGATTAATTAATTTATTTTTCATTTAATTGCGCTCTTCTTATAAGTATTGCCTGTAAAATAAATTAAGTAAGCATTATGACTATGTTTTTGAAGAAAAAATATAATATTTAATCATTATGTTATTATATTTGATAAATCGAGGCTCACATTGAAATTCGATGGAAAAGCGGAGGACGGAGTGATGCAGAATTCACAGTACAATAATATAATTGAAAGACATTGTGGTAAAATTACAAGCACAACAAAATTAGCTGTTTCTTAAAATTATATAAAATTTAATAAAGGTATACACTACATAAACAAATCAAAAAGTTCAAAATTTACAACCGCATAGATCGTATTAAATCCTTAATATAAATTGTAATGAATAAAATAAAATTACTTAGTTAGTATATTAAGTTGCAGTTACAGCTTATCTGACAGTTATATCCAAAAGCATATACAAAAGGAGCTTATACATGAAACGCATCTTATTAACCATATTTAAATAAAAAATATACTATATAATAATTAAAATATTACAAGAACTAAGTGTAATATGCAAAATTAGTTAAAAAAACGTACAAATGATTACACAACGTAAGAAGCTGCAGTTTACAGAACTACAGCGGCTGATTCGCGGGATCGGGTCAACCAGGCTCAAGGTCAGGGATGGAGCATAAAGCTGTAGAGACGGCCTGCTAGCATAATTTTTATATGCTTGGTAATATTAATATATTTTTGGTAATATAAAGAATTTAGGAGAGTTAGTGTTAAAGTAAATCGTTTATTAAAAGATTTTTGCTTTAATTGGAAAAAATATATACACATACGGGTATGTTATGCTTTTAACATATACTATGTTTTTGATATATTTATAAATATTATATAATTTACCACTAAATTTTAAAACCTACAAAGCGTTTCTTTATAAATGACACGTTACAATAACTAAAGGGGATGCAAAAATTAAAATCATGATATAAATCTCAGTTCTAATTAAATGAAGATCAAAAGCAAAAGGGCATAAATCATAATTTGTATATATTATGGCACCCTCTAATTAGAGAGATATACACTTTAGTTAAATACGTGAAGTAATGAGACCAGCAATTAGAAGCGGTAACTTGTTAAAACTTGCAAGCTAAGGGTGGTTTGACGACAAAAGACTATTTTTAGTGTGCTCTACGTTCAAAGGAAATATGGAAATTTTATGAGATATTTTAATATTTGTTAGTATGTCCGCTCAACTTTAATGTGTTGGTCACGATCACTATATCTCGGGAACTATTTGATATAAATAATAAAAGGTAAGTTAAAATCTTGTACATTGCAAGCCAATTTTTTAACTCATACATTCAAATCTGTATTTCAATCTGTATAATTATGAATATTATTTTAATTAATAAATATACTTAGGCAAAATTTATTGGTGTTATAAATTGGAAGTGCAATAAGTACATCAATGGTTAAATTATTTTATAACCTAAAAACAATTTTAAGACAAATATGAGGAGTTTTGAAAGGCATCTTCGTTCTTTATTTGTATATGTATATATTAACTTTCTTCGGTGGAGCTTAGTATAATATATATTTAAAACAAAAAGATTCTTGAAATAAATAGAGGTAATTCATAAGGGTTCAAACAAGCCAATTCATTGCTCATCGTATTATTATTTATTCTTCTTCCTTAAAGTTTCTCTAACGATAATTCAAGGTATACCAGCGAAAGCAAAAATAAGCAAAAATCACTATATACCTGAAAAAGTAAGATAAGCTACAGGTGTTGAGTTCAGCCACTCAACACGCAATGCCTCGAAGGTGAAAACCGTGGAACAGAGTATCTCAACATTATATTCCTCTGTCTACCCTGCAACTTGTGCAGAGTAAAATAAACCTTAAACTCTATATTTTCTCAAATTTCAATGAAGTCTCCACACTCTCTGTTCGCAAGTCAACATTTACCAATAAGTATTTGCGTCCACACGCACACACCCTCACGCCTATGTGTTTGTGTGTCCTACACAGCACAAGAATGCAACGCGTTGTTGACACAGCCAACTTCGATATTCCTTTATTTATTACTATAAAAACCCTTTGCCTTTATATGTATCTAATTTAAACTCTAAATGAATAGCTAAATAGCATATTTTTCAATGGACCAGTTAAATCTTATAATCTTTCGTATCTCGCAGTGAAATTTTCTGTACAAATCGACTTTGAATTCTATCTCAATGAGTTAAGATTTAATTTGGCTTGCAATATGCGATGTTGTTAAGATGAAACGCTGTGTTATAGTGTTAGGTATATTTAAATAAGGATTTATGCGTTGTGTCTGGCATTTTGGCGAGTTTCGTGGATAAAGAATTGTAGAGGATTAAAAACGCGAGATCTACCTATAGATTTTGGAATGACAATGGAGGACCAGTGAGTTATCACAGTCTCGGAGATCGTCTCAGCCTAATTCATTACCTTAGCTTAGGCTTAGGAGTAAAATGTTAATCATTTGAATACGATAGGTTTTGTTTTAATAAGATCTTCGATTTTTATACTTTTGAAAAAAAATCAATTTAAGGGATAATTATATGGAAACTGCAAAGTGTTCGGAACGTCAGGTTTCCAAAATATGAGCAACGGAACAACGGAGTGTCTTAACACTAGGTTCATATGGTTCCTGTAGTTCCCTCTGCCTACCCCGCAATATGCGGGATAAAGTGTGAAGCTAAAAGAAATGAAAATACATGAATAATCCATTTAAATTGTTTTATATAAGATTTTAGTTTTGTTCTTTTTTGAGTTTAGAATGGGACAGTTAGTTATTACGTAGAATGAAGCATCACCTGCTTGGGCATGTTAATTTAAAATAACATTATATTTGGATGGGTTTCCCTGCCCACTGCCAATTTAAAGTTAAGGCAAGGCTCCTTACTTTTCGATTTCTCAATTCGAGAATCCATTGAGCAGAAAACTGAAAAATATCAGAGTTCAAGTCCTTTTGTCGTGCTTTATCACCGAAGCACGTTATTAGAATAATTCGTTCTTATTGGAAATTGAACCTAATACCATTAAGTTTATAGCCAGAGGCTGTTCTACTGCGCGTTTGTCCAATTAATTCTAGTATAAAAAATATCTAGAAAATTAATGAAGAATCAACGCTAATTCACGTAACTTTGAAGATATTATTTTGACGATTACGTAGCTGATGTTTTTATATAACAGATTTATATTTTCACTTGCCGCTTTATTCAGCTCATAGCAGGATAGGCAGAGGGAACCACAGAAATAGTGGGCTTCCTAGTGTTAAGACTCTCCTGTTCTCCGGATTATTTTAAAATTTATATTATTTTTTGTTACACTGACTATACCTATAACAAATTTGCAGTCAAAGATCACTTTCTAAAACACTATATTCTTCACTATTTCCATCTAATTAAAATTAAATAAAACATAATTTATTATCAACAAAAATATCTTTACACCATCAAGTTTTTAACAATATAAGATCGTGACCAGGATAAAGCGGACACAGCCTGTCCCACCATCGATTCAAAATCGTAAACACAAACGAAATCGAAAGTATCATCTAAAACTATCGACGAACTAAAAATACTTTCATTAAACCTTTCCCACCAAACTAACCTGTTCTGTTCCGATGGCAGCAAAAAAAAAACATTATATTAATTTGGGATCCTCACAAAAAACGAAGATAGCAAGTAAAAAACCTAATGGCCACAAAAAAGAAAAAGGATAATAAAAGAACCAACAAAAAGAAGTCAAAGAAAGGGTTCGGCAGCTACAGGTGGCTAAAATTTTGTGTTTTATTTTAAAAAATAACGAGTTCACGCATTATGATTGTATAATATTTATGTAACTACGACATATGAAGTAGTTGTATTTTAAATTGACGGTTGTAGAAATAAAGTAAAAAGGTTTTAGTGTGTTACGGAATTACTTGTTAATTTGATTTTAATGTTTTTATGCAATATTTGTAATGCTTACTTATTTTGTCTAAATAAATAGATGAAAAGCCACCTCTTTTATTTTATAATTATATAAATTAAGAGAGTCTAAAAGAACAAAAAACCAAAAAAAAGATTTCTTTTACGAAATTTTTGACTTTTTTTAAAGAATAATTACCTAATAAGCTCATAGTGCGTTTTAAATATCTAACTTAGGTAAAATAACTTATTATTATACCTTAACCTAAACTATATTAAAATTTAAAAAATTATAATAATAAATGTATGAAACACTGCTGTATACGAAGGTTGACATATATTCGTGGTGTCAACGGGGTCCGGTCAAAAATTCTTTGTGATAGTCATTTATTTTAAATGCAGATATTTTATTGGGAAGACAGAAGAATAGTCTATAGAAAGCTTAACTTAATTGGTACCTTCTTTTGGTCCTAGGTGTTCGTGTTGGAATTGTTTTTGTATGTGGATATATTATTATTAACATAAATATAGTATATATATAGTAAGTAATTAGGCAGTTAAGCTATAAAAAATAATATAATAAAATGGGGACCATGGTGGCGCGCCTTAGTATGTGGGTTCGAATCTCATTTGGGGAGATTGATTATTTCAATTCATGCGTTCATTTTCTTTTCTCTGCTTCATTCTATTTGCCTTGAAAGGCAAGCGTGACGTTGAGTTACACCACTCAACACGCAAAGCGGCGGAAGCAAAAGGCGGAAAGTGGCTGATGGAGTGTCTTAACACTAGGTTCACTCGGTTCCTGCTGTTCCTGATAAATCGTGAAGCTAAAAAATATATTAAATTGTGAGAATGATATATTAAGACATATTTTAATAAAAATGCTTATTGTTATTACCTGCATGGATAAGTTTAGGTAGAAAGTACCTAGTGCTAAGAGACTGCGTTATTCCATTTCATTGCCTTTCGAAACATTGCGTCTTGAGCGGCGGAAGTCTACGCCACGCTTTATCTTGCTATTAGAGCAAGAAAATAACAATAAGACCAGAGGAGGACCGTCCTGGCGCAGAGGCGTAAGCGTCTGCCTGTAAACGCGACGGTTTGGGGGTTCGATTCCCACTCGGAGAACTTGGATTTTCCTATTTCCATTTTCTTCACTCTGGAAACTAGGCAAAGCGTGGCGTTGAGTTCCGCAACTCAACACGCAATACCTCGAAAAAGGCGGAAAGCGGGGACGAAGAAAGCAGGAACTAAGCAACAAGGTGTCTTAACACTAGGTTCATATGGTTCCTGCGGTTCCCTCTGCCTATCCTGTAATATGCGGGACAAAAGCGTGAAGCTAAAAAAAATAACAATTATTTCTCTTAAGAGAGTGGAAATCGGGCGCATAAGTGTCGCATTTTACGCAGTGCCCTTAACAATAGCGATCACAATATTTTATTAAAAATATATGTTGAATACTCTAAGGAAACCAAATTAAAAGCGAAACATAACTCAGCTTCATGTTGTAGATCAGAAGGTAGATAGATAGGTTATCAGTATCTCACTAAGTAAATGAGAAGTTGATTTTATTTAGCTATAACTGACAATTTGGTTTCTTTTCCTCAATTAGGACTTCAAAGTAAGAAAAAGAAAATTTTAATGTTTAATTATTTTACATATATGTACGTATATATGTGATAAAATATTTTCTTTTAAATTTATTCTCTTCTTATAATGTAATGCTGAAAAAGCTTGTTAAAACTAAAGTTTGAATAAACATTAATTCTAGCGCACAAAGCCATATGTAAAACTTAATAGATAAATTTGTGAAATATAATTTGTATACAATTATTATTAATTAGGTACTAAGTTACTCGCGCACATGTGTTTCGTTTCATTGGCTTCTCGCTTTTTAGTGATAGGTAAAGTGAAATTAGCCAATGTGTGGATTTTTTTAATCAAGTATTAATAGATTTGTTCACATTCGATAAACGGCTATATTTTCATCAATTCCCCTAAAATTTTAATATAAAAGCTCACCTCTCTAAGTGTGCGCAGTTGAAAGCCACAAGTAATATATAGAGCCAATTTTTAAATTTTTTTTTATATATTATTGTAAATTATTTTCAAAATATTTTAATATTAATATGACTGATTGACTAAACAAATATGACTGGCAATCAGTCAGTCATAAAATATAAAATCATATTAGTAATATTTCATCTCGAAATACATATGAGTACAGAGTACAGGGCGACTGAGTGCCGCGGGCACACAGGTGCTTGTGTGCGACCGGATAAAGATGTCCTATAATATGTCTTGATACTTAAACATAATTTTTATCGTTATTAATTTTTTCAACGTTATTTACATATTAAAAATTTATTCAAATTTTGTATAAATAATTTAGTAGTTGCTCTTTAAATAATTACATTATTTTTTAAATTGTACGTTTTGTAAATATTCTTAAAATACTATTTGTTTATAATTAAAAGCTATTTATACTGTAGATGACCGGTTCAATTGTAGTCTTTTTCAAATCATTAGAATGATTACAGATATTTTCTTTATTCATTCTGAATAATACGGTGTATTTTAGAATACATATAAAGAAATCTACTATTTCTAAAATAAAGAAATTATATTTGAAATAATATCATTTTAAATTATGGCGTTTGTTGTGTTGTATTCCATCTTGTGCGTTGAAAAAGATCAGCCATTCAACTCATTCATTGAACATTCCAGGAAACTAGCTCTAGATTTTTATAAATTCCTACACAAGGAAAGCTGTAAGAAGAAATTGTTAGAAACCAATACAATTCTGATAACTGGACTAACCACTAAGTTACGTGCAGCTACAGTAATTGGATATCGAAGGTCGGCTGACAGTTAACATTTCTAATATTTATTATTTAAAAATAAAATATATTATAGAACTAGTATTTTTCAATGAAAAAAAAAACTTTTCAGTTACGGCAGCCTCTAATTGAGACATATTATGTATCATTAATCGTTACTTATTGGACAATAATAATTACTTATTACACTAATTTAGTCTTAGAGTAAATTCATACGCGGTGGAAGTAGGAGCGAGAGGTATAACAGCGAAATCTCCCTTTAGCTTGCTAAAAGATCTCGGCCTATCTAGAACTATTATTAATACATTTCTAGAACGTACTTCAAAGGTGGCATGAGCAGAATCATTTCGAATTTGGTTTGGTAGTGGGAGGAGCTCGGACAGTGAAGGTGAGAGTTAATGCATTTTAAAGGGGCCCCTTTAAACCTACACTTGGGTCGCAAGTTCCAAGCGCTGATCGGAGCTCCTCTTCCTACAACGCGATGGGCCCGGCACCCGCACGGTGAATCCATGGAATGCTAAGCAGTTTATTCTTATGGCTTCCTAAGCTGTACAACAAGCGCTATATACTACTTTTGATTGGAAAATCTGTAGAGTGGGAGAACTCAACGCCACACTTAGTCTTATAAGAGCTGGAAATGAGAGTAATTCTTTTCTCTGCCATAGTCGGCGTGAATAATATATTCAGACGCTGTCCCTCGACGCCATTGTGGTTTCAAAGAAATATTAACATTAAAAATTAAAATATGTCTATTTCCTATATATAATAACAAAAAATGCTACAAAATTATAAAGCAAAATATAGCTAAAGGAATAGTACAGTTTTACTACTTTACGGTACTTCTAACAATTTATTTTCTTTATGACTAGAATATTTATAAATAAGATTTTTACTTCACCTTATTACGTCTTATTGTATATATGACGCAAATAGACAATAATGATTTTTATTTCACATACGTTATGAATTTATAAGAATCAAAGTCTAAAAACTCGGGTGAGGGCCCGCGGCGGGAGCAGGTGCTTTTCTCGTTGCCGGATGCTGGGAAGAGAAATATCAAATCTTGATACTTTAATATGTTTGTATAATTAATTGTCTATAATGTCAACTTTATTTTAAAATATATGTATATATCTTTTTAAAAATTTAAGCTATGTTTATACTGTTATTAAAACATGATTAATTTTAAGAACCTTTCTAGCTTCACTTTCAGTTTCTGCATAAAAGGAGATTCAGTAGCGGAATTCGACGCCGTACATTTTATGACAAAAATTTAGAAAAAAAACTGCTTACTGAAATCAAAAAACTCATTATCTTTAGAGTTGTATCATTACTATATCACGGCGGTCTTATTAAATTGATTATTTTTCCTTTAATTTCACTATTTTTAAAAATTAAATATATATGGACTTTTATATAAAATATATATATGAGTTACATTTCAAACAGTGTAAGTTGCGCTACACATTACACCTGGTTACGATCGGAGGGGTTAATAAAGAATGTCGGGGGCTGTTTTTGTATCGGTATGTATAAATCCCATTATAATATTTTGACTATCACTAACCTGTGGGTTTACTTGTTTATTTTTGTGCTTTAAATAGCCTTTTTTTGTAAGTAAAATGAAGAAATTAATGTAATTTCATATAGTTTTTCTAAAGAGTCTTAAAATTTTGAATAGAATTAAGAAGTGTTTCTTCTTGATGTAATTCTGTCTCTCACTAGTAAATAGGTTCAATATTTTAGTGATGTAACTGGAATGTACCAGTATGTATGTAATTTATATGTAATTTTTTTTGTTTAATTTTTTTATTTTCACATATATAGTTGGATAGGAAGATGAAACTATGACATTACGTCTGTGTGTTATCAGTCTCTAAAGGCTTTTATCATAAATTTTAACGACTTTTATAAACCTAAATAAATAATGTACACAATCAAAATGACTTGAAGTATATAAAATATACTAAATTGTAATTTTTTGCGAAGTTTCAAGTTTCCAAGTCCGTTAGTTCTCGGTTAGTTGACAAAAAGACGAGGCGTGACGTCACGGGCGAGTGGCGCGGGCGCATTCGATATGCCAGCTTTTATCATCGGATTAAAACAGTTTAACAGGTACTTGGTGTCGCAAGAACATTTTTTATATATAAGGTTTTTTTACTATACTTTTATTCTCAATATAGAAGTAAGTAGGATGAAGCACTTTGTGAAAGTCATTGCTTCAAGTGGGTATCAAACCTAGAGCTTTGGCGTACACCATTATGTTATATATATGTATATATTATATATATTATATAACTTTATCATGCTATATATGTTTTAATTTATTCAATACTAGTTTTATTTTGTCTGCAGTTGTAAATAGTGGAAAACAGTTTTTTTTTTAATTTTATAATAAACATATCATATTATTGTGTACCATATACAAAATAATAAGCTTTAAAAAATTGTTAACTAACGTTTGCCGACAAATGAAAAATATAGGTACATTTGATGGAGTGTAGTTTATCTTACAACTGGGAAAACATACTGAAAAAATATCGTGTGCCAAGGAAAATATTCGTAAATGAAAAAACAGCAGCCCTCCGTACACAGTTAGGGTTGATCCTTTTTTTTTTGTTAAAAATGTACTGTTTTTCACTTTTTTGTACAGTAGTATTCTGGACATGGGTTAAATCTTTTTAGATTTTTCGGCTGCGGCGTTGAGTTCCGCCGCAGTTTCTAAAGCGTAAAAAATAATCCAATTTCCCTAGTGGAAATCAAGTCTCCTCGCCACGATGGCCCCTCAAAGAATAACTATAAAATATACTTTTTCTGGTGAGAGCAATAAACACTGCTAAGTTTAACTTTAAAGTACTTCAAAAATAATATTATTTATATATAAATAATATTATTTATTAAACGATTAGTACACTTTTAATTATAAATATTTTTATAATTAAAACTGTACTAATTGCTTAATTGTGAAAGAAAAGAGAGTGTTTTCTTAATAAATTTTCTTTTCAAACCGGAAATCAATTTTGCTCAAATAAGTCGAATAAAATTATACGGTCAATAATTACAATACAACTGTGATAGATGTAACTCTTTTCTAATTTTGTTCTCACATCTAGTTAGCTATCGTGTCTTTGCGTGTCTTTGTTTGCCAACTGTTCATCATAATTAAAAATTAAAAACGGATCAACTGTAAACGCGGCAGTTCAGGTTATTATTTATATGGAGGAAGATAGGTTGGAGAAGAACTGGTTCTAGTTCTCTTGGAAAAGGTTTTTTTTTCTTCACTCTAGTAACAAGACAAAGAACGGCATTGACTTTCGCTAATCAACACACAATGTCTCAAAAATTGGGCTGAAAGTGGGAAATGGAATCTTTCCATACAAAATTCCATTTGCCTATTGCTTTATACTTTACGCCAAGGGATTTTTTGTTAATAAAAATAAAACCTAGCTCTGCCACCCCTATACGATCTGTCTAAACGTTGGCCTGCGTAGAGACGACGCGCCAACGCTAAATGAGAGTTAGCAGTTTACTTTCCTATACGATATAAATGAATTAGGTAGCATATTGTAAGAATATTTACTCGGATTTGTTATTACTATTATTTGCCTTAATAACGATATTTTAACGTATTATATTTTTGTTTATAGCATATTTTTATATTATTTCTACGAATTATTATATGATAATAATAAAAAGGACGACAAAACGCGGCGTTGACTTAACTAAAAACTTATATTTGTTTGTAAAAAAAATGTAATATATATATATATATATATATATATATATATATATATATATATATATATATATATATATATATATATATATATATATATATATATATATATATATATATATATATATATATATATATATATATATATATATATATATATATATATATATATATATATATATATATATATATATATATATCTATTAATATTACTATTTTTCTATATTCATAGCATTATATCTAAGAATTTAGAAGACTTCAGAAGATATTGTACTTTACTTGATATATTATATATACGAGTACGTTACAATTATGCAAGTACTAACCCATAAAAAAAATTACTTTATTGACTTCAGCTAAAAAACAGAGAATATAGTGTTTTAATACTTAATTCTCTCTGTCTACATAAAATAAAAGAGAAATATTAAAAATACTTTAAGTTCTTCCCAAATCATCCAATAAATAACAATCCATACAAAACGTGGGCGTTACGCGTAACTATTTTCGTAAAAAAATATTTTCCGCCAGTATTAGTTTGTCCATCACAACGCGCCCGTTCAAAGGGGAGGCACCCCCTCTTTGCGCACACGCGCTTATTATTCTTCGCTTAGCGAGCTCAATATTTTCAGAGGCCCTAAAACAACAGTGGGGTAGATTTTTAGACATATTTTTGTGACGTTCATTTCGTGTCTCTATTATCTTTGTAATCTCCTGAAGCTATACGAAATGAAACGTTATTTGTAAAAATGTAATTAAACGTTTTATTATTTGTATAAGTATCTTCTCAAATGTTTTTTTTATGATATATTCTTTTTTGTTTATTTTATAGACTAGCCTTTTTTACTGTAGTTCTGCCTAGGAAACAGAGGGTTTACTCCACTGTCTTTAAGTGATTAAAGGTTATCAGTAGGGTCAAGGTCATCTTTGACGGTCTGAGCAACTTTTTAGTGCCTACTCAGGTCAGGTGAGGTAAAAAGGTTGCAATCAGATACCAGCTGCCTTAAGCTAATTGCCCATATTTTTTTTAAGTGTAACTTAACTAAACTGTAGAATTTTTGAACTTGTGACGAACTCAAGTAATATATACCATATGTACTACCTTAAAAAAGACGTTTCGTAAACCCGATAAGTTTTAATTGTACAATATTATAGTTGTTAGAATATAAAGAGTCCATAAATAGTTATAAGTTTTTACATAATGTGAGTCAATTTTTCTGTATAAAATTACATATATGCATTATGAAATACTATAATTTTATCTACTTTTATGTCAAAACTCATATTTTAATAATCTCTATTCCAAAATACAGGTAGCTTTTAACAGTAATCGATTTGACATGACCACGCGACCGATCCGCCGCGCGAGTGTCACGCACGTACCGCACTCGACTACTTCCACCAGATTTTACGCGTTTTTTACATTTTTCTGGCGCCCGCTTCTCGAATTTTTTGCCATTGTTAACGGAATCGATATATTTCGTTAGTGTAGATTTTTTTTTGCTTTACGTCCCTACCTTCCACATTTTGAGTAGAGGGTTATATGTTCTTTCAATTGTTATATAAATATAAAGTAATAAAAAATATCAAAATTTCTTGCCTGAATGGATAAATAAAAATACTGCTAATATATAGCTTCAGTACACGTTACAACTTTTCAAGATACTTTCATAAATAAATATATATATTTTATAAATAAATATAGTTCCATAAACTATCAATTATTAAATTTAACCTAAATTGTTCACAATTGTAGTCGTTATCGATAATTTTAAATGAATTTACTAAATTGGGTAAAAATTATCTTCGAGCTGTCAAATTAAATTTAATGTCGGGTTTTCCGAGAAACGTGCGGTGCTAATGCCAATTAATGCTCGTGCTGTAAGTTTGTAACGGATTCTAGAGATGTGTTAAAGACTAGCTTTCGATTGTCAGTTTTACTTGTTTTTATATCGATTTTAATGTAATGCCTCGAAAGAGGACTGCAGAAAACGGAGTGTCACAACACTAGGTTCCTATGGTTTCTGCGGTTCCCTCTGCTTACCCTGCCATGTGCGGGATAAAATGTGAAGATAAAAAACAATGGATTTTGCCATACCTTGTCACAATCAAAATGGAAAACCAAATAGTCTTTATTCATTCGGGCAGCTTAAAGCACTTTAAAAATGTTCATTTCTGTACAATTAAGTGTCAGTAGTGTCAGTCCTATGAGAGGCTTGGAAGGCAGATTCTACTTAGAAAAGCCGTTAAGAAACTGAATATTTTTTTACTAAGCTTTTTATAAAGCTTATTTATTACATGTTTTTGGATAATTTGTACGTACCCTTATAATTATTAAGCTGGAACGAAGTAATTAAATTTCCGTGTATTTATTTTAATATGTTAATAGATTGTTGGAAAACACGCATATAGCAAGAGGGAACCGCAGGAACTGTTGGCATCTAGCTTAAGACGCTCTGTTTCCAGCTGACCGCCTTTTTCAAGGTTAAGTTGCGGAACTCATTGCCGCACTTTACCTAGTTGTGAGAGAAGATGGATTCAAAAATCCATCTCCCCCGAGTGGGAATTGAACCCACAAACCGTCGCGTTTACAGACAGACGCTACACCTCTGCACTACGACGATCCTCTGGAAACACAGTTATATCCTCCATACTTACTTATAGCACCACAATTAAAGTATAAGAAATACCTGTCGTAAACAGTACAGGAAATATATTTATATATATGAGCTTATATATGAATATATTTCCGTCACTAAATTCATTATTTAACCATACAAAAACCGATAAGTTTGCAAAAAAAAAACCATTTACACAGTTTACTTATCTTAATTTACATTCTAACATGATTTTACTTCTAATAAATGGTTAATACGTTTGCCACTTGTAGTTTCAATTATTAATTCATTTTGATTTTCATTTGGTACAAAGATTTACAAAATTAGTCTTTTAAATAATGCAAATTTTGTTTTTAGATATTTTGCAAATGGCCGATTGAGGACCGTCGTGGCGCAGAGGCGCAACGTCTACCTGTAACGCGACGGTTACTGGGTTCGATCCCCAGTCGGGGAAGATGGATTTTTCTATTTCCATTTTCTTCGCTCTGGTAAACTAGGCAAAGCGCGGCGTTGAATTCCGCCACTCAACACGCAATGCCTCGAAAAACGGCGGAAAGCGGGGACGGAGAAAGCAGGGACTGAGCAACGGAGTGTCTTAACACTAGGTTCCCACGGTCCCTGCAGTTCCCTCTGCCTACGCTGCCTTGTGCGGGATAAAGCGTGAAGCTAAAAAAAAAAAAAAAAAAAAAAAAAAATGGCATTTAAGTTCGAAATCGCAAGACATAAATCTAATATTTCTTTACAATGTAAATTTATTCCTTTAAAAAAAAGGGAAGTTTATGAGTACTATGTAATATGTATATATGTATGTTTATACATGTTTTTAAGGATTTATACATATTTTATATAAGTATTATATGTAGTTGAATTAGCATGATATTGCATATTTCATTGGGATATATTACATTTACTATGAATCATTAAACATTTTGCCTCCCCATAATGTCCTACGTCTTAAAGTTGCCTGCAAGATCACTGTCATAGCGTTACAAGGTTGTACATTTAATTAAAAAAAAAATAATTTTATTTCTAATTTTCATAATATATGGGTGTTTTAATAAAGAATATTATTATTATTATGTATATTAGTAGCTATTTTCTCTCCATTATACCATTTCTCTATAGATAAAAGCTCCTTTTTCCCTCCACAGAAAAAGCTCCATCTTTGCTATCATAAAATTATATTATAATAATCAAAACCAAAAATCTGTTGTAGTTTTTTTATACTTCACCAAACATATAAGTAAAAGTACTGGCATTCGCCAGTCTGTATGAAGCAATTACGCAGGTAACAGTGATTGAAAGCACTTAACATCTGTGCCGGCTTCTGTCCGACAGCGCGTGACCGCGTTAGGAATGTGATACACCGGATGTAATAAAGATATATGGAGATATATTAAGCTATTTGTATGTTAATGACATGTTTATATTATATATTTTATAAGGTAGATAAAAAGTCATGTTTTATTATATGTGCATCATTAAATTAATGAAGTGATTATGTCTTCAAATTATTTATTTATGTATATGTAATTGTTTACACATAAAGCAGGGATAGAGAAAGCAGGGACGAAGTAATGGAGTGTCTCAATACTAGGTTCCTATGGTTCCAGCAGTTTCCTCTACCTACCCTGCCGTGTGCAGGATAAAGCGTGAAGCTAAAAAAAAAACTAATATATAAATATATAACTTCAATGGATACATCAAAATTACATTAAATTAGTTACTTGTCTTATATTGTAATGATTAATTAGTTTTTCCTTTTAAGAACATAACACAATCTATTTAACATATTTTTAATTAAAACGAAATGTTTAAATTAATATTTTTAAAACACCTTTTTGACACTATAGCTTAACATATTCTTGCTACAGCGTGATAGAAGCCTTACAAAACATTATAAGTAAAAGTATGCGATGTGAGACGTGATCGAGGCGTCAAGTACGAGCTACCAAATTTACTCTAATCGATTCTTGACATCTACAATCGATTTTAATCGTTTATGGTCTTCGTGAGCCCTTTAAAGATATCGATCTTTCTTAATATGTTATTGCTAGCGAAATGGGTAAGTACGTGTAAGTGGAAATAGTCATTAATGTTGAATAAAAAAATAGATATATTATTTAATATAAAAAAATGAATATTATATGTGAAATTAAGAGAAATTATGTTGAAAATAGTGTGGCGCAGTTAAACACCGTTTATAGGTTTCATTCAATTTGTTGTGGAAAATAATTATTTTTGTCTTTCTAACATTAAAAGAAGCGCGGCGTTGAGTTCCGCTATTAACGCAATATCTCGTCTTTGTATTGAATTCTATTTGCCTACCTAGTTACATGCGTTTATTTAAAAAAAACCAAAATGTCTCATTAGGTAACAACAGCTTCTTGAACTGTAGTTTATTGTAATGGCGAATTCAATTACCAGTACCATGTTTCAGGATAGTAAATTAAAAAACTTCAACCTGAAAACTTGAAATTTGTTTATAAATTTATTATTTACTTCTTGCTATGCTTGCTTAGATTTAAATATATAAAATTACTATATAGGCATATTCAACATTTTTATCATACCATAGCTTCTGTATACAAAATATTGTTGACAGGATTAAGCAACACTCACTTTATCAATATGTACAAATCCGTACAAATCCTAAGTACGTACGTTACGTAGTAAATAGATTAGATATGAAGAAAACTGGAAAGCGGAGTATCTTACCACTAGGTCCCTATTCTCTACGGCTGCCTCTGCCTACCCCGTCGCTCTCGCGTTATTCTAAAAAAAAATACTTATCGCTTTATTGAGTACCTATTGAATCGGAACCATTTACCATTTTTTAATAAGGGGCATTAAGGCCCTCAATTTCTCTAGGGCCACAAAACAACTATAACATAACTATAACACGTATCATAAGAGATTATAATTATATAATTGTGTATTAACATAAGCATAAACTTATTTTTGTATTTAATCTTCACAATTTTATAGATGTAATGACTGTTACCACACATTTTAGAAAAGCATGATAATGTCAGTGGATATAACATTTTGACGAACGTTTCTTCAACGGTACGTTGCGGTCGATTGAAACATTTAGTTTGAATGTTGTTACTGTATAACAACTTTGTTTAGAGAAAATTTATAAATACAGCCATATTTACCTTAAATATTATATTAAATAAAATCTCATTTTACTCCAGTCTCGCAGGTATTTCGAAAAGTGCATCTTACAACATTCATTTCCTCTCTAGAGAATATATACTTGTATTTTTATGACTGAATTAATAAAATTAATTCTTCACGATACCTTTTTACTATGCTCTTCATTTCTTCTCTCACTTCCCCCTTTGGTCCAGACTAAAAGTATTAATCACTGTGTGTTAGATGGCGGATATCAACGTTATGCTCTGCGTCCCTAACACCATCCACCAAGCGGTGATTCCACCGTCATCATAATGCTCAATCAGCTTTACCATAACATCGTCCAAAACCATCGTTTATAATAAAACGATCCTTGCCAACGACAGTATCGTCATTTATGGTAAAAAAACGTAAGCAATTTAATATGAAAATTGATCGATCTCTATTTTTTCAGAAATATCTAAAGAAAGCTAAGCTAAGAAACATATAAAAAACACATTATTCATCCATTATTACATTTACAGTACATAGCAAATGTTTAAGGCAACAAAGTGAAAGTGTGTTTGGTTCATACGAGGCATATATTATCATGTCAATGATGAAGTAGATCAAGTGTTTAATAAACGCTGACGCCTCTAATAATGCAATCTCATGTACTGAAACAAAAAGCTCATGTGTAGTGTAGAAAGCTAAATTAAGCTTTAAGTTGTTATAACGAGACTAAGTTTTACATGTGAATTTTGTTATTTATTGTGTTTTTAATTTTTCGCTTTATTATGCATTTAGCAAGATTTGTTAAGAGAGCTTATGGATAGGACTGTTATCGAATTTATTTGTGAAATAGAGACATCTTGTGTCAAATCGCAATACTTAACCCCACTTTAAGACTTTCCAAAGCGAAAAATTGAAAATAATTCTTTCTTCACGAGTGAAATCTTTTATTTCTATATTTATTTTCGCTTATTAATCCCCCAAACAATATAACAATAAAATAAAAAATATCGACAGTATAAACATTATTACATATTATTAATCAATGTATAATTAATAATAACAGCTTAACCAATGGTATCAGAATTGAACCTAAAACCATCACAGTTAGAGCCGGAAGCTGCACAAGTACGCCACAAAAGCCTCAAAGCTCTCAATTATGTCATTTAACGTATAATATAATAGATATAATAAAAGAGATATAATAATAGATGAAGAAAATGAAGAGATATAAAAATAATATGAGGACTGTCGTGGCGCAGGCGTAAGCGTCTGCTTGTAAACGCGACGGTTTGAGGGTTCGATTCCCACGCGGGGAGTCGGATTTTTCTATTTCCATTTCCTTTGCTTTGAAAACTAGGCAAAGAGCGGCTTTGAGTTTCGCCACTCAACACGCAATGCCTCAAAAAAGGCGGAAAGCGGGGACGGAGAAATCAGGGACTAAGCAATGGAGTGTCTTAACACTAGGTTCATATGTTCCTGCAGTTCCCTCTACCTACCCTGCAATAAGCCTAAAAAAGTGATATAATAAATGGAGAGAAATATTATAGAAGTAAAATATCTTAACATAGTGCATCTGATCACGACCGATAGCCCCGGGAGCGATCGCCTCATTTCCCTATCACACCATCTATAACTGTATTCGTGTAATTATTATATTCTCTTTGATGGAACAGATTCGCCAAATACAGCCGGCCGGCCACTCACATTTTGTAGTAGCGATAGAAACTAATGTTTTATTAAAAATTAAGCACAATCTTTTTTTTCTATATTGTATAGCTTCACGCTTTATCCCGCTACAAGCAGGGTAGGCAGAGGGAACCGCAGGAACAGCAGGAATCTAGTGTTAAGACTCTCTGTTCCGTTTTTTCTATGTTTTTATTATTTATCCCATAATATCTGAATTTGACGTGCTTTATCCAATAATGTCTGAATTTTAGACATTGGAGTTAGTCACGGAGCTCAAATCCTTACTTTATCTAAGCGTGTATCGGACCGAATCTTTGCGCTTACTTATTTCAGCCATATCAATTTCTATTATAAAAATATAAATAATACGCATACTAATGTAACAAGTTTACTAGCATTATAAGGATTAACCTAAGTTAGGGGTTTTTTGAAAAAAAAAACGTCATTAAAGTTAAATAAACGAATTCAAATTTTGTATATTTGTCGTAACCATTAATATATTATATATAAAACAATAGGTAACATTGTACATACATACTATGTCTATATGTATATAGATAAATGCAGTTACATAAAAACCTTACTTAAGCGTTTTTTTAATAAATTTTAACGGTGTCCTTCTAAAGTACATAATCGATTTAATTAAGGAATCATAATTATACTAATTTATGAAAAATACATATAAATTCAGCATAAGCCAAAAGAAACCATTTAAGTTTACGATTTATATTTAAATAATAAACAAGTTCGTCGGGTTATTGCAGAGTTGTATTTTCTTTCATATTCTAATAATATAACTATTCTACAAAATTTTTATAATTTAAACATTATCTTACTGTAATCAAATCAATCTCTATGACAAAATATACTAAGGACTTGCTCTAATTTTGCATGCTGTCAGTACTTGAACGCGTCTCAAACACGTAAGATGGGCATGACGTGCAGAACGCCAACCTTTCTTCATTAAAATTCTATTAACAGAAGCATTCTCTACTTATATTAGCCATAATTTCTTTAAAGCGACATCAAACAATCAAAAATCGATTTTATTTCCAAAGTCAATAAAATTTAAAATCAAACATTTCCTTTTGTCGCAAATATGCATTTGTCTAATTTCTTTTTTAGTGAATAATAAACTTTAGTTACAAGTATTAAGGTTTATTTTCGTATTTTCTCATCTTAATTTTGATAGAGTAGCCAATCGCGAATCGGAAGTCAATTTATTTTTTAAAAGAAAAAAGAGTGAGGAAAGCTGTGTTGAAAGTAGTGTGTAATGTAAATATACTTTTAATCTATGGTATAGTAGTATGGTTCAACTGTACACGTGATGGTCACGGGTTCAATTTTCTATAAAAATGTGTGAGTCTTTTTAATAGCTTTTAATTGCTAAAAGCTCCGTTCGCTTAGGTTACAAATTTTAAGTGACGTTGGCTGTACATTAATACTAATAAGCGATAAGTATAGTAGCCTAGCTAATAAATATAGCATAACTGACTTCAACAGAACATACTAAACAGTTTTATAATATTTATGTGAATAAATAGATTTTTCGTATGAATATTTATTTTGGTTAAAAACAATAGTAGAATTAGTCAGTGTATACAAAAACACTTTTTTTAAAACAGTGTGATACAGTATCAGAAAATCTATTTATTATATAGATACAGGGTTTAAATCGAATTAAGTTTACGTATGGACGTCTGGGCAAAATTTGATTCAACAACCTAAATAAGGTAATATTCAATGAGGCCATATATAAAAAAAGTTACGTAACTTAGTTATGTTAATAAAGTTAACGGAGAAAGCTTACATATTTAACCAATAAAAATAAATGTACAAAAAAATCATAAGTTATTAAATTTAAAAAGTGATAAAATAATATATCTTCTTTTGTTTCTAACAGTTAATTTTCAGATTTTCCTACAAATTCGAGACATTTTTGTGTGTATCTTGAATTTCAGTGAACACTTACAAAAAAGAATTTATTAAATCTGTCTTATCTTGCAAAAAATAATTTATTAAATCCGTCGTGGCGCAAAGGCGCAACGTTTGCCTGTAACGCGACGGTTTCTGGGTTCGATCCCCAGTCGGAAAAGATGAATTTTTCTATTTCCATTTTCTTCGCTCTGGCAAACTAGGCAAAGCGCGGCGTTGAGTTCCGCCACTCAACACGCAATGCCTCGAAAAAGATGGAAAACGGGGACGGAGAAGGCAGGGACTAAGCAACGGAGTGTTTTAACACTAGGTTCCCACGGTCCCTGCAGTTCCCTCTGCCTACCCTGCCATGTGCGGGATAAAGCGTGCTAAAAAAAAGTCTATATTTTCCTATATAATGGTTGTATATATATTTTAAAATAATTATCAAAATTCTAAATAATATCCTAATATGTAGACTGTAAGCCTTAGAAAATTTTAATATTTAAAATAGTGTATACATACCGGCACTGAACCGGCGACCGTTGGCAAGTGTGCAAGGCGCCGCCTCACGGGTGCCAGCCAGAAGATTTATGTGATGTGAGAAAAATATTGTTATTTTGTGTACGTAAGGATATTTGGTACATTCCTTGTGATGATGCTTGGAGTTAGTATATTATTAAAATGTTGAATTTAAACAATGCAAATATATATTTATGTTTTTTTGATAGATTACTTTTTTTTTACAAAAAAAAACCTTTTTGTGAATGATTTTCATTATTAATATTCACAGTTGTTTGTTGTTTTATGAAGAAATATTAATGCTTTGATGATAGCGTTTATTAATATTTCCTTTTCTTATTGTTGGCGTTTGGCGTTAAAACGGTAGGAACCAGGCATCGTGTATTGAGTTCCGTCACTCAATACACGATGCCTGGTTTCTACCGTTCCTTCTACCTACCCTGCTATATGCGGGATAGAAAAAGATTAAAAAAAGAAATTAATTATTCTAAAGAAATAGTGTTTGTATTTTTACTCGCTAGAACTGGCTTGTACTCGCTACAGAAAGTGAGGTCTTAGTTCAATTTTTTGTACCATATTTTCTATATTGCAATACTAATTTACATATCCAAAAAAAAAAAAAAAAACAAGCAAATAAAAGCACAAAACGATAAAACTCTAGTAAAGTCATGTAGCTGCACGGCAAGATTCATTTTCGACTTCAGCGTCTATAACCTAGAAAGCCCAAGAGCCCTCACGCTGTAAGATATACTCCAGAAGCGCTAGATAGCTTAGTAAGGTTAATTTCTGATATTATGGTAATTTAGTAAGAAGATTTTTTTGAGCAGCCTTCACGTCACCACAGAATTTTAATTGTCTTTTTAAAATGTAAGACTTGCTTAAAAGTATTATGAGTTATATAATAAAAAATATTTAGACTTTTAAAACCTATAAGATTTCTAGAGAAATACAATATATAAATAACGTTACATACTAAACTTTACACTTTATACCTATAGGTATAGGTAAAAAATATATATAGGGTGGGCAGAGAGAACTCTCTTCAAGAATTCTAGTGAGAGCAAAGAATTTAAAGAATGATGAGATTAAAAATTATTTTGAAAATTAATTTTTCGCAACAAGTATTGAACATAAAACTATCTCATGACCCAGAAATAGTATTTAGTATTTGCTATTGCTTGCCAATCCTCAACTTTCATCCATCATTTTTCCCAATTATCAATTTGAATATATAGTGTGTTAAGACACTCCGTTGCTTAGTTCTTGCTTTCTCCGTCCCCACTTTCCGCCTTTTTCGAGGCATTGCGTGTTAAGTGGCGCAACTCAACGCCGCGCTTTGCCTAGTTTCCAGAACGAAGAAAATGGAAATAGAAAAATCCATCTTCCCAAGTGGGAATCGAAACCTCAAATCGTCGCATTTACAGGCAGACGCTTACGCCTCTTCGCCATGACGGCCCTGTATTTATTCAAAATTTCATTTATAATTAATTTACTTAACATTTTAAAAAAATATTAAGTTGAAACGGTTATTATTATACGTTGATATAATTCATTATAAACAAAAAATTTGCAACTTCCAATACTTAATCTATTTTAAATTTATCTTGAAGATTTGGATAAAGCTTTGCCACACAAAGACTGAAAAGAAGAATAACTTAGTATTAAACCGATGTTGTGTGCATATGTATGATATCAGAAAAAAATTTGGACAGGAGCTTGATCTCATACTCATTTTGACTCTCATTTTATCTCCGTTGCTTAGTCCCTGCTTTCTCCGTCCCCACTTTCCGCCGTTTTCGAGGCATTACGTGTTGAGTGGCGGAACTCAACGCCGCGCTTTGCCTATTTGCCAGAGCGAAGAAAATAAAAATAGAAAAATCCACCTTCCTTGCGTGGGAATCAAACCCAGAAACCGTCGCGTTTACAGGCAGACGCTTACGCCTCTGCGCCACAACGGTCCTCCAAAACTTTTTTTTTTTTTTTTTTTTTTTTTTTTTTTTTTTTTTTTTTTTTTTAGCTTCACGCTTTATCCCGCACATGGCAGGGTAGGCAGAGGGAACTGCAGGAACCATACGAACCTAGTGTTAAGACACTCCGTTACTTAGTCCCTGCTTACTCCGTCCCCACTTTCCGCCGTTTTCGAGGCATTGCGTGTTGAGTGGCGGAACTCAACGCAGCGCTTTGCCTTAGTTGCCAGAGCGAAGAAAATGGAAATAGAAAAATCCATCTTCCCCGACTGGGGATCGAACCCAGAAACCGTCGCGTTAGCCGCGTTACAGGCAGACGTTGCGCCTCTGCGCCACGACGGTCCTCAAGATTTCAGTTAAGATTTCATTGTTTTATGTATTGTAATTACCACGGGTGAATCTAAATAAATAAATAAATAAATATCCAGTGCAATGAGCTGTATATAATCTAAATTACGTATAACAAACTTAACGTCAAAATTATTACTGAGCTTTTTCTTACTAAACTTTAAAAGTTTGAAAATATTTGAATCCCTCCTCTTCACGTACATAGTCAAATATTTCGCAACTCCACTGCGACTAATATTATTTAATATTATTAATAGTTCGCTTTAATTCGACTAAAAATTTTAAAGAAATAAAAAAAATTAATGCACCAAGTACTGTATGCATTGTAAGTTAGAACGGATTGGTTAATATAATGTACCCAATATAGCCTTATAAATTTACTCATATATACGTACACAATGTGTTATTCATAGAAAAAAGAATGGAAACCAAAATAAGAAAATCAAATTATGGACAAAGAAGGCTTTGTTTATTGCTAATCAGCAATTTCTTCCAGACAATTTTGGGCCAGAAAAATTTAACTATAAACTCTCCCTTCTTCGATAAACAATTTTTTTAATTTACTCAGTAGTTCCAGAGATTTTCACGCTTAAATAAGCAATTTTTTTTTTAGCTTCACGCTTTATCCCACACATGGCAGGGTAGGCAGAGGGAACTGCAGGAACCATAAGAACCTAGTGTTAAGACACTCCGTTACTTAGTCCCTGCTTACTCCGTCCCCACAACAAGCAAATATTGTACAATATTAGGTTAAATAAATGCATATGCCAACTCTTAAGACTTAATTTAGTCTGAATTTCCATACAACCTTGACAAACAAGTTATCGCCCTCGCGTAGATTGTAAACATAGTAAAAACACGAGCAAAAAGTATATGGAACTTATTTTAGATTTTGTTTTTAATGTAAATTTAAAATATTATTGCATATTGGCACTTTTTTGCTTTATAACCGTTTTAATAAAAATATGCCGGCGTGGTGCAGTGATTTTAATTGAACGAGATAGTTATAGGTTCGATACTCAAACAGGGGATCATCATCTAATCGATTAGTCCAATAGCGTTACTTTGTTACTAAAAGCAAATATGTTTTAATACAACAATATTTTTGTAGTTTACTTTATATGTGTAAACAGCCTCTATCCATCCATAGGGTATATCCGGTCATTACCTACATATAGCAGGGTTAAAGTTTAGTGGCGAAACTTAACGACTCACATTGTTATCAGAACAGTGTATTGTAAATTTTATTTTCCCTGATAATTGAAGTGAACTAAGCCTATTGCGCTTACATTCACATATTCTTGAACTGTGGCACAATACTGTTAATAAATATAGTATAATAGGTATATAGTATGTAGTAGCTTTATGCTTTATCTCGCATATAGCAGGGTAGGCAGAGGAAACCATACGAGCCATGGGAACCTAGTCTTAAGACACTCAGTTTCCAACTTTTTACATATTTAATAAGTAATTTAATATTCAACACAAGTAAGAATAGAGTATAGAAAAGTTTTTATTTTAGTTTTACATAAGGGAAAAATCGAAATCCATATCGATATCCAGAATCGAGTCACGACATGAATTTAATAGCAAAATATTTAACATAATTTAAAAATTTAAACACTTTAAATAAAAATTAATCTATTAAGCGATTATTTAATTTTTTTCTAAATAATTGTCGAAATTAATATCGATTTCCGCCAAAAGAGGATAACAAGCGTCGCCATCAAATGGTAATTACTGTAAATATTTCAAATAATATATTTGCCACGCGACCGCTAATGCAAAAACGTGATCCGAGGCATCTGTACACGTTTATTCGCGTCTGGTAAATCCGGTCATTAATTTGCGATTATGTCAAGCACCGAGTTACTGTTACTAGCGCACTCCTTGGTAAGGTGGCGGCAGACTAGGAAAAAAAAATATTTAAATATATATCCGATAATAATTGTAAAGTTAGCTTTAGTAACTAATTTAGTACATATTTTGTTTTATCTTTTATCGTCGATGCTGCTAATGCATTTTAATGTAATGATGACAGTAATGGGAAATCATCAGATGTACCTAGAGGTGGTAAAAACACTCACTGCTAAGATGCTGCAATATTTGCAGAAATCAATCTGGACTGTGAAATGTGGTATGCGGAAATCATAATAGATTAACATTGGTTGCAGTGCTGTACCCTGCAGAGCTGCAACTAAAAAAAAATTAGTTGACCGTTTTGAGTTCGTTTCCCCGTTGGGAAATTACTTGATTACATTTTCTCTATCTCGCGCTGAGTACCGCCACTCAACAAGTTTTGTTAAAAATTGAGTGGAAAAGAAAGGAACAGAATATCTTTATGCCCTGACATTAGGTTCCCTATGTCTACTATACTATATGTGTGATATTCGCAAAGCCATTTTTTAACTACGAGATAAGACAACTAGTTTAGACTAATAATTGTCTAGTAATGGTAATGGTATAGTAATGGTCTTTGGGTAGCGGAAATTTGTAAAATTCTCCTCTCTACAGAGATGCTAACAACGATATAAGTTGTATAAAAGCATATAAGAATTTCAACGCGGCGTAATGTAGAACGCATGGCTCAGTGGTGAGAGCGCCTGCACGGTTCGCAGGAGGGCGCGAGGTCGAGTCCCGCTGCGTTAAAATTTTTATATGTTTTCTTTAAGTATTTTTTTAGTTTAGACTCCGTTTAAATTTTTTGAGACACTCTTTGACAGTTCTTTTATTCATTCTTTAAACGTCACATCGGGAACTCGTAAATAAGATTACGATATAAAAGAAACAATTGAAGAATGTGCGTAAAAAGATTTTTTTCTTGCTGAGTGGCAAAACTCAACGATATACTCTTTTTTGACCATATGCATACCACTTAGACACAGCATTATTAAACCACTGAGGTAAGGAAATGTAAAAGTAAGGCTAAGGTAAAGTTATTTAAGACGTTTTCTTACCTAATATTTGCTTCCATTAAACATATTAAATCTAAACACATATAATTTTAATTATTTAAATAAAAGGAAATATACAGTAAATAAATTAAATACAGATATTTCAACTAATATTGATAAATTTAATCATACCACGATGAATTGTACTGATGACCACCGCCGACTGACCAACGTCAATGTGATCTTTTTTTAAGAAGACATACTTATAAAAGTTTTATTGTACCGTAACTTAACTTATAAAAGTTTTATTGTACCGTATTTTGTTTTGAACCCGCGTAAATGTAAATATGGCACAATAAATGATGTTATTGGAAACAACATTTTTGTGTTGTCAGTATGTGTAGCTTGAGGCGTACTTCTTCCAAGCGATAAGGTATGTAAGCTTCTCGCTTGAAAGAAGTCTATGGGGCGTGAGTTGAAATCCGCTAAAGTGTTAAAAATATATATTTTCCAAAAAAAAAGATAAATATATATATATATATATTATATATATATATATATATATATATATATATATATATATATATATTATATATATATATATATATATATATATATATATATATATATATATATATATATATATATATATATATATATATATATATATATATATATATATATATATATATATATATATCCTGCATAAAGGTTTAACAATTAAAAAAATATATATTTTTAAATAATAAGTCTGCAGGAATCTTTATATGAATAGTTGGTTTGACTACTGTTACTTACTTAGATAGACGTTGCGTTACACATGCTTGCCCCTGCTAAAAGCTTAGCTGACGAAATAATTTCGCATCGTGCACCTCAATAGGATGTTCAGATTCTAGACTCATCTGTTGGGTATATTTAATATAAATTTAATTTATATTAAGGACAATGACAGTGCATCTTCTACGACTAAAAGAGATTTTTCTTAAAACTTGTTGCGTGTGCGCATATTGAACAAATTGTAGCTCAAACTATCTAGAATTTAATATAATTGTTTAGACATTTTGTATTAAGTAAAGAAATTTATATGACAATTGCAAAATTGAGAACAATAATTGCGGAACTCAACGCTGCACTTATATTGTAAATGGGATTGGGAATTGCAATAAGTCATTCTATAGTTATTAAAAAAAGATATTTATTATATACATATGTATATTTTTATGCTTTAATACTTTTTCTAAAGAAAAATAAAAAATAAACAGAGAAAATTAAAACTTTTGACAAACTTTTTTATTTCAAATTAAAGATATAAGCGGGGACGTATAAAGTAGGGACTAAGCAACGGAGTGTCTTAACACTAGGTTCGTATGGTTCCTGCTATGATAAAGCGTGAAACTAAAAAAATTAAAAAGAATCGTTGAATTCTGCCGTATCCTATATATTTAAGGGGTACAACAAGGGAATACAGTAACATCAGACGATGACTTCAGTTTATGTAAGCAATTTTTCCACACTACCTCTAGCGGGTTGGTCAAGGAATAAGAAACGTTTTACACTTCTATCTTTTTTATATACATATATCGATATCCTTGAACGGTCGTTTATATTTTATACGCAATCTTTCACCAGTATTACCTATCGGAGATCCACTAAGTTATATTCTAGTTATTCGAAAATTTAAGAGAATATAATTTTGAGGTTGTTTCTTATAAGAATTTAATTTATTTCTACGCATCTAACCAAAGTAATCAACCAGTCAAAGTAATCAACCATCAGTAACCAAACTATTCTGCAAACGTTAATGGCCTAAAAATAATAAATTTTGTGTTTTTTTCTGACCTGTGTCAGCCAATATTTAAAGGAGACAGAGGAAAGCTAGTGTTAAGACATAACTTTCCCATATTTATCCCAAATTTCGAATAGATACTTGCTAAATGGCTTCTCTTTCGGGGAATCGAACTCACAACCATCGCGTTCACAGTAAGTCGGAATAATAGTCTATTGTAAACGATTTCACTTAAACTAATAAGCAAGCAAGTGTCAAAAGCGAACAATCACAGCCGAGGAGATCTAGTTCCTTATAAGGAGATTGCATAAGTGCACTTTAGTTTGCATTTCCGTGTGCGTCAATACGTTTGTATAGCAAGTATTGAAAAAGGTGCCATTCACCGTGGTTTACATGTTTTTTTTTTTTGTGAAAAAAAAACGTTATTTTTTTGGTATATTTATTTTTCGATTAATGTCAAGTTTTTTAATCTGTATATATATATATATATATATATATATATATATATATATATATATATATATATATACATATATATATATATATATATATATATATATATATATATATATATATATATATATATATATATATATATATATATATATATATATATATATATATATATATATATATATGGATGTATGTTTGTATGTTTTTTAATAATAGTAGTTGTCGATCGTCTTGAACATATATAATTAATATATATAGTATAAGATTTTTTTTATTTTTTAGCTTCACGCTTTATCCCGTATATTGCAGGGTAGGCAGAGGGAACTGCAGAAACCATGTGAACCTAGTGTTAAGACACTCCGTTGCTGGTCCCTGGTTTCTTCGTCTCCGCTTTCCGCCTTTTTCGAGGCATTGCTTGTTGAGTGGCGGAACTCAATGCCGCGCTCTGGAAACTAGGCACACCTAGTTTCCAGAGCGAAGAAAATGGAAATAGAAAAATCCATCTTCCCCGAGTTGGAATCGAAACCCTTAAACTGTCGCGTTTACAGGCAGACGCTCATGCGACAGTATAAGATTTCTTAAATAAAATTAAAACAAAGATTTATTACACAATGTTTAGGAGAAATGCGTATTATTTTTTTTCTTTCTTGACATTATGTTGTAAATTAAGAGCTACAAAACATTTAAGTTACATTGTTTTTTGAGTTTAACCTAGCTTTTCATATATAACCCTCACATCCTACATATATTAAGTTTAAGCAAATCTCTCATTTTCCAACTGTCAAAACACTATATTTACCGCCGAAAATCAATGAGGTAGAGTGTGTTAAGAACCCCTCAAGAGCTGTAACGTTGTTCTTAATATACCAAAGCTATACCCACAGAAAAGAAATGAAATGAAACTCACGACTTAAGAACCCACATACAGTCAAAAGGAAATATTATGGAAATCGAACTTCGCAAACAAAGCCGCTAACAAAACATATATAGTTTTTTATCATTTAAAAAATCATAAATAAACGTAATCTTATATTATTACACACTAACATATGTACTTAATACATAAAACATTTTAAACCAGTTTAAAATTTAATTGGCAGTTAATTGTATCAATTATTGTCTTTATTTTAGGCGGAATGCTTCACCAGTACCTGAGGCTGTAAATAAGGTATCATGAGTCTTAAAATCAATTAAAAATGTATAAAATTAAGAGCGATCCAGCTTTTTTTGTTTTTCACTATAATTTCAACGTTTGTACTTAATATTTAGAGCTTTGCATTGATTTTTTTATTTATAGTTTTATAACACGGCTTTCTTCGATTTAATTATTAAAATATGTAATAGCGAATTATTAATTTTATGTCATTGAGATTTCAAGAGGCAAAGAGTAGTGTTCAGTTCCTCCACTCGTTTTAAATTTGGGTTAAAAGTGGAGAACGGAGTCACTAAATTTTCTTCTCCTGATTTTTGGGTGAAGCAGAAAGTTGCTCCTTTTAGGTAATACATACGTTGACATTTTCAGCAGTTTCGCGACAACACCTAAACTAGCACACACACAGAACCTGTGTGTGTAAATATAAAAATATTTAAAAGTTACGTCAATTAAACAAAAACTAAAAAAAAAATTAACTTCAAGAAATATGACTTCTCAGCATTGTCCATGTTAAAAAATATAATTTGTTCTACTGTGACGTATTACTTGTAGTCTTTTAATAAAACAGTCAACCTATAGATATTTTTTGTTTATTTTTATTTTTTATTTTATAGCTTCACGCTTTTATCCCTTATTATTGCAGGATAGGCAGAGGGAACTGCAGGAAACATATGCCTGCCTCATATGAACCTAGTGTTAAGACACTCCGTTACTTAGTCCCTGCTTTCTCTGTCCCCGCTTTCCGCCTTATTCGAGGCATTACGTGTTGAGTGGCGGAACTCAACGCCGCGCTTTTGCCTAGTTTCCAAAGTGAAGAAAATAGAAATAGAAAAATACATCTTCTCCGAGTGGGTATCGAACCCTCAAACCGTCTCGTTTACAGGCAGACGTTTACGCCTTTGCGCCACGACGATCCTCATAGATATATTTATAAATATAAATGGCAACATTTTTGCATTTAATAAGCAATTTATGAAAGCTGACAGCCGCTATACAGCCACTCGTACATTGTGGTAATAATAAAGTCATTTTGGTTCAAGTAGTCCTATTAATGAAATTGTATGTAAAAAAATAGCAAAGTATAAAAAGGCCGGCTATCGAGATCACCGTTAACGTTAAAACGACTTTTTGCAAACTTATTTTCAAAGCGTTCAGTAATAATTTTAGCAACAAAAAACAGGTCGACAACTAACTGGTAATAGGTTCGCGATGTCAACACGTTTTTTACTATTCATGGAATATTAATATTTAATAGGATTTTTTTGCATGACTCTTTATCCCGTTTTGTACGGGGTAGGTAGAGAAAACCTAGACATTAGGATACAGGAATACCTGTTAAACAATAACAGCTACCCCATTGTTCACATAAATTTCGAGGTATTGTGCGTTGACAGGTGCATCTTAAGACTGCATCTGGTCTACAATAGTCAAAAAATGAAAACATTTTAAATATAATCAAACCTTGAACAACAAAGTGACAAAGTGTTCTCCAATAGTTGCCTAATTAATGTATGAAATTATTTTGAGTAGTACTAGTTTTGAGGTGATTTTTTTATTTATTATATTTTTGTAATTTTTTTAGCATTTAAGTGTCAAAACGAAGAACCTAGGTCGCATAACGAATGCATATCTTTTATTTCTCAAAATGTATATATATATATATATATATATATATATATATATATATATATATATATATATATATATATATATATATATATATATATATTTAAATATATATATATATATATATATATATATATATATATAATATATATATATATATATATATATATATATATATATATATATATATATATATATATATATATATATATATATATATATATATAGTTGTAGATCTTAAAATTATCTACAAAAATGGTATCAATGATTTTTTCCTAACAGTTACCATTCCAGAGATATCGCGATTCTACGAGTCATATTATAAGTGATATGGACATATAAGCCACGTATGTACCTACAATACATATTAGGCACTTAATACAAGCATAAATACTTATTTATGCTTGTATTAAGTACTTATATATATATATATATATATATATATATATATATATATATATATATATATATATATATATATATATATATATATATATATATATATATATATATATATATATATATATATATATATATATATATATATAATATATATATATATATTATATATATATATATATATATATATATATATATATATATAAGTACTTAATACAAGCATAAATAAGTATTTATGCTTGTATTAAGTGCCTAATATGTATTGTAGGTACATACGTGGCTTATATGTCCATATCACTTATAATATGACTCGTAGAATCGCGATATCTCTGGAATGGTAACTGTTAGGAAAAAAATCATTGATACCATTTTTGTAGATAATTTTAAGATCTACAACTTTGGTTTGAAGTTTTTATTGATAAAACTTACCATTTTCAAGCAAAATCCAAATAACCTCAAATTTTGACCTTTGACCTCGAATAACTTTTTAAGCACACATAGGATCGATGGGGACTTTTAAAACTTGATTCGTAATGGTAAACTATAAGTCTTCACCAATATTTGGCTTCCCGGGAATTTTTGTTATTTCAAATGTCTATATTGACCGGACTACAAATTATGTACAGATTATTTTGATCCATTTACTGACATTTTAAAGCAATTTTTAAAAAAAAAAAACTACACAACACGTACTAAATATTAAATTACGATTTAAAAGTGAACAAAACAAACATAATTAATAATATTAATACAATAAATACATAAAATATATGTATGTCTTTTATCATAAATGTATGTAGACAAGGTTACCATTACTTATTGACTGACTAATGGATAACATATAATATAAAGGCTTGTAGAAAGCTGAAATCTAGTATGTAGGCTTCGCGGAGAGTATAGGAAAAAAGTAACATTATGTGAAATTAGAAGCTTTTATTATAAACTTTCGAAAGCTACAATGACGTTCCTAATTTCTTGACATTAGGATACAGGAATATTTACTGTGGACACCGTCAAATCACTTATAACATTAAATTGTACATATTGCTTTATAAATAAATTTTAATTTATTTACGTAAACAAAGTTAAAATAAATCAAAAATTTAAATTTAAAATTAAATTAAATTAAAAAGTTTTAGTTTGATTCCTTCTTTCTTCATACGATACTCTTGGAATATACGAAAGCGTGCAAGTATTTAAGTGTTAAGTCACTCCGTTCCCCACTTTTCATCTAAGTGGCCTTATATTCTTATACTCAAACTTACATCTTAAAACATAAAGAAAACTTGTATTCTTAGCTTTCAAAAGCTCTAGCTTAATTTCTTCATTGGCACGTTAGCGACGCTCGCTGGCACTATTCCAAGGTGCGTGATGAATTTATGTGCGTGACCAAAGTAACGTTATTGCACTTGCTTTCCGATTAAAATTTGAAGAAGCTTTTGATTTATGTTGCCGGAAGTGGATTTTAAGAGGAGAAATTTATGAAAATTTGCTTTGTGCGAAAATAATATGGTTGAGTTAAGTTAAAATAGTTTTTACGTATCTTTTGAATTTTTTTGGATTGGACAGTTATAATTGATGATATTATACGTTTTCATACAAAAAAGGTCATCGTAGCTCAGTGTGGTGCCTTGTGAACATAAACAGTGGTTATGGGTTAATATTTTTTCTTACTTTTATATTCTCTATACACCACAGCACTGAATAAATATGGAAGTCAAAAGTTTATATAGACATAAATTCTTAAGTTCCTTCTGCTTTCCATT